>OZ010579.1:1560797-1750797 GCA_963932145.1 Acanthosepion lycidas | reverse complement strand
CCTAATTCTTCCAACAAAATCAGTATTTCAAGGACAAATCATCAAAAAGACTGATTTTGAAAAAGTGGGTGGCTAAGTCTGAGAACATTTCAGTAACACCTCATATACATACTTATATATATATATATATATATATATATATATATATATATATATGTGTGTGTGTGTGTGTGTTTGTGCTATATTCATAAAATACACATAATTATTATATATATATTAATATGCATATATTATTTATATATTTAATATATTTCATTGCTTTAAAAAACATGATAAAAATTTTTCAATTTACGATAAATATTTTCAAATCCATTCAACCGTTTATTTCTTTAAGAATTCCAAAGTCTTTTACATTTTGTCTAAATTTCTTTCAATTTCAGTTTCTGCCACAAGTCAAACATGTGAAGCATCCAGACTAGTATCCTCACCTTTGTTGTTTTAATCATGATCTTTTTCTTTGTGGTCTTACTAAGCTTCTTCAGGCATATATGTTATCTAATAAGTATACATTTTTTTTTTTTTGCTTGGAACAGATTACATCTGAGATAAGCCAAAGGCTACACCATTTAAATCATATCAATCATCAATCAAAGGCAAGGATTCTGGTTTGAGAGATTTATCAAAGAATGACTGCTGCCATCGACTTCAGACAACATTCATTTTGTTGGTAATTATAATTTAAAAGTTTTTAAAAATTTCCTCTTAAAATACAAAAAAACAACTCTCAAAGATGTGTTTTTTAAAAACTTCCAAGTATCACAAATCACAAGGAAGATAGAATTAAAGTGACTACTTTATTGTCTCTTTTTTGATTTGACATAAGTAAGAATTCATTTGATTTTGCAGAGACACAAGTAACTTTATTTGTGAAGAGAGAGAGCAAGAATCTGTCATGATAGCAAAGAATTGAAGTGTCAGGAGAGAATGAATGTTGCTCTTTCTCATGATAAAGAACTTTTTTATTTATTACTGTAATTGAAGAAAGTATCAATAATCTTTTTATCAATCGCTATTATTTTTATTAAATTCTTCCAAATGACAAAATCGGGCTATACTTTAACAAAAAAATACTTTTTTCTCTTTCTCTCTCTCTCTAACTCTCTCATTCTCCCTTTCGCTCTCTCTATCTTTCTCTCATGCTTTCTCTTTAAATAAACTATATATATATATATATATATATATATATATATATATATATATGACAAATTGAAAGGGTTTTTTGTGATGTATTTCATCAGTTAGGATTTCATTGGACTGGGCTTTCTTAATGTTGCCACATCTACACATGCACACGAAATGAGAGCTGCAGGTAGTTTCAAATTTTTTGAAAGAATATTTTTGAGAGAATTTTGAACAAAGTCAACAGAGCCCAGTTCGATGAAACACATCACAAAAAAACCTTTCCAGTTTGTCATATTTTTCTAAATACAGTTTGTTGATATATAAAATTATGCAAAATTATATATCGTTTTATATATATATATATATATATATATATATATATATATATATATATATATGTGTGTGTGTATGTGTGTGTATATATATATATGTATATACACATTAGATAGATATAGATATAGATATATAGATATATATCCTACTTATTTTTCTTTCAGTTTTTTTGGCCCTTTTTTATTTACTCTTTCATTTATTCTTTTTTCTTTCTTTCTTTCTTTCTTTCTTTCATTCTTTTTTCTCTCATTCTTTCTTTCTTACTTTTTTCTTTTCTTTCACTTTTCGTTAAAATATGTTTCAATCACACACTCTATGGAAACCTTATTCAAAAGAAAAAAAAAAACAATATGAAAAAGCAAAGAAAAAAAAATAGTCTCGTACAAAAAGAAATCTTTAAATTTAGTTTATCTACTAAATAAATCAGCCAGAGTCTCACAATCCACATTCTTATAAATGTTTGCCTAACTTGTTGCAAGAGTCATTCAACCAGAAAAAGATCCTTTTCACACTCTGAATATTCATTTAATAATTTAAAGAATTCTTTTTACAAATAAATGTAAAGACTATTTTCCCACTTCAAATGTCACAAATATAAATCAGTAGAATTATTATTTTGCTGTAAACATATTTACTGATATGTTTTTCTTAGAATTGGCTTAAATTTACATAATATACATAAAAAAAAGCATATATTTAAAGCTAGAAACATATATTTGCTGTATAATCTTCAAGAATGAAAAGATTTGTATTGTGATGAAGAAACACAACATATATTATGTGAAATGAAATTATGCAAAGATTATTTATGGTAATTCATGGTGTGGTTGGTGATTCAAGTTACACGTTTAATACATTCAGTAAGTACATTTTTTCAAAAATTCTTCCAAATATTCACAAAGTAAAACTTGAAATTAAATATTGACATAATTTTTCTCTTTCCTTTTTTTTTTTGGTTTTCAAATATAAAAATCTAACATTAAACAAAAAAAGAGAAGGTCATTGAAAATGAGAAAATGTTACAAAATAATCATTTTGTTTCAAAGGAATTTTTCTTTGAAAATTGATTACCAAACTTAAACTAAAATTCCATTGTTATTCTGCTCTTGCCAGAGTGCGAAATGCTTTGCATGTTTGCTTTTTCAATTCCAGAAAGCATTTGTGCTGTAAAAGAATATCCCAAAATTAATTAACGATCAAAACTGAATTTAGTACAAACATTTTTAAGTTGTAAAATTTCATATCCGCTAGCAATATCCAGGTAGATTATCCAGGTAGATTAATGGCAGCAAGTTTTAAAATGGCTTCTCTCATATCACTCGTTCATTGGTCATGACCCACAGATAATAAATCTGAAACAAGGGTGCATTAAATTATAGATGGATAGTACAAACTTACTCAAATTGTCACCATTATACTGTGTGTTTTTAGTCATATACTCTTACTAGCTTTACAAATAAAATGTTTCTTCTTAAAAAGAATAAATTCATATTTGTTTTAAAAGTAAAAATTTAATAATAATTGTAAAAATTCTTCCACTTTATTAAATACAAAAAAAATACCCCTTTGGACATTCATTTGATGCTTATAGAAATATTTCAGATTTATAATTATATACTAAAAAATTATTCCAATAATTTTCAAGGTTACAAATTTTGAGTAAGTTTCATTATAAATACATTTTAGCTTTAAAACTGAATAAATTAGTTACTTAAAACCATTTCAAAAATTATAATTAGACATTTTTTCTTTATATTTCTATCAGTATTACTCTAAAAAGTGTCAACTGAGAGGTGTTGGTTAAGTTTTAATCTTATGACAGATAAATATTTGATCAAAAAATGAGTAAATTTCTTTTTTCAGTTTAATGACTCGTTGGTTAAATATGAAACCGATTTTTCATTCCAGATATTTCTTTTTCTTTGTTTCTTTCTCTTTTTTTTTTTTTTTGCTTTTTTTTTTTTTTTTTTTTTTCATAGTCCAACAAAAGTTGGAGTTGCCAGAGCAGCTTTATGTTGTGATGTATTCAAGTCTAGTAAATCTAGACCTGCTGTGCCAGAGTTATCGCCCGTTATTTGTTGCGACTGTAAATACTGAATTATTAACAGTATCTGCTTGAAATAAAAACGTAGTTGTTTGTTCATATGTCACTCCCATCAGGTTTCTTGGCATTAAAGGAAAAGGCCAACAACATGCCTGAAAAAGAAAAATATATACATAAATATGAAAAAATTATTTTATAAAAATTCAATTTTCAAAGTTTGCTTTTTCAGATAAAATATCAGATAGAGAGAAAAAAGATTCAACATATTTAAAATATACACACCAAAATTTTTAACATTTTTCAGTAGCAAAATAACTGTTGGAAACAATAGGATTATTAGATCAATAATTCTTTCTTCAGAGGAGGCACAGCAGAGTAATGGAAAGTGGTTTGGATTGCAGAATTGAAGAGCCGAGTTTGAATTCCATTCGAATCCATTACATTCACTTATGTGCTAATACCCTTGGGAAGGTATGAATCCTCTTCTTCTCTCCCCAGCTATGGGTAAATATCAGGACAGACCAAGTTCTATAGCCTTGGATGGCAACTGGTCTCCCACAGAAAGAAATGGTAGACTACTGCGGGGGAAAAAATCTGCCTTGTCAGTCATGTACTGAAAATACATGATTACCTAAGTGTGTATCACACATGGCACATAACTGACTGAATTCTTACTTGCATTGGAGGCTCGGCAAAAAAAACCCTGCAAACCCTGCATAAACGGGATTGGGTCTGTCTACCTCCCTGAACGAGACTCTGCCTTTCCGAAGACAGAGAGTTTGACAGTACAGCTGAAAAGATCCCTGCTAGTCTCTGTAGTCCGTGAACATACAGATACTTATAGGTAGTTACTCCCTATAGTGTAGTCACTCATGGGGGTGACAGGTTATTCCATTACATCACTCTTTTAAAACAATTTTTCAGAAAAATAGGTTTCTCAAGTCCAATAGCAACATTTATAAATTCAGCATTCCTACATCTTCAGCGTTTCCTCTCAGTGCATAATTATAAATTGACCAACATTTTCATTTACATTTCCCCATCTTGTCCTATATATAATAATTCCATCAATAAGAACATTATTTTAGTTTGATGAAGCCCTTTTAAAGGACAAAACCCGTTATATAATTCCTTTTCTATTTAGCCATTCAATTACTCAACATTGTTTTGATATATAGAAATTTATATTTATTCTACTATTGCATTTAATGATTATTTCTTCTATTTACCAGAATATCTGGTGTGTATCACCAGAGACAGAGTGACAGCAAGTCTCCTCAGATTTGCAACAATTTCCTTAGTAATTTTGCATACTTCAGCACTTTTATGGTCTGGAGTCTTCAGCACCCTTCCTTAGATCTTACTTCTAATGATTTGGATCTGGTTCTAAAGCAGCATTTATTCCATCATTCTAACATATTCTACCATACAGGACCTGAACCCGTCTAGGCGGGTTCAAAGGTCATATTTTTGGCCGAGCCTACGGGCTTGGAGATACCCACATTAAACCGGCCTTGTGCCACATTTAACTCCACGTGGGGGTGTTGATAAATATCAACATATTCTACCATTTATTTATTAGGTTGGTGCAAAAATAATGACGTAATAATGTCGTTTTTTGACATATTTTTAACGTCAAAAAACGACATTATTACGTCATTATTTTTGCACCAACCTAATAATTCAATTCTTGAACAAGGTCCTTTTATTATTTTTTTTTATTTTCTTCCAACTTTTCCCTGGTCACTTATATTTCCATTCTAGCAAACTTTCTTTACTCACAACAACCAAATCCAGTCTTTTTGTTTGAATTAGGTGGTGGATGACGAGACTGAAGAAAATAACTTTGGCCAATTCAGGTTTTATTCAACTCAAAAAGCCACACGAGGTGTAAACAAAGATGGCGATTTTAGAATTTGAGATTTTGATGTAATGGAATAACCAGTCATCCCCATGAATGATTACGCTATAGGTAGTAAGTAGACATAAAGTCAACCATCTACGAGAGGAAGTGTAAGAGTGAGATGACGCAAGCATGTAGGACCTTCCAATTAGTGGCACTCACTACTAGATTGACCTGTGTGTATAACTGTACCGTATTTCATATTGTACTGGTTGTGTACAATAAACCTTTCTTCTAGTAACAACCTGGTGTTATGCGTTTATTCCCTGAGCATGGAATATAACAGATTTATTGCTCGAAAATACAGCAATTGTAGCGCAACACCAAAACAGGGGGAATGGGTTGAGATCGGTTGTCACTATCTTATACCTAGCTAATCCAATTCACGACCCATTCCTTTGTTACAATTTACATATCTACCATAAAAACTTATTTGTCATCATTCAATCCCCTACACAGCACAATACCACATACACACAGAGGGACCCCTATAAAATTATATATCAAAGTTCATTGATGATAAGCAACGAGTGTGGAGGGGGATGAACCTGGAATCAAACTAAAATATTACAAAATATACAAACCAAAAATATTGATGTTAGTAGGACATGTCCTACTCTCAAAAGAAATGAAAAAGACTGTTGTATTTTGTCTACAGACAAAATCAAGAGACTCTCTTGCTAAAGGAGAGGGAAAAATAAAATAAATATGGAGAAGGGAGAATAACCCCTTAATAAAGACAGATAACTATAATAATATTATTTTACTACAAATTAAGTGATTTATTTGGATCTCAAAGTGCAAGAAATTATTTTTATTTCTTTGTTTTTATTTTCTAAGAGAGTCTCTGATTTGAACTTATTTCAACCATTTGCATATCAAACTCAAGTCACAATTTGCACAATTTCCAGTGTGTTACTCTTCCTACTCTGTCAAGCATGTTGTTAAATTCTTATTATTATTCTTATTTGTATAAAAGTAGTTTTCTCATTAAATTAGAAATTTAAAATAAAATAATTATTTTTTTTTTGCTAATTTCCTGATTCTTGTAAAATCTTTTCAAAATTTCTTTATTCTTCTCACATTCCAAGAATCAACACACATTGAATGTCTATAAAAAGCAACAAAACAGCCTTGGATAATTCCTTTGCAACACCAAAAAGACAATCAAGCTACACTTACTAATGAATGTCATTCCAGAAACTAAGAAAAACAGTCCAGACCATCCCATTGTATCGTACAACAAAGTCGTTATAATTGCGCCAACTAAGCCAGACACAGCCTGAAAAAGGTGATAAAAAGAAATCTCAAAAAAGATATTTAAAAATTTCAAAAAGAGCTGAAAATTATTTTTTTGTTGCACACATTAGCCTTAATGAGTTTCTAAATTATTTTTGCTGCATTTTATCAAAATGTTTTTAGCTAATAACTTCAGATACACTGAGGATATTTTGAGATTCTTCATTGAAGTATTTTCCATGTAAGGATACAGAAGGCAATTATCTCCCTTTGACCGAGATAACTCACATGGGTCACATGACATCACTTTATACAGTGAGGAGAGTGGCCAGCCATTCAGTTCTGATTACAGCAGCCAAACCAAGTGATTACTAAATCAGCCTCCCCCAGCAAATGCTACAGTTTATAAGTTCATGGTATCATTTCACTTTGGAAATATATCTTTCCCAGATATAGAAAGAAACTCAGGCTAGCTGTCCACAATATGGAAAAACCCAAGACCCACTGTTTCCCCTTTGTGGGATATGTCCTCACCCTGGACATAGTAGATGAATCTGGTCCATTTGCATCTGGAGTCTTAAACATAGCTTCTCCAGAAACAGAAGAATCTCCATATTATATGTAAGAACCATCCTTTTGGTTTCTCCTTACACTCTGCTTGCTGTGTCGATATATGTGTTATATTGTTTTTGCATGGGATACATGTTTATATGTATATATGGTTTTGTATATGCCTTCGTGATATAAAAGTCTCTCTGAGAACAAAGCATGTTTGTTATTCCTTTTCCTTTCAGCCATTCTGTTCTGTCCATGAATTACAGTGTTATGTCATTGATATAACAGTGGGGGGGATGTAAATGAAAGAATAAATCTTTCTTCCATAGCTCTATCCTATATAAAAAACACAAAAAAACATTGATCTTTTTTGTTTCTCATTACATTCTGCTTTGTTGATATATTATTCCTTGCGTGGGCCCACGTATATATATGTATATATAGTTTTGTGTATGTTTTAGTAGTATAAAAGTCTCTCTGAGAGCAAAGCATGTTTGTTATTCTTTTTCCTTTCAGCCATTTTGTTCCGTCCATGAAATACAGTCTTACTATATCACAGATATGATAATGCCCATAACAGGGGAAATGTAATCTTTCTTCCATAGCTCTTCCTCCATTACATTTGTATTTAATCATCATTATTTATTAGTTGCTGTTGACTTCTTTGGTCATATCTGCAGTTTCAGTAGCAAATTCTTTTATTTTATAGTGTGAAATTACCAGCCTCATTTCATTCATTTTTTATCCAGACCTGGCATTCTTGTTTTTTTTTGTTTTTTTTTTTGTCAGACTGACCTTCTTTTACTTGGAGTAAAGAGGCTTCAGTTATCCTGCTATTTACCTATAGCTGCTGCGAAGAAGTGGTTTCATGCCTTTCCAAAAAGGCATTAGCACAAAGTGAACATAAACAGTGTCAACTAAAATTGATTCACTGACTCAGATTTTCATGCTGATAGTCATTACAACTGTTCACATTTCTGTTTTCATTTTTACATCACCATCGTCATCTTCGGTCTCTTGACTACTTCAATCATCAGTAGAAATGGGGGCCTTAAGACAGAAGAAACAGACAACCTCCTCCAGGATGATCTGTTGGCAATGACTCCCAGGAGTTCCTGTATTGTCATGTCCATCTACTCTTTGACATTGTCTGACCAGCTCTTGCATTGCTCTCCCTACTTGAGTCCACCTTGAACAGTGCCTTGCAGAGGCAGTTATGCCATGTGACATGGCCAAATCATGCCATCTTCCAATACTTAACAGTGGTGAGGAGAGATTCCTGTCAGCCTACGAGACTTTTGATCTCAATCCATACATAATCTAGTTTTCTAGTCCCAGTTGATGAGGAGGAGTTTTCTCAAGCATTTGTTCTTGAATGCTTGGATCCTTTTTTCTGCCTCAACCAGGAGTTCCCAAGTCTCACGCCAATAGAGAAGGATGGATAGAACCAGTGATTTGTAGAGCTTGAACATATCAAAGTTGATGTTGCTCTTCCATATCCTTTCTAGTCTGGCCATCACTGCTAGGCTATGGTGGTCCGTATGCAGATTTCTGCATTGCAGGTACCATTTTTTGATGGGGTTGCTACCAAGTATTTCAAACTGGACACTTCCTCCAGTGACTCACCATCCATAGTTATTTTGGCACTGGTGTTGCTCAGTCTATTCACCATTACTTTGGACTTTTCTGTGTTGGGTTCCATTCCATATATTCCAACTCTTTCAACAAGTTTGTTGGTCAGGTCTTGCAGCTCACTCCTACTGCCCACTGTAAGGTCAATATTATCTGTGAAATGCAGGATACAAACAGGTCTACCATCAATAGAGATAGAAGTGTTGTGGTCATGGAAGGTTTCCTGCCTAATTCTCTCCAGAAACAAGTTGAAGAGTGTTGGAAAGAGTAGGCATTCCTGTCTAACACTGAAAGTCACTGAAAGTCATCGGGAAGAAATCTTCCACTTAGTTAACCAAAGAACTGTGCTGGTGGTATGGTCATAGAGCTTGGGTTACTTGTATGAGCACCTGTTCTATATTGAATCCTCTGAGGGTGTGCCAGTGGCCATTATGCCATACCTAATCAAATGTTTTCTTGAAATTAATGAAATTATGGATCGGGTCACTCTGGTTTTGCAGATACTTCCGATGAGGACCCTACAGTTGAAGATTCGTTCCACTGTGCTGCCTTAAAACCTGCCTGATCTTCTGAAAGTCATTCTTCAGCCTTGAATTTCAGAGATTTGTTGATAATATGGAGTATGTCTTTGCTGAGGTGGCTGATCAGGCTTATTGTTCTATAATTCTGGCATTGTTTCAGATTAGCCCTCTTTTATAGAAGTATCATCAGTGACCAGGTTCTCTCTTTTGGCCACTTCTTCTATTCCCAAATCTGCAGGCATAGAACTTTTAGGGTTTTCTTCAACTTCATTGTTCACTAGTTCAGGGTGTCTACTCCACATAGCTTGCCAGATTTCAAGCTCCTTGATGCTGTTTCTGCCTCCTCCTTCAATATTGGCAGACATTCATCTTCTGTGGGGTACTGGTTAGCTTGCAGTAAAGAGGGATGTGGATGGAGCTTGTAATTGTACAATCTGTCTTGGTATTCAATCCACCTATTCAGAACTTCTTCTACTCGCTCGCTTGCTTGCCATCTTTGTCGTCCTTGTATTTTCCTGATGCATTTTTTTCAGAAACAGGTAGAGGAGGAGGAGGAGGAGGAGATATAATTGCATTTTCTATATATTTATGTCAAACTAAAATATTTCTTTCTTTAATGTTTAAATAATACTTTTCTACAAACTTTTATGATGTAGCATAGAATCCAAAGGAAAATACAAATGAACAAAAAACAAGAATACTTCTGTATAATGAAGGCTTCAGTAAACTAAATGGTTAAATTATTGTCACATAAATGAATTTCTGATTATTTACATTGTTCACACTGCTGTCTTTATCTTTATTGCCATATTCAAGACGTTTCAGTTATTGTACACTCTGGCCTTCTTCAGGTGATTGGAATTTTGAACTGAACCCTTTATTTCATCCACCAGGGTAGACTGTTCTAGTTCCACATGCCATGTCATGATGTCTCAGTCTTCTCCTTTTAATTCAACTCTCTATGTATTTGTTCACCTCAGCTGTAACCAGGAATTGAACTCACAACTCTTTGGGTCAAGTCACTGGATCCAACCAATGGTTTTATCCACAAGGCCATGTGACCTTGAGGACAACAGTCTGAACAATGTAAATAATGTAAATAATTACAATACCTCACTTCAGAAATACAGACTGAACTTCTGATATATGGAATGTTAAATGAAATTTCTTTCTTTTAAAATCTTACATTTAAAAATATTTTGATTGAGCAAAACCAAAAAAGGTGAAAAATCTAATCAAAAATTCATTACAAAAATAAAGTAATAATGAAAATATGTCATGTGAGAATCACAAAATTTTCTCTGAGTATTGCTAGACAAATTTAACAGCTAAAGAGGAATAGATCAGAAAAACAGTCATTTTAATCAAGAGTAAGATAAGTGTAAAATAAGGCCACAATAATGTATCACTTGTCTGAGTCAGACTTAATACACTTGAAATTGTCTCTAAATTTGCTCGTTAACCATTACTTTATGAAAGGCACTGCAAGATAGTTACTAAAGTCAACTTTGTCTAGCACAAGGTCATGCTGATGCTGATACTTTTATTAAACTTAGTTTGATGACATAAGGGTCACACTAGAATGACACCAAATGAACATCAGGTTCATTTGCATTGTTTAAAAACTAGCTCTCCTTATAAGAGTGCATTAAGGAGAAGGTTTACTTACCTGTGTAGTGAACAAGAGTCCATAGTTGATGCTGTAATACCGAAGACCAAATGTTTGAGCAATGGCATAGGGGAAGAGGGAGTAGTTGCCAGAGAAGGTGAGGAAGATGAGACAGATCCAAATAAGGAAAAAGTATTTCCCAGCTATACTTGTAACCGTCAACAATAATACAAGGATGCAGAACAAACCAGATAATAATGACATCCCAAGCTGAAAAAAAATTAATTAAAATTACAATTTCTCAAAATAATCTTTGAATTTATTTTTATTTAAAAGAAGAAAATTTTGTTTTGGTTTGTTTTGTTTTACAGCATATCAACCTAAATGGGTTATTTAATGCCGACAATATTTTTATTGCTGGTTATATTTTTTATCTATCTATCTATCTATCTATCTATCTATCTATCTATCTATCTATTGGTTTGTTTTGTTTTGTTTTACGGCATATCAACCTCAATGGGTTATTAAATGCTGACAAGATTTTTTTTATAGTAATATTGTATTTTCAAAAATATATTCCTGGTAATATTTTTTTTTTCAAAAATGCATTGCTGGTAAAATTTTTTTGAAAAAAAGCATTGCTGATATTAAAAGCTATTTTTATACTTTCAGTGCTTTGACCCCTTTCGGTGGGCCAACCACCTGCCCATAGCTGGGACTCCAACAGGTGCCACTACCCCAGGGTCAGGGTGGACCTGTGAACACCAACAATTAAGAGGTGGTTTCACAATCCTCAAAATCTCCTGACCAAAGGCCCTGCTGTCGCATATAGTTTATCATCTTACCCAGGGTGCAGATGTAATTTATTGTCATACCCAGGACAAGAGAAAATTTTGGTATCATTTATTGACAATGACGTTATGTTAAATCACAAGTGTACTCTGATGAAATTTCAGTTTTTAGCAACAATATTCAAAATAAGTTGACTATATCCAAGTAGAAAAATCCAATCTCATGGCAGCTATGTCAGCTTGGTACCGTACTCCAAAAAGTACGGCTTAATTCCAGACATGACAGCTTGCAGTTAACATTACAATTTTTGTATTTTCCTAGTTTACACAATACAAGGTTAAAGGGCAATCCATAGTAGGGGGCTACTGAATGAGGTGTGTTATATGAATGTAAGAGGCAATAGAAGGAAGCAAAGATTATGGGGATAGGGAGGATAAATAATGCTTGACCCATGAAGAGGTTAAGATCATAGTGTTCAAGAAAGCAACCACACAGAAGTGTGTTCCATCAAGTAGAAAAGTTCTTGGGAGGAAAAATCTGAGTGGAACTTCCTTCTTATACTTGGAATATAGAGGAAATTTGGTTGATTCAACTCTGTGGATATAACATGGCAAGTCCTAGTTATAAAGGTCTGAACCAATAGAAATAAAGAGTAAAATTTATCGAAGCATTTGCCATGGAAATGGTGATGATGTGACAGTAGAATTGCTATATTGTGTCTGTGGGATAGAGTTTGCAGAGTAGAAAATGTCAAGCACTACAAGATCAAGTAAATGAACTTGAACTCTACTAAAGCTAAAAAGTGAGGATTGAGCAGCTCTAGAACAGACATGGCAGAAATATTCCATTTTTGGTCTAATCTAATTCTTGTAAAGATAAAGCATGCCAGTGGGAGTCTGAATCAGGTATTTCCTGGGGCAGTAGAATGAGATGACAATGTTTTATTAATCAGACATATTGCTATAAAGATTTGTTGCTACAAAAAATCTTGACATTCGAGTTTAACAGAAATAATTTATGGGATCAGCATGATCACTGTTTATAAAAATCTGCGAATATTCCATTGTAGATATTAGCAATTTGAAAATAGAACAAAAAATAATTCATATATTTTAACAGCAGAAAAATGACCATATTTGATGGCATGTAAAACTTAACACACTCAATATTTTCCAAAAATAAAAAATAGCTAAAATATATAGTGGTTGAAGTATGTGGTAGATTAATTTAAATTCAAATTGACTATTAATTGCCTGTACTTAGCCTAGAAGTCTCATGTTATCAAATTCAGTATATTTACTGTTTTTAAATAATTGCATCATGTAATAATAAAGAGAGTAAAACAAAGCTTTATTCTACTTAGAATAAATGATACCAGTGTCGTGACTATTTATAGTCCTCTACAAACGAAAGGGAAGTAATCATAAAATAATAATAACCTGATTACTTTATCATACATAATATATATGCATATGCACTTAATTTTAAACAGAAGCAGCATTAATTTTTAATATGCAAGAACTTTCCAAATTAAAAATATTGAAACCTAAATTTAGGCTTGAGTTACTGTTAGTTTGTTGAAATGTTGGTTATCCCACTTGACTTTGCTAAAAAAAAAAAAACGTCCCTAGAGGAGGCTATAAAAAAATGCATTTTTCTCCATAGTCTCTCTTTCCTCTTTTACAACTCTGGCTATAAGATGTAGTCACATGTGGGGAAAAAAGTCTCCCCCCACTGGGGCAGGTTTCTTTTCATGGTTTTCTGTCCTGACTTTTTGTACTCTGTCATACACAAACAAGCAGATTCTTAGCTAGTTTCATGTTTTTTTTTTCCTTTTCGTCACATGTAATTCTTTTGTTAATACATGGTGTGTCATTTATTTCATATTGTTTTGTGATATTCGTTTTTACCTGGACTTACATTGAGTTCTGCAATATTGTTTTGGGATAAATTTTTCAGGAGCTGTAAATATTTACTCTCCAGAGTGTTGATTCCTGCAACATCATGATAACTAAATATTTACCCAAACATAGTAGCAATCCCGCAACAGTGATAACATTTACCATAATATGAAGGAATCAAAATAGTTTGAAAATAATAGCAATAATGAGAATGTTTCATTTTTTTTTTTTTAAATACTATATTCAATAATATTCTAACCTTGTTCAAATTTGATCTCTGAATCTGATTTCTTTTATCCATTTCAATAAATTGAGTTTTCAAACTGAACTTGTAAATGATATAATGTTGTGATTTCTCCCTCCCTACTTACCAATAAAGAGAAACCATAATTTTTTTCCTTCAAAAGAAAATTTGAAAGGTCTTGAGACTTAAGAAAAAAAATATATAATGAAGTTCCTAAGATCCAAGTTAAAATGCATATTTTTTGATGAGTTGTCAAGAGAATTGATACAACTGATAAATGTCACATAAATTCTCTTTAAAAATCTTCAAACTTTTCTCACATCCTGGGTATGATAATAAACTACATCCACGTCCTGGGTAAGACAATAAACTACATGCAGTAGCAAGGCCTCTGATCAGAAGGTTTTGAGGAGTGTGGAATTGCTGGTGTTCCAAGCTTCATTCTGACCCATGGTAGTAGCACCTGCGCTCAAAACACTATGAAAGTGTAAAAATAGGTTTTAATCCCAACAATACTTTTATGTAAAAAAATTATTACTGGCAATGAATTTTTGAAGGCAAAAAATTATTACCAGCAATACATTTTTGAAAGAAAAAATATTATCAGCAATATATTTTTAAAGGAAAAATATTAGCAGCAATACATTTTTGGAAAAAAAATATATATTAGGTTGGTGCAAAAATAATGTCGTTTTCTCGCATAGTAACATAGTGACATTATTTTTGCACCAACCTAATATTACCAGCAATACATTTTTGAAGAATTATTACCAGCAATAAAAATCTTGTCAGCATTAAATAACCCATTAAGGCTGATATGCCGTAAAACAAAACAAACTAAACCAAACTTTTCTCAGCCCATTTTTTTACTGGGTTTTATTTGATGCTGAGCTTGTTGGATAGAATCAACACACCTTAGTGCTGATAGAATTCAAGGATTACTCAGACTTATTTCCCTTGAGTAATTACCTGAATTATTTCCCTTGGTTATGTTCAGGAATTATCTCCCTTGATCATGTCTCAAATACACATTGTATCTTCATATTAATTTTTATTTTTATTTTTTTTTACTTTAGTTCGCATAATAAAAGGTTCAAGAGCCACCCAAGGTAGAAGTTTACTGAGTAAGATTGTTTTAAGAGTATAAGAAATGTGTAATGAAATGCATATGTAGGATAAATGGTTGAGTATGAATCCTCTGAGTAGTAATCCCAATAAATGTAAAAGCTGCTAATTTATTGGAGTATAAAAAGATAAAGTTTACGAAGTATTTGCAAGTAATGTAACAATTAAATTTCAGATGTGAATTTTGCATTTGCTTTATCTTAATGGCCTTAGTAAAGGCATGAATCCATTTCTTCCTGTGAGTTAATTCAGAACAATGAAGAAGTCAATGGGAAAGCAATTAATTAATTTTCCAAGAAAAGTCATGTTAATGAATACTTTACAGATATTAAAGAAAAGGAAGCTGTAGAGAGGGATTATCTGTTACTTACAACCTGAAGAAATGTGGCACTTAAAGAAAAATATATATGAGAGATTCATGAAAACTGTAGATATATAGCTCTATACAAGTATTAATATATAGAGAAAGTTTATTTCACTTTTCTAAAATCAAGTTATGGTTATCATACTTTTAAAATTAAAACTTATAAAAGAGTATCTAAACTTTTATGTCAGATTTTCTAACAACAGTGATATTTCATGGAGTAATTTACAGCTTTAAATAAGGAAACTTATGAAATTCTACATTGTTAAATTTAATGAAATTATTTCATTAGTCAAATTTATCTCCCCTTATTCACTGAGTCTCCATTTTTTTCATATTTTATTAAATAAACCTTATAAATTCTTTTTTTGTAACCATTTCACTCCAAGCAAGGCAATAAAGCCACTAAGACACAAGGACTTACTGAGTGTTAAACAATGAGAAAAAGAAAAACATTATTAATGATCGAGAACAATAATAGAAGACAAATCAAGAACACAGCAGATAACGATTGACATTGCATTTAAATTTTAAAAAATAAAAGTTCACTGGAAAGACAGAAGAGAGTTCCACAGGCGCGAAGTGCGAGAAAAGAAACTGTTAGCAAAGAACCTACAGTTACATCTAGCCAACTCAACTGTAAAAGGATGAGACCTTGTCACCAATCTGTTACTGCACTTAAATTTAAAGTGTGTGTACCTTGGAGCAAAGTACATCAGAACAATTACCATGAAAGTATTTATAGAAAAGGCACAGGAATGCTACATTACAGCAGTGAGAAAATGACTAAAACCAAGATGCCAGGTCAGTACCAACAACATTGCAAATTCTTCTTTGCAAGAATCTCTAAATATATAGCAGAAGCACCAGACCATATGTGGCAGCAATATTCAATGCATGGATGAATGATTAGACATAAGATAGATTCTGGTATGAAAAATTGCCTAGTATAAGAGAGGGAACCATTTTTCCTAGCAGCAGACCTAGCAATTGATTCAATACAATCTTCCCACTTCATGTCAGCAGACTGATAAGGCACAAAAAGTTAGGTTAGCATCAGCTATGCTGATGAAAGACAGAAAAAGGTCTCTCGATTATTTTGGGAGCTTAATGCTGGTTAGTGAAACCATGAAAAATGAAACTGCGGATAAGGAAGCACTTTCCTCTTTGATAAAATGTTAATCCTTTCCAGATTGAATTTATGACTCCACCCCACCTGTGTCTTATATGCATTGGTTGAGATACTGGTACCAAACTAATGCATAAACATCTCTGACTGACACACTTATCCCCTGATAATATCAGAATGAAATATATATAATTCAAAATGATTAGATTAGGATTCAAATTAATATTCAAATATAAAAGGAAAATAAACACAAATGTTTTAGATACAGTTTTAGTTTAATTCTTATATATATTTCTAAGAGGAGGTATTATGTACATTATTCACATTATTCGGGCCATTGTCCTCATCTTTGTCGCCATATTTATTACAACGTTTTGGCTGTTGTATGCTCTGGCCTTCTTCAGGTGGTTGGAATGTCGAACTGAACCCTTTATTTCGCTCACTGGGGTAGACTGTTCTAGTTCCACGTGCCATATTTAATGTCAGTTATCAGTTATCTCCTGTTAATTTCCCTCTGAAAGTTCTCCACTGCCTTAACCTGGTATTGAACTCACACTCTATGGATCCTGTCACTGGATCTAACCAACGTCTTTATCCCCAGTGAGCGAAATAAAGGGTTAAGTTCGACATTCCAACCACCTAAAGAAGGCTGGAGCGTAAAACGGCTGAAACGTTTTAATAAATATAGCAACAGAGATGAGGACAATGGTCCAAATAATGTAAATAATGTCTTATATATTTCTTACAAAATCATAGGTGTATTTTATACGTTGATGTGTGTGCATTTATATAGCAGAAAATATATTATAAATATGAATAATGAATATAAATGATAAATATAAATTTTGAATATAAGTTATAAACAGTTTTATACTGCAAAAAGAATATGCATTAATATAAAAATATTAATATTATATGAGTTTATTATGCTGTTGAAACTGATGTTATATCTAACTTTTTATTATTAGGTTTTCTCATGTGCATCTTTAAATATATTTTTCTAAATATTATTGTTATTTTAAATATTATTAGTTGTTATTTCTAAATGTTATTATTTTTCTAAATATTATTGTTATGAATAATCAAGAGTAATCACCCCTTGTTTCATTACTCTTCTCTTTGAGAGAGCTATTTCTGTTTACTGGGACTAAAAAAGGACACTATACGCAAACCTTGTATTCTCAGTTGAATAAAGCTTTCTTAAAGCCTACACCTGTGTATTTTCATCATTACAATTATTGTTATTTCTAAATATTATCACCTGCTTAAAATTTCATTGTATGGCAAACTCTTGACTCGTGACTATCGCGGCAGAGGGGCACCAAAGACGTGATTCAAAGATTGCCTGAAAAAGTCCTTTGCTGCCTGTCACATCAACCATTGCCAATGGTCAGTCCCTAGCTGAGAACCATGACACCTGGCATCTCACTACCAAACATGCTGTCTCTTTCTTTGAAAATACCTGCATGGCCACTGTCAGGGTCAAGAGGCAGATGAGGAAGTGTGCAATGCTATGACATTAAACTCAGGCCAGACTTTTAGCTGCAACTACTGCAACCAAGTATGCCTGTCCTGCATTGGACTTATCAGTCACAAACGTGCCTGTAAGCAATGTGTATAGACTCCCTCTTGATCTTCATTTTGTAAAGCCAAGCCATGATGATGATGATGATGAGGTACACATCTTTCATAGATTGAGTCCTTTCTCCTCCCAGCATCATCAAACGCTTTAAGCAGTGCCCCATTGTCATAGCAATTCTCACTCACTCAAATCCCATAAATTCTATCTGTAGAGTATGAGAACACATTTCTCAACACAAGTGTTGCTGTTTTGTTTTCCATAGCAAGTAGATTTTTATGGGTCATTGCTAGCCTCATGTCCAACCAGTTTTGAAGTCAGATTTGTCCTTCTCCTAGACTGGTTGCCAATCAGATCTGAAGAGCCCAGTTTACCCTACTATTTAACCCATAGCTAGGGGAAATGTATTTATACCTTTCACAGGAATATTTACACCAAAGTGAAAGTAATGAACTTGACTGGAATTCGAACTTGGCTCTCTAAATTCTCATTGCAAGTTAATAACCTTAACACCCTTTACACATTTACTTGTGATAGCAAAGCACATTGCCAACTGGTGTTATTATTTCAAGGGAGATAACTCTAGTACAGTAAAATTATAGACAAAAATATATAAATAAATTTGGCATATTATATTGTAACAATTCTATACTATTGTTTTATTTATTTTCAAATTTTATATAGTGAAGTGCTTTAATCACTGTTAGCTCAAACTAATTTCCACATTTTTGTTCTGTTTTATTTCAATGTTTCAGTAATGTACTCTCTAACAAGAGCAAAATTTCATATTCCAGAACACAACAGAAACCAAGAAAGACACATTAATTTTGTACATACCAACTTATATATGCATTTCTCTGCTTACAAACATTTAAATTATGAACATTCATTGACATTAGTGAACATGTCTAAAATTCAGACCCATTTCAAAAGTTCAAACACAGCACAACAGATGACATTATTGTAGCTGCTTTACATCAACCTGTGAACATGACAAAGTTTTTATTGTCTCCCTTAGATGCTACTGTGTTATTTGTGGTTATCTGAGGTTTTCCTCAAAACATGCTGTGAACATTTAAACTCAAAGTTTATCTTGTTTAAAAAGAGTCACCATAGTTTGTTAAAGAAATTCCACTTTGCTTAACTCTGCATTAGTCAGCTCAGTTTTCCAAAAATGGATACTCCCCTGGCGTCTGACTCCCACAACAACTGAGCTACAATTATGCCATACTGCATACTACACCCTCTCACTGAGTCAGGAGAGTAACAGAAAGGAGTAAAAGAAACAATTTGCCAACTAGAAATTAGGGGTACCTTAAAAATTGGCAGGTAAAAAAACACCTCATGTAACTAACACAGGATTAAATATCCACTACTTTTCTGTTAAATCTTTACAGTGTTAAGACATAATATTATTCTGTGATTTATATAATTAGAAATTAATGTTTAACTTATGTTGTAGCATACCTATGGACAATAATGGGTATGTCCTCATTCACATAAATACAGTAGTAAATACTGTATGTTGGCCTGCAGTTAGAGATTCATTGTGAAATTCACTTGACTCACTTCTAGCAGTTGACTATTTCTTCTATTCCCCTTTGGTGAATCTTATATGTATTGTTCTTGCCCTAAGTATTGTCATTCATTACCAACCTTTGTGTGATTATTCTATTCAGTAACTTTCCAGGGTTACAACAACTTACTTCACATATTTGGTAAGTAGTAGGAACGTAAATAGTTCAAATTCAAATTGAGTGATAAATTGGTGATTAAGTATAAGATATGTTAGAAGCAAATAATTAACACACTTTATTTGTGGGAGGAAACACCAATGAAGAAATGGACACATATTTATTTGTGAGAGGAAACACCAATGAAGAAATGGATACATATTTAGGACAAAAAATTTATATCAACTGAAAGAGTTGAAATAAATTTAGTGTGAATAAATCTATTTTTGCTTGAGTTTTTCTTAATCAATGTCAGAAGAAACAAGCAAAGCAGAATGAAGTAACAATAATATTTTCAACATCTTTATTATTATCTACTTTTGAACATTTAGACTTACAAAACAAACTCCAGGAAGCTGTCTTGATTCTAAGTAAAGGAGTTCTTGCATCAAATGATCTAAAACTGTAGTCAGTATATTTTTACATATTCCAAAATTATTCCTATTTTCATCTTAATTGTGACATTCCAACTTTGTACATCACTTTTATGAATCAAAGTTTTACTCTTTAATAAACAAAACAAATGAACTCTATTCATTTAATCTTATGCAATGCAAATAGGACTTTCATCATCAAAAGATAAATCAAGAAAAGGAAGTAATTTTTAGCTTACCTTGAATGAGTATTTATCCCCAATGTAACCCCACAATAACCGCCCAGATGCATTGAACAGTGCCGAAACCGAAGCAACCAAAGTCAAGAAATAATCGTCCTTGATGAAAGTTTGGCCATAAGCCTAAATAAAAACAAAAAACACCAAACATTATTTTTCAAAAAAGTCATTAACTTCAATATATACTCCATCTAGCTACTGAAATATGGTATACTACAAGGGTCAACTGGAAAGATCATAGGCAGATCAAGATATTCTTATGGAATGTAACCAAATCAGGTTTATTTTTCCATTCTTGTGGTTTACACACTTCTTTCCTGGATGTTACAGTGCTTGTATCCCATTTGTGAAGAAACTTTCATCCTATTGGTCAACAAGTCATCAACAGCTTATATGATATCATAATCACTGTGATATTGGTTCTCAGGAAAGTGTTTTTTTTACATGTTAGGGAACAGATGATAGTCAGATAGGACCAAATCAGGAGACTAGGAAAGTGTGATGATAAATATTCACACTTACTGGAGTCAAAGCGTCCAAGATGTTTTGCTTGTCGGGCTGCTGTTTTATGATGGATATGTGCATAAACCCAAGCTAGACAGTTCGTCATTTCGTCAACTGCATCCTTTCCTCTTGCAAGTTTGGTCCAAGAAAAGTACATTCCCCGACATTTGTTTATTTTATGCTGCTTGGCACAATTTGTCTAGTGGTGGCCTGCATGGTGATTGGTCGAGCTGGGGACTCGGATTGAGAACAAGGCTAACGGCGATGATTGGTGCATTGGCCATGTTTCTGGCCAATAAAAATGGTCTGGACATTGGCTGGCAGTGCAGCTGGAAATGTGGTGATGTGCACTGTTATAGAGTCTCATATTAAGTTACGACTCTGTTTATTTTTGTCTGGAAGCTGGACGCTAGCTTTGAACCTACTGCTAGAGTGAGCAGTGTAATTAACAGTGTCTACCAAAACATGGGAGGAACACACTGAACATCAACAGAAAGGTGATCAACTAGTTCAAAGCCAGTCACACACAGCAGCCATTGAAACAAATGACATGTGTTGGAGCACTGTCCTGATGAAACACAACCCTTTTTGTCAGTTTTCCTGTGTATTTGGTTTTGATAGCTTTTCATAACTGCCTAAGCAAGTTGGCATAATCTTCTCCATTGATGGTGCTGCCCTCTTGGAATCACAATGACCTTTGCCTTCCAAAAATCTCATCACCTTCCCTGCAGATGAAACAATTATGGCCTTCTTTGGTGCAAGTGAAGAGAGATGCTCCCACTGCATGGATTGTCTCTTCGTCTCTAGCCCAAAGTGATGAACCCAACACTCATCCTGGATTAGGAAACATTCAAAGAAACCAGCTGCCCTGGTGAAACAAGACTGCTTTTGTCAATTTTTTTGAGATTTTGGTCTGAATAGCCTTCCATCTGTTTTTATAATCACTTCAGTAACTTTAATAAAATATGTTGAAACCAGGTAAAAATTAATTGTTTAAAATTTGATAAAAATTGTTTGAAGCAAATTTAAGTTATTGTGGTTTGCATGACTTCACAGGGACTGGAATATGGTGTTCAAAGAAAAATAAAAACTTAAACAATAGTTTAGGAAATTTATTCACTGTACAACATTTAACTTATGATGTATTTTCTATTGTATGCAGTCAAGAAATATGTTGATACTTAAAACCTGCATAATATACAGTGAAAATTAAGGTTTGTTTCTTAAGCAATTGTCAAAATATCAGGCTCAGTTAAATCTTATTTTGATTAAAATTTTGGAATCGACACCAGAATCATCTCAAAGAGTTTTACTTAATCCATTATAAGGCAGAATTTTAAAAAGATGCTTATTTTTTATGCTGTACATTTCTTGTTTGTTTTTTTAAATTCTTTTTTGTAATCTGTATTGATTTCAACCACCTGTCTAACAAAAGAATTTATCTATAAAATAAATAATAACCCATGTCTATGTACCTTTTGTTAAAGATATTTTCAATACACAATTTTGAAACACTAAAGATTTAAACTGTCTGGCAAAGACTTTAAAAAAACAGTTCAAAATAAAAACTTTGCCAAATTCAGTTTAAAAAAAAGGATTATATAAAAATGCACTTGAGACCTTTGAAACCTTTTATGCAATTCCTTAAGAGAAAGGCTTCAGTTGATTTCTTTCATTTACTAATTTCTTTTACATTTTTAATGCACTTATTTTTCTATTAATAATAGCTCTCATAATATTGACTTCAATAAAGTTCAACAAAAAGCAGGAAAAGTATGGCAAAGAATGTTTAATATTAAATTATTTAAATTTTTCTGATTTTGTCAATAATTTGCTAATAATTCACACCATCTGCTTATTTTGAGGATAATGAAAAGAGAACATTTTATAATATTTGGATTTTTTACATTAAGCATTGTGAATTATTGTTTTTATAAAAGAAACAAAACTAAGATAAAAGAAATACTAATGAAAACCTAGAAATAATTGACAATGCATCAGCTTTAAATTCAATTATGATTACATCTAACATGACTAGTATAAAAAATGTCAACATTCAAAATGACGGCATTTGTGTTCATACAAGTAAAGAATATAGCTTTTTTGGTAAATTTAATTGATTTCTAATGCTTGACCATTATAGTCATAGAAAGGAATGTTCTGCCAATGATAAAAAAGACATTTTCATATTCTGCCAAAATCTTATACTTTATTTTCCAATCTGCAGAATAAAAATCTGGAAATTGTAATAAAAAGCAACAGAAATGTGATAAAAATAAAAAATGCTTAATTATCAGCAGAAAAGTTTAATCTTTTTCTTGCTTACATACATAATGATTAAGCACAAACCTTATTTTTGAACTTTCTTTCATCCTTTATATTTCAAATATGTTCAGTTATCACAAAGTCTCATTCTGGAAGTATTATTATCGTTTAGTCTCATTGAATTTTTTACACCATGATTGAGAAGTGAATTTCATCAGAGATCAATTGGCAACATGTCTCTTCAACATGCCAGCATTCTCCTCAGAATTCCAATTTCCATCATGTTGCCATCTAAATGGTTTTGATTCTGCTATGGATTTCCAGTTTTTCCAACTCCTTTGTTAAACTCTTTGGGTTTCTTTTCCTAGTACTCTGACCATGATTAGCACAACTGTCCTACTATTTTTCAGCTTACTACTAATGTCAAAATAGTTTACCTATTTTTCATTTTCTTTTATTTTTACTCTTTGTTCTAGCAGAACAGAGAAATCCAAATGCTTGTCGTCACCGTCTTCTTCTTCTCATCATCATCATCATCATCATCATCATCATCATCAACATCTTTCAATTTCTGCTATGGTCACATGATCTACCAAGTCGGCTGAAGACCGAAGGCAGGTAGTGGTGAGTTGTTATGGCTACATTTCATGATTTATTTTTCTAACTCCCATAGCATCAACAGCATTACATGGAAAAAGCTCTTCTTAGTGTGTGGGTTGTATTTATCAAGATAATTTTTTGTATTTCTCTTAAGCTGAGATTTCCAGGAATTTTTTCAATGTGTTGTTGTGTTCCTTTTTTATCATTCCAAGCACACCTACTATGACTGGTACTATTCATGTTTTCAATTTCCACATTTTTTCTATTTTGATTTTTCTTTACACTTCAATAATTTTTCAAATTCCTTGGTTGCTATATTAGTCTGCTGGGCAAGTTATATCAATTAGTAAACAAGTTTTTTCTTTTTGGTTTTTGACAATTATGTCCAGCCTATTTGCTTCAATCTGAAAGATGGTGTAATCCCATAGAATTGCGATGTCTTCCATTTCTGTAACCGGTTCTGGGTGATGTTCATACCAGTGTTTGTTAACATCTTTTCCAAAGTGTTTGCACATTGTCCTGTGTAATTAAATTGTGACAATTTTTATATTCATTTGACGCAAGTACAGAACATCCTGAGATTAGATGGTCTATGATTTCCTGATATTTGTCACAGAATCCACACTATTTTTCATTTTTTTCTTCTTCTTCTTCTTCTTATTCTTCTTCTTCTTCTTATTATTATTATTATTATACCTTTTTTTTAATTATTTACCATGTTAGATTCTAGTGGATTTCAATGGAAATCAAGTAACAAATGATTCCTATTGAATATGAATATCTCTCTGACTTTTAACCCAGATATGTGAAGGAAACTGGTCAACTGCACAGAAGCCCTATAACCACATTTGGTCTTGGGAGAGATGATGATGATCGTCATCATCATCATCATTGTCTTCATCATTGTTGGTGGCATCATCATCATCATCATCATCATCGTCATCATCATCATTGGTGGCATTGTCATCATCATCGTCATCATCATCATTGGTGGCATCATCATTCTCATCATCATCATCATTGTCATTGGTGGCATCATCATCGACATCATTATCATCATCATTGGTGGCATCAACGTCATCAACATTGTCATTATCATTGTCATTGCTTGCAGCTTCATCATTATCATCATCCTCCTCCTCCTCATCATCATCATCATCGTCATCATCATCATCATCATCATTGATGGCAGCATCATTATCATCATTGTCATTAGTGACATCATTATCATCATCATCATCATCATCATCGGTGGCATCATCATCATCATCATCATTGGTGGCAGCATCATCATTATCATCAGAGTACACAAGTGTGAGGTTCAAATATTTTCCAAGCTTAATGATCTAGAAAACTAGTTCACTAACTATTTTTTTTATTTTAAGACAATTCATGAGAATTTAGACAAGTTTATTAACCATTGCTCTATGTAGAGATACTCTAATAATCTTCTTTAACATTGCTTAGTTTGGTCCAAAACCAAAGGTGTGGAACACCCAGGGAGGATCAGCTTCACTCCAGTAGAAATGTTCTGTTAGCCTAAACTTGTTAACCATGGTGACAGTACTCAGTGATAATTGATATCACTATAATCATAATAGTAAGGCAAGTATTTGCAGAAAAGAAGATAAGTCATCTTCATGATTGTCATGAAAAAAAAGGGGTGAAAGATGTGATCAAGATTTTTTAAAAATCTTACCTTAAACATTGCAGAAACAATAATGACTCCTAATCCATTGAAAAGGAAGATGACTGCAAGAGTCCAGAAGGCGCGAGTTTTGATAATTTGAACTGGATGAACTTCAATAGGAGGATCAAGGATACTGCAAAAGGAAAAATTATTAAAATTATGAAAAATTGAAAACTTTTAAGCATAAAAATGTATTCAAATGTTTAAAAATTACTTTTAAAAAACTGATTTTCTTTTATTTGAAAATCTTCTTTAAATATTAATAAGAATACTAAAAAATTGAATACAGCAAGATTTGGTAAGATTTTTTTAGAATTTATCAATTAAAAAATATTAATCTGTAGTTATAAGGTACTAATTAACAATTAGCAATTAGCAGCAATTAGCAAAAAGTATAATTAACTTTTTATCTATTTTTACTCTTTAAATTGTTTCTCTTGAGTTTTTATTCCTTTAATGCGTTTTCTGAATTTCTAATGTGAAAAGGAAGCAATAAATTTAGCAAAAAAACATGTAAAACATCATTTCATTCAGATATTTCTAACTTGAACTGCTTCATTATCACTGAAACAGATTGTTCATATTTCCAAAGTGTAAAATGAAAAAGCCACAAGTTAATTGCATCCTAAATATAAAGGACTTGATTTTTTCTTCCTTTCAAAAATGAAAAAAATATTCACCTTAAGAATATTTCTGTTAAATTTGATTCATATTTTTCATAGCTTCTCTTATGTCTGTTGAATTAATTGCACTACTATTTTCAGTATATTCATCTATGCTGGGGTATAAGGAGTAGAAACTAGCTTTATATGTTACAACATCTCTCTGTCTCTTGCACTCTTCATATATATATATATATAAAGAGTGAAAGAGAGAGAGAGAAGATATATATATATATATATATATATATATATATATATATATATATATATATATATATATATATATATAGTTTAAGGTATACTATATTTATAGGTTAAAGTGCTCAATATTGGGCCTGATGATTATATATATATATATATATATATATATATATATATATATATATATATATATATATATATATATATATATATATGTAGTTTTAAGATATGCTATATTTATGGGTTAGAGTGCTCAATATTGGGCCTGATGATTGTGTTTAGCATGAAACCTGTGGGTGTTGATTTCCATGTACACATTTTTATATATATATATATATATATATATATATATATATATATATATATATATATATTTATGCATATATATATATATGCATAAATGTTAATGGTCAGAGTTGAATCAGACCAGGGAATAGAAGTATTAAAAAGTGGTCAATACACATGAGAAAAAAATAAGTAAAAATAAAAACAACATGCAGTGCTTTTAAAAAATAAGTAAAAATAAAAATAACATGTAGTGCTTTTAAAAAAACATCAGGAGGTAAATTAAAATACACGACTATGGTTTCAATGTGGTGTTAATTTAAATTAACACCAGAGTGAAACCATATATATATATATATATATATATATATATATATATATATACCATATATAAACCATATATATATATATATATATATATATATATATATATATATATATATATATATATATGTGTGTGTGTGTGTGTGTGTGTGTGTGTATGTATATATATATAGTTTAAAAATCAGGAAGTCAATTAAAATATGAGATCACAGTTTCAACCTGGCAATCTTGTTGGGTGTTAATTAAAAAATTTTTTAAATTAACACCCGACAAGATTGCCAGGTTGAAACTGTGATCTCATATTTTAATTGACTTCCTGATTTTTAAACTATATATATACACACACACATATATATATATATATATATATATATATATATATATATATAGATAGATAGATAATATACACATACATATGCAAAATATATAAATATATATATATACATATGCAAAATATATAAATATATATATATAGGTGCATACACATACATGTATATTTTTTGAATAAAAAATTCCAAGAGGATAGAATCCAGGTAGAACTCAATGTCCAGGACAGAGTAAGGATATAATAAAAAGGGTTTACTATTGTTTAAGCCTTTTTATTATATATATATATATATATATATATATATATATATATATATATATATATATATATTATATATATATATATATATAAGGTTGGTGCAAAATAATGTCGTTTTCTCACATATGTGAGAAAACGACATTATTTTTGCACCAACCTAACACATATATATAATTTATTTTAGGATATTAAAACAAAAACATGTTAGAAATCTCCTCAGGTAATGGTAATTTAGCTCTATTCTGTATTGAATCCTCTTTTAAATTAAATTTTATGGACAGTGGCATTATACTCCATTTGTTTTCATTTTACCTATATATATATATATATATATATATATATATATATATATATATATATATATATGTGTGTGTGTGTGTGTGTGTGTGCGTTGAAGATACATTTTTTTTCTATTAAGGATCAAATGCACATGCCGGTAGTTGTAAATTTACACAGTCTAAAAAAGTTGCATACATACTCAAACATATGTATGCACTAACGTTTAAATTATCAATAAATATATATGCATATATATAAATCAGTGTCCCCTTCTTTGTAATAGTCAAAATATGTCATGCAATGTCATATCTAAAAGAGTTTAGAAAACATATACATTTCATACACTTCCATGCGAAAGTTTCAGGACAACTTGATAAAATGATTATATTCCTTTATTTTGTTATGAAATTAAGATTGTTTAACAGTATGCTTTTATCAATAGTGTCTGTGGAACTTCAGGATTTGAAAATAAATTATTGTATTTTTATTGGTGTCATGTAGACGATAGACCACTTTAAGCAGTTGAAGCTTTAAAAGGCCATGCAAAGCTATTGGCCTAATGAAAGAGCTGAGATGATAAACTCATGATAATTTTTAAGTCAAGATTGTTCTATTTTATTATACACAGTATTACAATACATTATATACATCTTATATACATTTTATTATACACAGTTAATATTATATATTAAATTATACAAAGGTGTACAGAAGTTTTGTGCCAACTATGTAAAATGTTTATACACCTCTGTTTTATTAAAAGTTAACATTGTTTAGCAGTTTGCTTTTATCAGTAGTGTGTTCAGAAAATAAGTTGTTGCATTTTCAATGGTACAATGTAACAGAAGATACAGCTTGAAGCTGAAAAACAAGTGATGCAAAATTATTGGATCAATGAAAATCATAATATGTAAATTTCTATGTAGGAATTGCTCCATCTTATTACCATAAGTGTAAAGTGCCTTGAGAAGTCACTGTAGTTGAACATTAGCTTGCTTTTTTACACTAAAATCATGACCAAATTTTCTGCTGAAACAAAGATGAAGGTTGTGACTTCATAGGGGAAGATGACTCAAAAAAAATTTCCAGAAACAGTATTCAAACCATCTAAAAGGCAAATATGGTCATAAGCCAAGCATTGTCATGGTGGAAAATTCACTTGTCAGGTCAGAGTCCAGGTCTTTTTCTGCAAAAAGTTCTTGTAACCCTTCCTGCATTTCCAAATAAACATTTGGAATTTGAAGAGTCAAAATGTTTGGTTGACTTGAGAATGACTAAACTTGAGGTATTCACAAGTGGTCACCCATCTAGGCTCAACATTGCTTATATGATTATACACCTTTATTTTATTTAGAATTTAATATTCTTTAGCAGTATGCTTTTATCAATAGTGTCTGTGGACCTTCAGGATGGGAAAAAAATTCGTTAGCAGATTGAAAATGAATAAATAGACCATGTAAAAAATTATTGGGCCAATGAAAGATTTGAGATGATAAAACCATAATAATATGGAAAAGTCTAAATAGGACTTCTTTGATTTTAGTATCACAAGTGAAAGGTGCCTTGACAAGTCACTGTAGTTGACAACAATTTTGTTTTTACACTAAAATTATGGCTAAAATTTCTACTGAAACAAACATGACAAGTGTGAGTTTGATGGGAAGAGGAAGATATCTCAAAAGTGTTTAACAGAGTTTGGCATGTTGACCTTCACCATAAGCTGAAGTGCGATGGTGCCTCTGGCCAAATATTTGGCTTGATCAAATCTTTCTTAACAAATCGTGTAATAAATGTCATGTTGAATGGCTGCTCTTCCAGAACCTTTCACATTAGTGCAGATGCAATCCAGGGATCAATCCTTAGACTTGTTTCTTATCTTAATCAATAATTTTCTTGCTGTCATCAGTTCCCAATTCAGTATTTATGTTCATGGCACAATTATTTACTTCTGTCTCAATAGTAAGCTTCATAGGTCTGATAAATTAAAACAGGCAGCTGCTCTTGAAAATGACAGTTATTAACTGGGGCAAGAAATAGCTTGTAACTTTTAATACCTCCAAAACAAAACTACTCTCTTTTAATCATCATAGAGAACTATTTTTGCTATCCCTCAGGATGATTGATGCTAACCTCAAGGAGAGAAAACTATTGCACTTTCTCATGTTTTTCTCTGACATGAAGTGGAATTATTATATTGAATCAACTGCTGGGTCTGCTCATAAGAAAGTTGGTTTAATCTGTTGTGTAAGACATTTTTTCTTGCCAGAATCCATCTTGTACATTTATAAATTTACTATTCGTTCAAGCATTGAATATTGCCACTATATCTGGTGTCCCTGATATATATCTTGGGATTCTTGACAAAATCCAAAGAAGGGATTGTGATATTATCAGTCTTCACCTGGCATCTCAACTTCAGTCAGTTTCCCATTGCCATGATGTGGCTTCCTTCTGTCATTTCTATAAATATTTTCATAGGAATAGATATAATGAGTTCTCCTCATTGGTGCCTTGACTACTAGATTGGCAATTAGGTCTCATCAATTTACTATTGAAATAGATCGATGTAACTATGAGTTCTATTCTAATGCTTTCTTTTTTTACTTTTTCATATCTAAAAGAATTTAGAAAATATATACATTTTGTACACTGCTGTGCAAAAGTTTTAGGACAACACCATAAAGTGATTATACTCTTTTATTTTGTTAAGAAGTTAGGATTGTTTGACAGTATGCTTTTATCAGTAGTGTCTGTGGACCTTCAGGATTGGAATTTATTGTATTTTTATAGGTGCTATATGTTAGGTTGGTGCAAAAATAATGACGTAATAATGTCGTTTTTTGACATCATTATTACGTCATTTTTTTTGCACCAACCTAATAAAAGAAGACACACCACTTAAAGCAACTTGAAGCTGCAAAAGGCCATCCAAAATTATTGGCTTAATGAAAGATCTGAGATGATAAACTCATGATAATTTCTGGATTTTTAAGTCAAGATTATTCCATCTTATTTGCATGAGTATAAGGTACCTTGGCAAATCATTGTAGTTGAACATTAGTTTGCTTTTTTTTACACTAGAATTATGGTAAAATTTCTATTGAAACAAATGTGAAGAGTGTGAGTTTGATGGGAAGATGAAGAGGAGAGAAACAATGTTCAAACCATATACAAGGTGTTTACTTTTACTTTTACTGAAAGTGTTTTAAGTGCAAGGAAAACTGGAAAATGACAAAAGTTAGACAAGAGAGATGAAAGAAAGATTGTGAGAAAACAAGTCAAGAGTGAATGCAGTTGTAACAATAAGGTTTCAGTTGATACAGTATGCAACTTGAATGGGCTTATAATTGTAAAAAAAAATCATTAAACAAAAAACATGAGAATAGAAAATTGAAGTGGAACTCTCTTCAGCTTTCTTGATTCCCTGCTACCTATAATCTTTAATTTGATGTGCAGGTAGGGTAATGGCTTAACTAAATTTAAATTCTCTCTGAGTTGGGTTAATTTCACACTAATGCCTTTGGAAAAGATATAAATCCATTTCTTCATCCTCCCCATCCTCAGCTATGGGTTAAATTGCAGGGTAAACTGGCCTCTATAGAATTGCATGGCAGTCAATCAAGAAGAAAGGTCTGGTCTGAATTCAAAACTGTAGAGAGACCAGTGGGAACCCTTTCCATTATTTTGCCTAAAATGTCCTGGCAATTTATAGATATTAAAGAAGGGGAAGCTGTGGGCAGCCATAATCACCTAGTTCCTTAAGGAACATGGTGTTTAAAAACAGAAAAAATTAATAGCCACTATTTTTTTATTTCACAGATTGTATAAATTGACAATCATGATCTTATGATGTTAAATTGCATTGGTTTGATTAAAAATAGGGGATTGGATTTAATTTTTCAACATATATGCATGTGCATGTGAGTGTGATTTTGTGTGTGTGTGTGTGCAGATTTTAGTAGTATCTATAGTATGGCTCAAAACCAATTCAATAGTTCTGGCTATAACTTCAAAAAAAGCCATACTCTTAACTCTTCCTGAGATGTAACCATAAAAACAATCTCATTTCAAGATCTATATAAATTTTTATCTACACAGACAACAACAAAATTATTTGTACACCCATCAATTTTGATTATTTTTATCCATTTCTCAGAATCTGATGCCCGTATGATACCATATTTTTTTATATATTAATAAGCACATAAAAAGGAAAATAAAACTCAATTTTCAGGAAAATAAGTTAAACACAACAAATTTGAGAGGAAAATTATGCAAAATTATTCTTACAGTAGAAAATATTATTTTAAATTGATTGATTCACCTAAGTATAAGTAATTTACATAATTATTTTATTGATGAAGCATTCTAGACTATTTATTCAGTAGAATATTTGTGATAATTCAAGCAAAGAACATCACGTGGTGCATAGAATGTTACCATTGTTATTCTTACATGATGAAGAAGACAATGGAGCTTAGTATTGGCTTGAGACAGAGGATTATTAACTTCCACAAGTCAGGAAATAGTTACAGCATTATTTCAAACCAGTTAGCTATCCCTAGATCTACAATACAGTCCATTATAAAGAAGTTTAAACAGTTTGGCATGACAGAATTTCCCTGGGCTTGGAAGAAAACCCAATTTGTCACTGAGAACTCCATGAAAACTCTGTTGCAAGGTTAATATAAACCCAAGTGTTGTTTTGAAAATCATTGCCAAAAGTTTGGATACAATGGGTATCAGTGTAAGTACTTGCACAATACTACTCTCTTTAAATAGAAATGGGTTGTATAGAAAGCGACCAAAAGGAACCCCTTTTCACAAACCATGTCACATTGTTGCTTGGTTTAATTTTTCCAAGTATAATGTTGACATCATGTTCACAGTTTTCAGATTGTCAGCACACACGCTATAAAATGAAGTCTGGAACCAAACGAGCTAAAAAAAATCTAAAATTAAATTAACAGCTCATGATTGTCATACGTGTAAGTACCTCACCACCACACACACACACACATATACTACATAAAATGAAAATTGGTGCCAAATAAAATAAAGAATTATGTTGGCAATTTTTTGTCATGTTACTACATTGTATTGTTATATTATTTTTATTAATAAATTACAATACAATTTATTGTAATGTTTTTATTCAAAATCTTAATAAAACTATAAAAAAAATTAATTTTATTATTTTCTTGTTAAAATGTTAAAATCTCGTGAATACAAGTTTTCCGCCATCTTTTTCTGTCATCAATGATGGATCTATTGACATGGCACTTCATAATTGAAATCATTTTAAGCTGTTGTCTTTTCAAATTTATTCACATTGGTGCAGATTTTTATGTGAAATTAAAGGATAGTTTTAATAAATGTTTTTCAAAACTGGCAATATTCAACTCTTAGTATTGAATACGCATTTTGCATGCTTAGCCTCTGTGTTACCCATTTTCGTGGATAACTCTCTAGCATTGTTTTGGTGGTCTAAACTGGCAATCTTGACATCATAGCTCACTTTTGATCTAAACCGCAGACCATTTAAACTGAGCATAGAAGGTTTGGACCCCAAACACCATGCTTTATTGGCACTGACCTGTATTTGGCATTTGTTTGAGTATATTATTAATAATACAAGATTTAGGTTATTGCTAACCATAACAATAGGAATCCATTGCTTCTTTTTATCATTTGTTTCTAGTAAAACCTAAAGAGTTCAATTCTTTTGATCTGATTATATAATTTGTAATTGCTAAGCTTAGGTTCCCAATCTGTTTATATGATTAACCCAAGCAATATCTAAGAAGTATAAAATAGATTGGACTATTCAAATTTTAAATGCTGAAAAAAATTATTTTAAAAATGAACCAAGAACTGTTTCACCTGTGTTTCTGTTATATACCATACCTATGAACACTAATGGGTATGTTCCAATCCTCATAAATACGTTGAATACTATGGTAAGTGGTGGGGGGTTAATATGCTGTCTAAGTAGTCCACCACCAGCAGTGGTTTACCTACTTCACACTGATAGCAAGTATTGTATTTTGTTGATGTTATAAAGATTAGCATTTCATTTCCAACCTCCTTTTTGGTTATTCCTCATTCAGTAACCCTTTCTAGGTTACAACAGTTTCAAAATGGAAAAGAGAATTCAGTCAGTTAACTTCAAATAACTTTGTTGCATTCACTTTTACACAAATGCCCTTAGGAAAAGCATTAATTCATCATTTCTTTTTTTTAGTAATGCTTTAAATAGGATAAGTGGATCTCTCTAGCCTTGGATGGTAGCCAGTCTAATAGAAGGATTATAAGAGAAAATTTTAAAGCCTTTGAGAAAAAAGGGAAACCACTACATTATCTTTCTGAGAAAATCATGGCATTTCACAGATATTAAAGAAATTGAATCTGTGGAGTGCTATGATTATCTATGTATGAAAGCACATGATATATACAAATGTTAAAGGGAATCTGTTTAAAAATATAACTTTTAATTGTTAAATCTCTTATGCTTGATTGGAACTAGAATTCTACTTCCAGTCATTTTATTATCACTAGCAAACTATGATAAAAAATGCCGCTGTGGCTGACATCTTTCACAATAATTGAATTTTATATTATGATATCAATCCCCTAAGAGGTTTGTAGTTGTGTTGAGTAAAGTAAAACAATGAGATATTTCATTTTTTGCTTACTTTTCAGGTGGGATTGGAGTGGATGGTGTTGATGGAGTTTTGGCGATCACATTTACATCTGTCTTTGCTTGGCCGTCTTCGTTGACTTCACTCTCAATCATGGCTCGACAGTCTTCTTCCTAGACATCAAAAGTCAAAAGAATTAAATAGATTAAAAAAAAACAGAAATAATAATTCATGGAATAAAAAAAAGACATAAATTACCAGTTAATTTTCACTACAGTGCACATCTACATTTACTGATAAATGGAACCACCATAGCATCTTATTTCATTTAATACCCTCACTGTCTTTAATTAAGATCAATGCACTAGAATGAATGTAGAAAAGTATATCACAATCAAAAAGAAAAATGTTCTTTGATTTATTTTGCAGATAAATAATAATAAACAAGTTAGAAACAAAAATGGTGAAATCGTATCCCAGAATTCAGTGGTGAAGAGGCTGTTATCTAATGTGAGGATTTTTTGGTTGTCTTCTTCAAAATATTAGGTCCATCATTTGAAAGTATGGAAGCCTAAAAAGAAAACATTTTCCTTTTCTTGTCAACTAGAAACTCAATTTGTTGTGCTAGTTTGGAGTGAAAATTTAACAGTAATTTGATTTTGAAAAATCAAAATATTTCAAATTTTCTTTCAAATGGTTAGTCTTGTACATCTTTTTAGTTAAGTCTCAGATCAAATTGTCAGATTTTGCCTCAGAAGATTAGTAAAGTAAAGTAAAGCATTTTTTGGCTTTTTGGTTTGTTACCACAAAACTAAAATATTATTAACCAATGGGAATTAATATATTGTTTATTTTGTTAACACTTTTACTCCAGGGTCAGTGGGAGAGTTAATGAAAAATAGGCAGTGTTTTGTTTTTTGTTTTTTTTGGAGAGAAAGAAAATGTAACTTAATTCTTTTAGGTTTCTGTACTTCAAAATTAGGAACATTACCTTCTGGTACATTCTATTTCAAATGCTTTGTGTAATGTGCAAAACATGCTATAGATCTTTTTTTTCATTTCTATTGCTTGTTTTGACAGTATTCCGATCTTGAAAATTACATTTATTGTTCTGGTGTCTTGAAACAAGACACATTGTTTATGCCCTATTTCTCTTCTCTGTTCTAATTCTCCTACAAGCTGTAAACATTAGAATTTTAATTATTAATTTAGTTATGTGAGTGAATCCATTTGCATCCAGTGTCTTTTGTAGTTTTACAAAGATCTACTGAGTTCCTCCAGTAATTCACCAGGGTCATATATTTCATTTATCACTCTGGTAAATTTATCAATCCCCAAATTGTTTAAGGCTGTCAGCAACTGTTTCCAATTTGATTTGTTGTTTTATTCCTCTTCATCTTGGCCAGTGCTGACCTAACATCAGATTTTAATATTACAGGTTTTTAATGCTTTTTTGTATTGGAGGTTTCTCTTCTTTGCTGTCAAGGAAATGCACTCATATGTAGTTATTCCATCACTGTTGTACCTTTTCCTTTTCCCTTATGATTGTTCTCTCTAAATATGGTTTTATATTTCTGCCATAGAAGACATTTTCTCTCTTAGTTCTTTAATTTTTTTTCTGCATACCTTCTACACCTATTTGCATTCTCTGCATATTTCTATTGTAGTAATTTCTCTTCTGCTTGCTTGCACTGGTGTTTTTCTTTAACCAAATATATTCTGCACCATTCCTTACTGTTTTCTGCTGTTTCTCTTTCATTTAATCAAAAATTTCACTTGGCATTCATTTTTTGTCTTTCATTCTTCTGGATAACTTCATTGAATTTGACACAAATGGACAATGGTAGAGAAAAATGGCTTAATACCCAGCCACTAGTTGAACAGTGGGTAAACACTTGTAACCCATTTTTATATCTACCATGAAACATGACACACCAATTATTTATGGATTTTGACTCAGGAGCTCAGGTAGAAGGATTAAGATTTTTCAGGAACCCAGGGCTCAAAGGGTTAAAGAAAGTAGCGTGTTAGTATTGTCCGACTCTTGTTTCCATCTTCTTGTAGTTTATGCTTAATCCCTTCTTCTCACTATCCTTAGCTACCTTTTCCTCCTCATTCTGTATATTACTAAATTTGTTTTAGACTGTATGAAATTAGCAAATCATATTAACCTTTGAGCTCTGACTACTGCTTTACCGGTGTTAGAAAAAAATGACATAATATCCAGCCACCAGTTGTAGAAAAAAAGGAATCAATGCCTAGCCACCAGTTGAATGGTGGTTAAACTATTTTTATATCTACTGTGAAACATTACATACCAATTATTTGCAAATTTTGACTCAGGAGCTCAAGCAGAAGGATTAAAATTGTTCAGGAACGCAGGGCTCAAAGGGTTACGGTGTTTCACTTTGAATTTTTGACCTCTTCAAAGTTTTATATTTGTTCTTAACTACAAACACATATGAATTTTTGCAAATGTAATTGCTGTGCATTTTGCATTGCAGCTTAAATTATGCTTCTATAATTATTTTAGATTCTCTGTAGAACACTAAACTTAATTTTTGCATTCGGTTGTATCAAAAGTATTGTCTTTTTTTGTTCACAGGGAACCTTTTCAGGGTTCCTGTAAGTTTGTAAGCTTATGAAATGCTCTACATATTGTATCTTTCAATGATCCTTGTTTTTCTGAAAGTCTTCAAATGTTGGTGGTTTATCTTGCATCATAATTGACAGATGATTTTCATCTGTTTCTCAGTTTCATTTCAAAAGATAACTCATCATTCTTAAAATGTTTAAGCCAGTTTTGGGAAATTGTGTCAGAGATTATTTCATTTCTTTCTGCTTCTTGGATTCTGTGAGCAGCTTCAGCAACAATGTCAAGATACTTCCAAAACATCTAGAAGAACTTAAATACAAAATCTTCATACCTCAACAGAAGGGCTCACTAGAAAGGTTAAAGACCAATGGAAAAGGAATCTGAGATTCATAGGAAGCAGGATTAAACTAACAGGGAAAAATCCTTCTTCCAAAGTAACCAGTTTTAAAATTGTAGATTCAATAATAGGTACTTATGGGTGTCTTACTCATGATTTGCACAAAACAAAGTGGGAAATTGTAACTTGCAAAATGAATGCATCCTCTGATACTCACTTATTTGGCATAAATTTATTTATTAACAGAAATAAGATATTAATACAAATCATAGAAAATATTAGAATAAATAATTTATTCAATGAGTCTTTCATTATTTTCTATTACACACTTAATAGGACTTTAAAAAATTGTGCATTTGTTGACCACAAAGTCCCTGGACATTTCGAACCATTTCAGTTTGATGTCAGTCTTTAAACGATTGATGGTAATCTTGTGTAAAACATTCCACATGTCAGTCTTACAAAGTTGAAAAACTACTGGTCTATTGTCTTACAGTTCTGATTTTATTTTTCATTCAGTTGTACAGCATTTAAATCATTGTTATACTAAGCTAAACATGGTAGTAAATACCAACAATAAGGAATTGGTAACAATGGCAGTATATTTGAAAAATGAAATAATGATTGCAGAAAGGAATAAAATAGATTTGTTTAGCACAATAACAATTAGAAGAATACTTTAGTGCAGAGGTAGGCAATTGTTTTGTCTCAGGGGCCACTTTGAGAGGGACATGGTTAACAGAGCTGCACCTTCTAAAAGATATTCATTAGTTAACATTACATTTCATTTAATGCAAAGTGTAAATTGCATAATAATAATAAATAAAACTAAAACAATAGTGATACACAGAAAAGGTTTCATTAAATTTATTTATGTGCAAATTACACATCAGCCAGCACAAACAATTTGATTAGACAAATGTAAACACTCACACATTTTATAATTCTTTTGAAATCTGGAGTGAATTTGCTGCAAGTTTATGTCAGTCACAGAGGATCTATTTTTGTATTTTGTTGATTTTCATGCAAGAAAAAATTTTCTCGCCAATATATATGGATCCCAAAATAGAAAACATTTTCCCAGAAAATTTCTCCACACATGGAAATTTGTCAGTAGATAGAGTTTGGTTTGGTTTATTTTGTTTTATGGCATATCAGCCTCAATGGGTGATTTAATGCTGACAAACATTTTTTATTGGTAGTAATATTTTATTTTGTCAAAAATCTGTTTCTGGTAATATTTTTCCTTCAAAATTGTATTGTTGGTAATATTTAACTATTTACCCATAGATAGGACCCCAACAGGTGCCACCACCCCAGGTCAGGGTGAACCCGTGAACGCCAGCAATTAAGAAGCGGTTCCACACTCCTCAAAACCTCCTGATCAGTGGTCTTGCTGTTGGATATAGTTTATCGTCTTATCCAGGATGCAGATGTAGTTTAACATCTTACCCAGGACGCAGTAGATAGAGCTTTGTAAAATTCTATCAATGTCATAGAATGAAACATTTCTTTCAGTGTGTAATTTGATTGCATGTCAATTAGTTCAAGATGCACCTCCTCAGGTACAATATCAATATCAGCAGTGAAAGGCAAATTGAAATAACAAATTGAATTCAGGCTCAATTTTCTTAAAGTCCTGAAATCTTCTGGTGACCTTGGAAGAAACACTTGCAGATACTTTCTGTTTTCCTATAAAAGGGAAATGACAAAACTTGCCTTTATCTTCTTGCCTTGCAAAATAGACTTAGTCTTGTTTTGGATGCACTCACATGCCTTAACATTTCCCTGCAATGTCATATTCAATTCATTTAATTTCTCAAATATATCAGCTGCAAATATCATCTCATATATCCACTCTTCACATCCCATTTTGGTCACAAAATCACATGAAATCCCCTTTATGTCCAGAGGAGGATTTCATTCTATAATTCCCAAACCCATTTTAGGATTTTGCCAAGGCTCAGACAGTAAACACTTTTGTGGTAAATCACATCTCTATACTCTACCTCCATGTCCTCAAGCAGAGATTTAAACTATTGACGGTTGAGTGTCCTTGCTCTGATTGTGTTTACCATGATCACTAAAGGATCTACCACATGCTTTAGGTCCAGTGTAGCTTTTCAAAGGCTTTTCTGATGAAAAATACAATGAAAAGACAAGATATCACTGTCTGGGTGTTCTGCTTTTAACTTGTTCTCTAAAAGTTTTATCATACCCACATTTTTTCCAGTAAATGCTTTGGTTCCATCTCTTGTAATGTTTACCATTCTATTCCATGACAAGGCATTTTTTCCAAACAATCCACAACACTTTCAAACAAGTCCTGATCAGTGGTTGTATTTTTCATCGATTCCAAACCAATTAGTTCCTCTGTGATGAAGAAATCTTTATCAGTTCAACAGGTAAAGATAATAACTGTGCAGTATCTTGATTATTGGTGCTCTCATCCAGTGCTAAAAAAAAACAAACTAAATCTTTGTTTGCACAGTTCAGCTGCTGTGTTAGTTTGTCCCTGATATAGTCCTTGATAATGAAGTGGTTTTAAATTTGCTTCTTACATCAGAACACTGGACATTTGTGCAATCTACGAAGCAATGCTTAACAAACTCACCATCAGAAAAAGGCTTGTTGATTTTAGTGAGGTTGTATGCTACCATGAAACCTGCCTCTGTAGCACTATCCTGAAGTGTCAATTGCTTTGTAAATATGGTTCAGTCAGCATTGTAACACAATCTACAGCTTTGTTCCTGGAACATTACCAAAAACTTGGGATGTTTTGTTTGTTGGTGTCATTTCAAAATTGTATTCCCTGAATGCAGCAATTGTCTCATGACACAATAAACACTCCTTATTCCTGGAATTACTCAAGAAATATTTTTGTGTCCAGTCTTCTTTAAATACGTTGCCTTCTTTTTTGATTTTGCACTTTTTAGGAGGGCCCATAGTTCATTCAGTTTGGAAGGTTACAGATCTTACCTTTGCAAAGGCAAAACTGAAATGAGACAGAATTGCGGGCAATGTGGGTATGAACATTGACCACACATGCATATGAACAGAGATGCATACGCAGTAGGTATCTGGCTATTAAAACATGGAACCAATTTTCTTTGAGACAATGGAAACAAGTCTCAGTTCAAGTTAGCCTCAGCAATCACAGTTCACCATGATCAGTTTATGAAAATTTTTGATTTGGAAAATTTTCTTTTACTGAATGCTTCCGCAGGCTGCAGAAAACTCTGTCATAGGCCACATGCAGCCTGTGGCCAGTAATTGCCCACAACTGCTTTAGTGTAATACCTGTACACACACACACACACACACACATATATATATATATATATATATATATATATATATATATATATATATATATATATATAATTACTTATTATCAGAGAGTAAAACAAAAACATGTTAAAAATTGCTACACACTAGTAATCATGTTTCAACACTACAAATGTGTCTCCTTGGGTGATGTTAAATTACTGGTGAGTGAACAATCAATTTCATAAGCAGAATGCTTCATCTTTTTTTAAAATGTGGCTTGTGGGTTTACCATGATTACCAATCAAATATATGAGACCTACACTAAAACTAAACCAACTGAAAACATTTATATATAGGTTATGGCATTATGCTGTCTACATAGAATCCCACACAATTTTGTTTGCGACTGCTGCAAATGATTACATTATTTTATAACATATAGAGAAGTATGATGTTCAACTTCCACAGGAAGGGGGTGGGATGATAATTTAGAATAATGTTAACTAGCTATATGCTCAGTCATCCTTCTACATAGAATTTTGTAGTTGATAATTAAAAGGCTTCTTTAAGAAACCTATAAAAAAAATTATCATAAATTCTAAACTACTTTGGTAAATTAATATGCAACCATTAAGTAAAGACCATCCATATAAGATATTAATAATACAAACTGATCAATATAAGATGTTAATAATACTAACTAGACATCTATACGTCCATAACTAGATGTGAATATAGAGCTATATTAAAACTAAATCAATTTTACACAACAGAATAGTAAACCATATAAGGTGCACAGCAATACATCTTCCAATTATTACTGTAAGAAAAAGTATAATCAAATTCAAAGTTTAACCATATTTTAATGTAAAAGATAAACTGTGCCTACAATTTACAGTTAGTTCACTTCTTTGGTTTAATAAGGAGTCTTTATCAATAAATTTGATAATTTCTATTTTCTCATATAAGCATAAGAAACAAGGTTCATTTAAAGATGTAAACATTCTCTCTCTTTTTAACACTTTCCATTTTACCATAGAAGTTTTATTAACTTCTTTTAAATTCCAAAAATATTTAGAAAGAGAGGTACTATTTTTATAATTACTATTGGTGAAGGATAAGATATGTCAGTACTATCTAGTCTTAAAAGAATTCTTAATACTCCCAATATAAAATTTTTCAACAGTCAGATTTTCTGTTGTAGAAATAGTACTTAGATAAAGAACAGTGGGTCATACATTGGTTTTGCAATGGACATTCATTAGGATTCCTTCAATAACATTGGTTAATATTATCAGCAGTATTTATCTTGAAATTTGCATTATCATCCAAGTTTTTAAATTGGTTTAAAATTTTATTTTTGTGTTTCTTTATAATCATCTGAAGATTATCAGTGCAGCTATAACTTAGTTTTAGTGTGTTTCTGTTACATATTTTACTGAGAGGATTATTTCTAGGGAAATGTTTATCAATTAAATGGAGGGTGATCTGGTCTAACAGTGCTGAGCATTTGGTTAAAACGGAGTGTATACCAAATGATTTTCCTATTCATATTCCTTTTCCTTAGACCACTATTATCATGTTTTCTATACTTTATTTCCGCGTACTTGTAACCACTATTTTTTAAAGCAGTATTATAAACACCGCTGTATTTATCAAACACATCTTTGTCAGATGAGTTGTTGCTAATCCTACATTCAATAGATGAGGGTGTATATTTGATTACAGATGGAGGGTGGTTAGTGTTAGGGTGAATATATAATGAGTTAGCATTGGCTTTCATATAAGGTTGGGATACATCATTAACAAGATTCAATGTCGCATCAAGAAAATCTACCTGTTTAACATTAGTATTGATTTTCACCTTAAAGTTCAAACATTTTAATTCTCTATGAATCATTTTCCTTAATTTGTCAACCTGAATTTTAGTGGAATTTTTTTACTACCATAAGATTCTACATAGAATTCCAGGGAAATTGTTTAATTTGTTTGTTAACTCTGTCAAGGATAACCATGCTGATCCTTCCAATTTCTGGTCTGGTAGGGTTGATAATCCTCATAGGAAGTTTGATCTCAAAGTCTGGTTTGTGATCCTTAATTAGAACATACAATTCCTAGGTACAGAGCTTACTAACCCTATTGCTAATTTTAAGCTTATTGGTTATATTTTTACAGGAAGTATTAATTTTATCAACTAAATTAATAGTGTTAATATCCACCTTCTTGTAGGAATTATACTCCATTTGGTCTTATCTTACATGGATATATATATATATATATATATATATATATATATATATATAAGGAAAAATTTGAATGCATATCTTATTGCCTCTTTCTCCACCTGATAATTGTGTAATTGCAACATTAATCAACTCTACGTCCACATGAAACTTCTAGTTGTGAATAAGAGTAAAATCTAAGCACTGTTTTTGAGTATATTTTATATACCTACATTGAACACTTTGCTTGTAATGTTTAGAAACTTTGCCTTTATATATATATATATATATATATGTATATATATATATATATATATATATATATATATATAGATATATATATACCCAAGTACTGGGTTGGTACAGATGGAATAAAAATCCAATAACCAAAAACAAATATTCTTAAAAGAGTGCTCCATATTGAGTAGAGCAAATAGTATATATATTTTTTGCTCCTAGATTAATTTTGAATAATTTTGTAATAATATTAGACTTGATGCTTGGTTAAATTTATAATTTAACATTTGTAACTTTTAATTTTAATTTAACCGTTAACTTAAAATTTTATTTTTATTTTTATTTCAAATTTAATCTAATCTTTAATTTAATGCACTAATACATTGTTCTTAGCAAATATCATCATGTTATGTTTGAATTATGTTTGTATTCTGATTGGTCATCACAGATTACATAACAAGGTTTCCCCTATTGATGGGGTTTGGTTGTTTTTTGAATTCTCAAAACCCTTTATTTCGCAATCAACAACATCACTTGATAGAAGAGTTGAAACAAAAATTGTAATTTTGTAGAGATGCATATGTTATAATTTTGAATAAATATTATATATATATATATATATATATATATATATATATATATTTAAGACTTTTTCTATGTTTATAAATTCTTTTTATAGATAAAAATAAGAAAAAATTTCTTAAAAATAATTGTCAGACTTTGTCCATTTCATAATGTATGACGCCATTTGTTTACATTTCGATACGCATTGAGCAGATGTGAATGAATGAGAGAAAATCATGGAGAATTGTGTTTAAAAACAGTAAAATCAACCTTGCTAATTGAACGCTCCTTTGTGGCCCAATCGGTTATGGCACGTCAGGCTATATGACAGTTCTGTATAGGATACAGGTTTGATTCCTGTTGGAGGACGCATATTTTCTATGAAGATTTCTCAGACATTCAGGCCGGTAAATGTTAATACTGTTTATTATAAACAGAGCATTTGCTTAAATATTTGTGTCTATAAGAAGAACGTATGAACATAAAAAAATGTCTTAAAAATAATTGTCGGACTTTGTCCATTTCATATTATATATATATATATATATATATATATATATATATATATATATATATATCAAAAAGTACTTTTAAAAACTTTGAGGGTGGGTTCCTCACACTAAAACAAGGACAAAAGGCCATATAAACATATGTCTGCAAATATTTTATTTTTTAGTTATTAAGTTTAAAGAAAGTTTACGGTAGATAGCACTGTGTTGCCATGTAGACTAGGTTACATTTGTCATTTGTCTACATTTGTTTCTAGTCTGTTTCTAATGTTTGTAGTTAACTGAGAAGTGTTCAGTTTAACACTTCTGCTGCTAACTACGGAGATCTTCATTTTTCTTATCTTGCTCCAGCTGGCTAAGTACGGAAACCTATGTTTTTTGCATACTGCTGGTATGAGTGTCCCGTTGTGCCATCTATCATATGGGAAATTCTAACTGTTCTATCATGCAAATTATTAGTCAGCCTCGATTTTTCTCTACGTCATGGTAGTTTCATATCTAATTTGAAAATATTCCTGATGAAAATGCGGCTAGCATACGGATGGTCCCAGCACCCGTGACCGTATGTCCAAGGGCACGTAAAATTGATCCTGTCAATCACCTGCTTGGTGGGATGAAAGCTCATGACTTGGTAGAAATTCCACCAACCAATAAGAAAAGGTACCCTTCCAAGCCATGCAGAGTCTGCAAAAAAGCTGGAAAATGCCCTGAAACAAGGTACTTCTGCAAAAAGTGTGAAGTCCCACTCCACAAAGGATAATGCTTCAAAAGATATCATGTGTATACCCATTACTGATCTGGTAAGTCATTCCCAGGTATATCCATGAAAATGGAATGCTGTAAAACACATTGGTGCCAGTTTTCTGTGTAATAAAATATGTAGGTTGAAATTTGGCATTTCCTTTAAAAATGGCTGGCCAGATTGGGGCAGCTCTGGGCAAATGAGTAGCAGTAAAGTGTTATAATAGCAGGATATTCATATCGTGTACAAGCAGATATCATTTTTGCATATGATCACATAAATGGTGATGGACATGAGGCTGCATGGCTGTATCAGATTGCATTTTTAAACTGAAGGTAGCTGATTCAATCAACCTTTACTGCTGTCTATCATCACATTGCTGAGACAGGATCTGTGGCACCACAAACTATGTATTAAGAATGACCAACATTTACTCATACGCCTGACCAAAAAGAACATATTCTACAGGCTATAGGAAATGATTCTAGTATCAGTACACATCAAGTGGCCCTATCATGTTGTACATCTCATAGTACCACATGGAGGGTGCTTCAAGAGGAGCTCTTGTATCCGTATCCTTTGCAATGTATGCAGTCTTTCACCCTCTGATCACTCAACATGGTAGAACTTTTGCCAATGGTTTATTGCGCAAACTGCAAATCCGTTGTTTGTCTTATTTACAGATGAGGCAACATTAGGAAGAGATGGAATAACAAATTTACACAAGCAACATTTTTAGATGGATTGGAATTCCTATGATACAATACAGACTAGACACCAGCATCAGTTTACAATTAATGTTTGGGCTGAAATTGTAGGTGACTGTCTTGTATGTTTATATGTTCTCCCAGCATGTCTTACAGGAGCTGCCTACAGGGACTTTCTTTTAAGCACACTTCCAGACCTGCTTGGTGATGTACCCCTGCTAATACAAAGATGCATGTGATTCATGCATGATGGGACTCCAGCACATTTTAATCACATTGTTCGAGATGCACTGGCTGACAATGAAAATGAAAAAAACTAATTAGTATTTATCCCATTAATTTTGAAAAAATCTGTATAATTGTTTGGTTAAAAATAAAAATTACTTACCTGAGTGCTAGGTGTAGTACTTGGTGGCTGAAAGAGTAACATGCATCCAATGAATTGCATGATAAAGTAAGTGCCTCCAAGGATCAGAAAAAGGGTAGGGACACGCTGTAAGATGTCTTCTTGATCAAAGTATTTGTTTCTGTAGAAAATAGAATAAATAATTATTTATCTATATAACAGGATATTAATCAACAGAAAATTGCAGAATTATGTTACAACCACAAACACACACACACATGTATGTAGTGTGTATGTATGGAGAACGAATATAGATATACACACGCATGCTGACAAAAACACAAAAATATGGAAATAGATCTAAGAACACACAGGAGTCATTAAAAGATAAGAATGCCAATAACTCCTTCATCATTTCTTAGACCAATCTTAATTATTTTATAACCCTTCACACAGAACTCTTTCACTGCCAATTCAGGAAGACATTTGGGTCACTAACACACACAAAAGAGAATGTCTTATATTGAGTATATTTAACATCGAAAAACATAAGAAAAAAATTAACTATTTTTAATAATATGTGGAAATCTCCATGCTTTGCCTGATGAAGATCGTGAGACTGGAAACCCATGTAGCAAAATGCAAAATTATAGAAAATAAAGCATAATATAATTTTTAAAAACATCCACATTACAACCAAAAATGTTGGCGGTTTCTCTTCTTTTTAATATACACATTTTTCTCTCGTTGGAACTACTGTAACCTCTTCCCTTTATATATATATATATATATATATATATATATATATATATATTTATATATATATATATAGGGAGAGGGAGAGAGAAACAGAGATAAATTACAGATGATACTATCAAAATTAATTGATGCAAAGTATTTTATTTAAAATTAATTGAAAATAAACCAATGTTACTAGTGTATTGTTTTGTATTTCCTGAGTGCTCTCCAATTGTGTCCTTTTACTAAAGAAAGCAAATATTAATAATTATTAGTGCATTAAAAATAGTATAACCGACATGTTATCTCATATAATGCATATCATAGGGTGATTGAAAATTAACTCCCTATTTTATGTATGAGTGGCCAACTAGGAGCCCTAACTTAAAACCTTGTGACTTTTGGGGGTTAAAGGAACAAGTCTACTATGCCAAACCAAAACTTTAGAAGAACTTGAAGATTGAATGCAAGAAGTTATGTCTTCCATACCACAAGAGTGCCTGGTGAAATCAATTGATGTGATTCCTGGGCAGCTTGAGAAACTGGTAGCAAAATTTTGTGCCCATACATATATATATATATATATATATATATATATATATATATATATATATATATATATATATATAAGTTGTCATATTTATAAACCTTAATCTTTGTAGATTGTTATTATATTAGGTTGGTGCAAAAATAATTTCGTTTTCTCACATAGTAACATATGTTAGAAAACGAAATTATTTTTGCACCAACCTAATAATACAGTTAATCCTTATAGATTTATGTTGAGATTGTTGAAGTGTTTTGCCTAGGGGGACTCATAATTAATCTATACAGACTTCTACATAAATATTACCATCCTGGGTATGATGATAAACTACATCCAACAGCAAGGTTTTGAGGAGCATGGAACCACCTCTTAATTGCTGGTGTTCCCAGGTTCACCCTGTCCCGGGGTGATAGCACCTGTTAGGGTCCCAGGTATGGCTAAATAGTTAATCCCCAAACTTGAGTCAAAATACTATGAAAGTGTGAAAATAGGTTTTAATACCAGAAATACTTTGTAAAAAAAGTATTACCAGCAATACATTTTTGAAAAAAATATTATCAAAAATACTTTCTGAAAAAAAATATTACTAGCAATAAAAATCCTGTTGGCATTAAATAAACCATTGAGGTTGATATGCCATAAAATAAATCAAACCAAGCCAAACATAAATATTAATTTTGTGTTCCCTTCAAAAGTCTATTCAACATTCTATTACAATTTTTCATTTGGCATTTGAGTAATCGCACATCCAGATCAACTTTATAATGAAACTGTCCAATGGTCACAATGTTTTTGTTTCAGGACTTTTGACCACTACCACTAGTCATTATTAAGAATATTAATGTTATTGGTTTCAATAGAAAAAATTTTTGATAAATTTCATGTTGGAATTCTTATAAACATTATAATTTTTATTTGAATTAAAGTGTATGGAATACAAGTGGCATAGTGTATTGAATGATTTTTAGCTAAACACTGCTACTTAACTCATTCATCCTCATTATCATCAGCAGACTGAAAATCAGGTGTCACCACAGGGTTCCTGCACAGCTCAGCACCTGAACAAGCTCCATATTATTAGCCATGTTGAATTTTTCCTAATTTTTACAGGAATTTAAGGAATTATTTTCATCTTTAATTTCCCATGCAGATATGCAGTGTAATTGGCCCTGATCTGGCATCTCGTCTGCAGTCACTCTCTCACAGCCATGCCATCACCTTCCTCTGTCTTTTTATAAATACTTCCACAGATTACTGCTTCGGTGAGCTGCTTTCGCTGGTTCCCAGACTTCATGAATTTAAGCGTTCAACTAGGCTGGCATCTCTCTCTCTCACCCTTTCACTGTTGAAACTGTTAAATGTAGCCATCTCTTCTACTCCAATAGCTTCATGTCTCACACTTCTCGCCATAGAACTCCCTCCCCTTTTCTTGTTTCCCTGATAGCTATAATCTCCAACTATTCAAATGTAATGTCAATCAACGTCTCTCAATGCCTTGATCTACCCCCCATCCTTCACTTCATCCTTTCCTCTATCACTCCTCTTTGCTCTCGCTCCAACTTTCTGTAACCCCTTGCATGTTAGTGGCTTCCCACCTTCCTTGGGGTGAAATGCTTAAAAAGAAAATTAAAAAAATAAATTTTAACAGACAACATGCCTCTTACACAATGTTCTGAAATTAATTTTCGATGCGATTCAGCTGATGATATTTTCCTGTTGTTCTGTGTCGTCATATCATACAGACTGCACAGCATCCAGAATAGCATTCCAAAGTTAATTTTTGCTCATGAATTGCAGTCCACCAATATAAACCTATCTCTTTTGAATGCTCTGCTCTCCTGGGTATGATGATAAACTACATCTGCATCATCCTGTGTAAGACAACAAAGTACATCTGACAGGAAGGCCTCTGATCAGAATATTTTGAGGAGTGTGGAACCACCTCTTAATTGCTGGTGTCCCCAGGTCCATCATAACCCTGGGTTGTAGCACCTCTTAGGGTCTCAGCTATGGGCAAATAGTTAAACCCAAACTGATGTCAAAACACTATGAAAGTGTAAAAATAGGTTTTAGTACCAGTAATACATTTTTGTAAAAAATTATTACCAGCAATGAATTTTAGAAGGAAAAAATTATTACCAGCAATACATTATTACCAGCAATACATTTCTGAAGAACAAATATTACCAGCAATAAAAATCTTGTTGGCATTAAATAACCCATTATGTCTCACTGGCAATGGTGCGAGGTAATGCTTTCTCCATCATTGCAGCTGACAGAGGATAGCAAAAAAAAACATTTTGTTTATAGTTTGTTTGTTCAAACTTTTTTTCAATAAATCCCTTGTTGGAACATAAAAAAAAAACTTTAAATTTAAAAAGATAACCCATTGTGGTTGATATGCCATAAACAAAACAAACCAAACCAGAATGATCTGCAAGTTTTCTGTCATTTTAAGGTTGGGTGAACAAGGCAGACTCGTCATCAAGCAATGGCTTTTTAAGCCGAGTTTATTCAGATCTTCATTAGTTTTCTTTGGAAAAAGTGATAGAGTGTTGGTGTGTATAGAAATCATCTTTCTGAAAGTGTTTAGCATTACCTTCAATGATATCTTCATGTGTTTCTTTAAAAATCAATATACACTTAAGCTGTTGTCTTAAAACTATCTGGAATCTGCTGTGGGATTATCACTTCTATAATCCCATCTATAATCCTACCCCAAAACATCACACTATCTCTGCCTTGTTGACACTTCAATCTCTTTTTGACAATATCCACATAGTAATCTTTGTATCTTTCTGGCTCATTCAGGCAGAAAAAAGAGAATGGCTGAAAAATCAGTCGTCATGTTCCTTTTATTCAATTTTCAATACAGATTTTTTTAAAGGAGGCTATTTGATTTAGGAATTGATATATTGTGCTTTCTGGCACTTACTCACTTGGCACAATGCCTAAAAAATGCCAGAATTTGACAAAGATAGATTTTTTTTATAATTTCTCTTTTTGATACAAAAGACAAATTGGTCAGATAAAGTTTTTAACTTGCCCTTATCAGGCTTGCATTAGAATCATCCTGGATCTTCATTGAAGCCTTCCGCTGTTTACTGATTTCCAGTATCATTTTAACTTTTATAACCTCTGCAATTATTATTCATTTCTCTTTGCCTATTAAATTTTACACCTGTGCAGAAAAAAACAACTTTCATTGTAACTTGCAGAAAGATGTCACTATCATTCAGCAAATAAAACTTTAGATTACAATAAATATTTTTTTTATATATAATAATGAAACATGAATAATGAAACATAATATAATGTGAAATACAGTATATATAATGAAATGACATATAATGCAAAATACATGGTATATAATGAAATGATATGTAATGTGATATACAGTAGTTAAAATAAGTAATAAACATTTTTATTTACTCTGTCAGGGTTTCTAATAAATTGAATAAAGACAAGATTTCAAATTTGGAAACATGTCTTCAAATGACTATCTCTCTGGTGAAAGATACTGTGTTTCATATGAGTTTTTTCATTTGTATAAAAATATATATATATAAGGTGATATTGGCAAAAAACCTGGATGTAGATTAATACTTAGATAATATTCAATGGCGGTACTCTCAAGGATTTTCCTTCTGAGTGAATTATTTTCTTTTTTATAAGTGTAGCATTTATAAGATGAAAATTGTGGTTGAATTTATTTCTATGTATGACTAGTGCATTTGTTTAGATGTTATTTATGAGGTCTGATTTGTGCTCGTAGATGATTTTTTTAAATTTCTGCATGTTTCTCCAATATCACCTTTCCTAACAGAATCCACATTGGATGAAACACATCGACTAAAACAATAGTTTTCCTATTGTCTTTTCCCTTAATATATATATATATATAACACAAACTCCATTAAAACATTCAAGTAATCAATATTTGATTCTTGTATGGAATTGAAATATTGATTGGCTTCAAGAACATTTTTAATTGCCTTTTATCTAATATATTTTCCATATATATACATAAATATGTACAGATTGTTGGAGCAAATGTAAATATAAATATATTGTACATATATACACTTATAAATATTTGCATATATATTGGAATAGCTATATTCATATATACATGTATATACATTGTTCCTTGGTCTTATGTTTTCCACTGGCATCATGCAGAAATCAATTGCTACATCTGCTGCTAGGAAAGTTTGTTCACTATATCAGGATAGACAATTTTTCTTGCCAGAATCATTTTTCCACATTTATAAGTTGACCATTTGTTTCACACATTGAATATTTCTATCATATCTGGTCTGGTGCTTCTGCTATGCATTTAAATATTTGTGATAAAATCCAAAACAAGAATCTGCAATGTTATTGGTCCTGACTTAGCATCTCAGCTTCAGTCACTTCTCCACTAAATTCCTTGTGCCTTTTCTAGAAATATTATCATCGTCATTGTTCTGCTGGACTTTGCACTTTGGTATCTCAGCTTTATCAATTTAAGTGCAGTACTAGATTGGCAGCTAGGTGTCATCATTTTACAGTTGACATTGCTGGATGTAACTATAAGTTCTATATTGATAATTTCTTCTCTTCCAGTTTCTTGCTTTCAAAATCAACTTTGATTTTCAAAAATATAAATGTCAATCATTATTGTCTATCTTCTTAATTCTTGTTCTTTTATTTTTCTTTCTTCTTAATAGTGTTTTACTTTTTCTCTTATTCTTTCACACTCAGTAACCGCATTGCTTTTTAGTGGTTTTCTTGCTTCACTTGGGGTGAAATCATTAAAAAAAAAATGTTGTGATGTCGTATTTTGAATTTGAATTTCATCATAAGATATTTGAATAGTTTCATAATGGTGATAATTTTAACTTGTTGCTTTGTTGTTAAAAAAATATTTAAAATAAAATGCATGTTTTTAATGTTTAAAATAAAATGCATGTTTTTATTATTTAAAATACTGGTGTGAAGTCTAATGATATCTTGTTTACTGAAGTTTTTTTTAATAATTATTGCTTCTTTTATTTGTAATGTTGATATTCGGTAAATGTTGTACCACAATTGTAAACAGATTTACTCCATGAAGAGAGCCAAAGTAGCCAAAAGTACTAGGATCAATAATATCAATCAATATGTCTATAATCTTGAACAATCAATAAAAGCAGTTATAAGAAAAATTAAATAAAAATTCATCAAAAGAAATATTTCTGTGGTCTTCAATCAGATACATGAAAGTTATAGTATATATGGTAATATATATATATATATATATATATATATATATATATGCTGGACTCACCCATCATATATATATATATATATATATATATATATGCTGGACTCACCCATCGTTTTCAATGTATGAGGGTCAAGCAGCTCAGTTCCTAGGAACTGACAGCCCAGACACCAGCACATATGATTTGATTATAGTGGTGAAGGCTTTGTGCAGAACCCACCACACATTTTAAAGAGCCAAATAAAGAGACCTGTTGCACTATGTGCCACGAGGTCCCCAAACAACCCTCCGCAGATTTTGAATTTAGAGTTGTTGTTCTCCTAGACGAGTTGCCATCTAAGGCTATAGAACCCAGTCTGTCCTGCTATTTACCCATAGCTGGGGTGAGAAGAGTGAGGATTCATACCTTTCCCAAAGGTATTAGCACATGTTATATATATATATATATACATATATATATATATATATATATATATATATATATATATATCAGACTACTAAGTTTTTCATTTTTGTCATTCAAAAAATATATATATGCATTTATTGATAGATAAATTAGGCTTAGTTTGGTAAATAGCCATAAATTTAGGTCACTCAGTAAGGATCAAACCCTTTAATCATAATAGATTGTCAGATTAGCCCACAAACAATCATGCTAAGATTTGTATCCATGCATGCACAGACATGCATACACACACACACACACACACACATATTTATATCATTTTGTGTTTGTATTTATGTATTTACATACATATATACATTTATATATACATTTATATATTATATATATATATATATATATATATATATATATATATATATATATATATATTTATATATATATATACAGACATATTCTTGCATACATAGTGTATTTACTTACATATATATGCAACTATGTATGTACATTCACAATCATACAAACAGATATGTACGCATACACACACATGTATGTATGTATCTTGGAAGACAATAAAGAGACCTGAAGAGTGATATCGTTGAGGCTGCTCAGGCAGAAATCAATTAATAATGGACCTGATTGCTTCAAAACTGGATATGGGCCAGATTAATTGATAGAAATTATTTTATTTATTAGTTGGAGTCTGTCAAAATCATCTCTCTATTGAAAACCAGATATGAGTGACCCACATAAAGGAAGGAATGGTCAAAATTCTGCACTAAATATTTCCTTTCTTTTCATAGACATAAAAAACTGCAAAAGAATAACTCAAAGGAAATGTCTGCAACTGTAGGCCACATATTTAGAATTATAATTTCATCTTACATCTAAATTAAGGACAACCACATATATCAACTGTTAATTTTCCCTCATGAAACTTAAACTCTAAAACCAAATTTTTCTTCAGCCTTTGTCAAAAGGAAATTTAAAAATTCCAAAATTAATTTGTGGGTTTTATAATTTGGAGTTCAATCATTATCATTCCAAGTGATTATATTCATAGTCATACAAACACACACGCCCCATATATATATATATATATATATATATATATATATATATATACTTGACTCTCCTGTCAGATTCAACGTATGAGGGTCAAGCAGATCAGCTTCTAGGAAACCAACAGCCCGACATCAGCACATGAGATTTGATTATAGTGGTGAATGTTTCGTGCAGGACCATCCACACTTTTTGAAGGGACGAATACAGGGACCTGGCGCACTACGTGCCACAGGGTTCCCAAACAACCCTCCACAGGTTTTGAATTCCTTGAGTTGTCCTTCTCCTATACCAGTTGCCATCCAAGGCTATAGAACCCAGTCTGTCCTGCTATTTTACCCATAGCTGGAGGGAGAAGAAGAGGATTCACACCTTTCCAAAGGGTATTAGCACATAAGTGAATGTAATGGATTTGACTGGAATTCTAACTCGGCTCTCCGAGTTAGGAGGCACAGTGGTGTAATGGATAGGCTTGGATTGAGGAATATATATATATATATATATATATATGAAGAAATATACTCTTAAGGTGTGCTATATTTATGGGATAAAGTGCTCAATATCAGAGATAGAGCATGTGTAAATATAAAAGTGAACATTGAAATCAATACTTAGAGGTGACAGTCTGTTTCATGCTAGAATCAAATCATCAGGCCTGACAATTACGTCTAACATGAAACAGCCTGTTGCCTCTAAGTGTTGACTTCAATGTTCACTTTTATATATATATATATATATATATATATATATTACACAACAAAATACAAAATTATTTCATATGGAGGTGGGTATAGATCTATTTTAACCAACGAGAAGTATGTTAGTCTTATTCAACCCCGGTGTACAGACTGCATTCATGTTGGAATAAGAAATTTAAAATTTAACTTTGACAGCAGTCAAAAAATCAATACACAATTTACCCATTTCAATGTTTCAGTCAGACAAAATGCCTGAGACAGTGGTTAGGGGAGGGTGGAAGATATTAGTCTTCAAGGAAAGAGGTTTTATAAAATTAACCCAGATATTAACCTTATGACATTAAATTTGGGTTATATGAAGAATGAGGTGTTAAATTGAAACTAAAAGAGGGCCAAAAAGGGAGTTTTATATAAAAAAAAATTTAATTATATATAAAAAAGTAAGGTTCCTACTTAAAAAATAACAAATTATACTTAAAAATGAGATATATTAAAAAGATTAACAATAAATTATATATATATATATATATATATATATATATATATATATATATATATATATACACGATAATATTATGAAGGATTTGGTAATCTGTGTGGATAATTCTAAAGAGGATTTAATCCAAAGTGCTCAATGTAATGCCAGAGCAAATATTAATTAAGAAATTAAATTTACATTTTCAATATAGATCATTTTATAGTCCTCCCCCTCCCACCACCTCTGTCACCTTATATCAATCTAAAAGTATCCCTCAAAAACTTGTATTAAAAATAAAAGAAACCAAATTTCTTTGTAACTAGAGATGTGACACAATGAACCAGGAAAAATATATTTTCTGGGGAAATAAATTATAGTTATGGAACCTTAAGGTTGTCTCTTTCTTCATTATTTAATTAATATATATATATATATATATATATATATATATATATATATATGAAGAAATATAGAAATATAGTCTTAAGGTGTGCTATATTTATGGGATAAAGTGCTCAATATCAGAGATAGAGCATGTGTAAATATAAAAGTAAACATAGAAGTCAACACTTAGAGACACTATTTCATGCTAGATACAATCATCAGGCCATGATTGCATCTAGCATGAAATAGACTGTCACCTCGAAGTGTTGACTTCTATGTTCACTTTATATATATATATATATATATATATATATATATATATATATATATATATATCAATATATATATATATATATATATATATATATATATATATATGTATATATATATATATATATGCAAGTTTTGTTATACATATATATATATGTACATATGTATGTATGTGTATACCTTATATTGCAATCTCTAATGCTAACTGTGGCCTTGAGCACTTCAAGTTGACAGAAGGAAAAGTTAGTTTACACTAAGCGTTCCACATTGGTGGGTGCAACAATACAAAATCTTTACATTGCAGATTATATAAATGGTGTAGCTGACAAAGAAGAGGAACTTGTCAGTATTTTAAAGAGCCGGAATGAAGCTCCTGCCTCCTAAGATTTTAATACGTATTTTAATGAAGAAAATGACCACCTCATGACAAACAAGGAGGCAGGAACTTCAACCAAGATAAAGTTGATTAGAAATTTAAAGTAGTTAACTAATTGAAATATCTTTGCTTGATTATAATCAAAAAAGTCTCTAGAACAGAAATAATTACAAGAGCAGTACAAACAATGGCAGCTGTCATAAAACTAAGAACTTGAATAAAAGAAAAACTTGAATGAATCCAAGCATTTGAAATGAGATATTACAGAAGCATGATAGGCATTTTCCTACATAGACCTCATCATATTTGACACAATAAGAGATCAGATAAGAAACGGACCCCATCAGAAGGGACCTCATAAACCACTATCAAGAAGAGAAAGTTGAAATGGTATGAACACCAGAAGAGCCAAAAGATTTTCTGCTAACATCCTACAAGCTACCAACTTGGAAGAAAAGATGATGAAAAGAGAGAAAAAAGAAAAAATAAGGTGACAACGTCACTGAGTGTTAATCATATTAGCACAAAATCAAGACATATGGTGTGGGAGGTGTTTGTTGGCTGCTCAGCTGCATGGCAATCATACAACCATACCTGGTCATGATCATATACATACATATATATATATATATATATATATATATATATATATATATATATATATACACACACACACACACACCCTTGGGATTATGTGCTAACACCCTAGGGAAATGTACAAATCATTCTCTTCTCACAACAGCTATGGGGAAATAGCAAAACACCTTGGATCCTATAGCCTTGAGAAGGACAATTTTGAATTCAAAACCTGAGGAGGATTGTTTGGAGACCTTGTGGCACATTGTTTACCAGTATTTTCTGTATTCACCTTTTCCAAAATGTGTGATTGGTTCTGCACAACTATTTCAAGAGTAGCACTAACAAAAACTGCTTTCACAAAACTAAGAACCATCTGGAAAGTCAAGAACATCTATTTGAAATCAAAAATCAAAATGTTGCATAAACTGGCCTTCTCAATCTTTATATATGCCTGAATCTTGAACATTAATAGCAGAAATGCAGTTAAACATTTAAACATTAGAAATGAAATGCTACAGAACCATCTTAGGTATGTCAACCACATCACAAATGAGATAACATCAGACAAACATTAGGCCCATTAGAAGTCCTCATAACAAGTATTAAGAAGAGAAAGTTGAAATGGCCATATTATATACAAGAACCAACAATATTTCCACTATCACTGTAAAAGGTACCACTATAGACAAAAGAAGAAGAGGTAGAATAAATGGCTTGATAACATCACTGTGTGAATTGGAAGATTCTTCACAGAGACTTATTTATATGGAAGGGGCTGGTTAAGTAAGCAGCAACCTTATGGCTACATCCAGTCATAATGATGATTAAGATGATGATGCCTCATGTAATTATAAGAAGAGACATTAGCATTCCAATTCAAATGTTGTTACCACAGAACATAAGATGCATAAGACAATTGTATGCAAGAGAGAAATATGTGTCTGGTATCAATACACAAAATCTTAAAGGAGAAAAGTTCACATTACCTTCTCAAGGATGAGGCCCAGTTAATATATGATGAACATTAGAGAAAGGTGAGAAAATCAAAGGAAGCCAAATGCAATAATCTGAAAGACGTGTTTCTATAAATCAGGCCAGTATGGATTTCAGTGCAATTCAGATTTCTTTGTTGAGCAGGAAAATTGGAAAGGATCCCCACATAGGATAAATATAGAATCTTGTGTTACACAGATTATTGAGAATGGAATGAACTCTATTGTTGGAGTTACTGGCAATGATTTGAACCAGCCAGAATATTTATCACCATTTCATTTTGGTTTGCCACCAGTTTTCTGAGGAAAGAAAAAAACTTTCTTTCTTTAAGGATTGTACACCTAAAGACAGAAAATGAATAGAAAAAAAATATTGTAGTAACAACAAAAGCAACATAGAGAATGAGTTCAATACTCCGAATAAATCTGGGAAAGAGTGAATTTGTTTAACCCATTTGTGACTTTGGGGACAAGCAGCTTTTGTTGTTTCAGCTTGTGTAAAATGGTTCTGCAAAAATGAGAAAAAAACTAAAGACTGGTTTTTCTATTGATTTGTCATGTTGGCAGATTCTTTGAAGAACTCAATGATATTTGGCTTCAGGCATGAAAATTTGCAGACAGTTTTCAAAAATGTGAATATAGTCCTCTTTCCCTCTCTCTCTCTCTCTCTGTATATATATATATATATATATATATATATATATATATATATATATATATATGTCGGTAAAGTGAATTGAGTTCTTTCAGTCACAGTGTGTTTATCTAAAAATAAATACGCTTAAATTCACCTTCATCCCTGCTGTGCACCAAAGGCTTAGGGGTAGAATCTCTGAATTCAGCTGGGTTTCAATCCTAGCTAGAGGCAACCAGATGTATAGACAAACTGAGGAGCTGTGATACAGCAAAACAGTCTGTCTCTGGATGACAATATATATACTCCTGAAAAATGTATTTCAGTTGAGCTCCCTGGAGAGGAAGTGTGAGTTTGTAAACAGTGACTATTATGGCTAATAATGCAAGACTCTTCAGTAAAGCGAATCAAGTTCTCTCAGTCACTGTGTGTTTATCTAAAAATAAATACACTTAAATTCACTTTCATCCCTGCCGTGCACTAAAGGCTTAGGGGTAGAATCTCTGAATTCAGCCGGGTTTTGATCCTATCTAGAGGTAACTGGATATCTAGCCACACTGATGAGTTGTGATACAGCAAAACAGTCTGCCTGTGGATGACAATATATAATATTATTTTTTATAGATATAGAAGAATTAATTATCATTGTCCCCTGATGTATATTTATAAGCATTCTTAAATTTAAATTTAAATCAGGGGACAATTACAGTTAAGTAATTCTTCTATATACATATATATATATGTGTATATGTATATAAACACATACATGGGATGAAGATTACATGAAAATATTGCCATGAGTGTTGATTTCTATATCCACAGTTTATATCTACAAATCTTCTTTCTCTTATAATAAGCACTCTTCTATAAATATAGCAAATTTTAAACAATCCATGTATATATATATATATATGATAAACACAAAATAATGATAAATTTAATTTCATAAAAAAATATTTCTATCTAAAAATTTGTTAAAAATTGTTTTTTTAGAAAATAATGGTATCTTTGTATCATGGAAGAATTAATTTATGCAATACTTAATAATATTTTTATTTTCTTTCCTCTTGATATCATTTTTTTAATTTGTTTTAAATAAAAAGACATACAAAAACTGAACCATGATTATCAGGGTAGGTATAGATATAGACCCTAGACTATTATTATTAAGTTGCAAATTTGATAGAAAATAACTTTATTCTTCAAGTTAATGGTATTGCAGCCCCCAAAAAACTGGGATAGGCAGGTACAAGAGGAGGATGATAACAACACTCAGAAAACAGTCTGTCTGCCTGCCTTATGTGAAGAAAAAATACAAAGGATCTGCAGTCCATATAACATCAGGACAACCTTCAAATGCTGGATGACACTTCGCTGATACCTCTCCAGAGTAAGACCCCCAATAGAGGAGAACATGACTAAAGACTGTGTGTATGCTATCCCGTGCAGCTGCGGAAAGGGGAGACAGGCCGCCCCCTTAAGTTAAGGCTTCAAGAACATCAAAAAGCTGTAACACGAGGGGAAGTAGAAAAGTCAGGTATGGCTGACCACATATGGAGAGAAAATGGAAATCACTGCTCTCTGTTGGATCAGGTTCAGATCATAGACAAAGAACACCATTGGAAAATTCATAAACTTAAGTAATCAGCACATATGCTAGGCCACAACAATCTCCTGACCCAACCAAGTATAGAAATGAATACAATATAGGAACCAGTAATAAGGAGTGCCAGAGAAAAGCAATAATAACAGCAAAAACAGCAATATGAACTCTGGTAAAACATGAAATGATAATAGCAAAAATTGCAATATGAGCACTGGCAAAAAATTGTGCTGAAGACATTAGGTTCATAATATCCAGAAATTCATACACACATCCTCAAGGACATGTGGCACAATGGATAAAGGCGTTGGTTAGATCCAGTGACAGGACCCAAATGGGAGGGGAATTAACCAGAGATAACTGATAACTGACATCCATTAAACATGGCACGTGGAACTAGAACAGTCTCAGCAAAATAAAGGGTTAAAATCACCTGAAGAAGGCTGGAGAGTACAAGGGCCGAAATGTAATAAATATGGCGACAAAGATGAGGATAATAGTCCGAATAATGTAAATAATGTTAATTGTATTGCCCTAACAAATTTTCACTACAATGTGCCATTTTTTATGTGTTACACTAACAAACTAGCAAATATGTTTTTAAATTTTCTCAGATATTTGTTGTAACATGTGATCTTTACAAATTACTAGATATTTTATTAATTTTTGTCAAATTTTCTTCTTTATCTTATTTTCTTTCATTTTCAAATTCATAAACCAATGCTTTAATCCACTAGGCAATTGTCCAATGGATATAATATTTGCATGTTCAATCCCTGGGCCAGTCAGTGTGTACTTGGAATCAATGGAAACAAAGTGAGCTATAACTGAATATTACTGAAAGTAAGAACTAGACAAGATATATGTAGACTTGGGCAGTGGAACGAAAATAATCTTCTTCTGTAGATTAAGTAAACAGTTCACTTCAGAATTCTTTGTAGATTAGCCAGATCAATATACACCTGATGTAGGCCAGAAGTTACAATGGCCAAACCATTGTGATAACAATAATGAAGATGAGGACAATAGTCTATGTGTAAATAATGTGTTATATTTGATTGCAAGTAATTTCTACCAGGTAGTATTAGTATAAAAACTGTCATCAATGTCAAACGGATAGATTTTTATATCAGTAAAAAATATATCTTCTATATCTATATTCTATATCAGTAAAACAGGATAAAAGGCACTAAAGAAGATGACCTAGTGTCAAACTGACAGTTTTTTTTTATATGTTTAATCCATTTTTGCTTATATATATATATATATATATATATATATATATATATATATATATATATATATATACATACAGGGTGTCCATAGAGTTCGTGTGCACTTTAAAAAATTTATAACTTTATTTGTATTTGTGATAAAAATAATTTGTAAAAAAAGATTAGAAAGAAGTAAATCTATATTTTTTAATGTTTTCTTGAAATTTTACTTAAATTTCCACATTAGCAATACAAAGGGTAATACGATTTTGCAGTTCACGGAAAACATTTGCCAACTGATTTACAGTAATGCATGAAATCACATTAGTTATTTTAGCTATACTTAAAACTAGGTACATTAAACTTTATAACATTTTTTACAGATTATTTCTATCGCAAATACAAATAAAGTTATAAATTTTTTAAAGTGCACATGAATTTATGGACAACCTGTATATATATATATATATATATATATATATATATATATATATATATGTTGGACTCTCCCATCATATTCGATGTATGAGGGTCAAGCAGCTCAGATCCTAGGAAATGAAACCCATACCCCAGCACATATGATTTGATTATAGTGGTGAAGGCTTTATGCAGAACTAATCACACTTTTTGAAGGGCCAAATACAAAGACCTGGTGCACTACATGCTACAAGGTTCCCAAACGACCCTCTGCAGAGATGTCCTTCTCCTAGACCAGTTACGATCCAAGGCTATAGAACAAAGTCTGTCCTGCTATTTACCCATAACTGGAGGGAGAAGTGGATTAATAATTTTCCCAAAGGTATTAGCATGTAAGTGAATGTAATGGATTCAAGTGGAATTCGAACTCGGCTCTCCAATTCCTCAATCTGAGCCACTATCCACTACTCCACCATGCCTCCTCATATATATGTGGTGACTGAAGTGATATGATGTTTTATATGAGAAGCTGATAACATAAAACATAATTTAGCAACAAAAATATACAAATTGCAGAACACATATGAAACCTCAAAAACACAACGAAAACACATGAAAAATAGTAATGAAAATATGAAAAAGAACACCAACTTATAACAACTCATCAAGATCATTTAACATTTGCCAAGAGAAGAAAAGTTTTTCAGAACATAAACTTATAAACAAAAGATCAATGATCATTTCAGGCATGAAAACAAATCCCTGTTATGCTACCAGCAATCACATCAGGACTCAAAAGACTAAGCAACTGATAACTCATAACCTAAAATTAATGAACTTTATTTTTTATATCAAAATTTAGAACCAGAGAAAATATAGAAAGAAATAAAAAAAAGAAAAACAAAATAATAAATAAAATAAAAATAGATAAAAATAATTAAATAATAAAAACAATAAATGAAACAAATTCAAGGTTAGGATCTGTCTATATTTCTGGGATGAGGTATTATGTACACTATTTACATTATTCGGTCTATTGTCCTCATCTTTGTCACCATATTTATTACAACGTTCTGGCCCTTCAGTATCTGTCTATATTTCTGGGATGAGGTATTATGTACACTATTTACATTATTCGGTCTATTGTCCTCATCTTTGTCACCATATTTATCACAACATTCCGGCCCTTCAGTATCTGTCTATATTTCTGAGATGAGGTATTATGTCCACTATTTACATTATCTGGACTATTGTCCTCATCTTTGTCGCCATATTTATTACAACGTTTCAGCTTTGTATGCTCCGGCCTTCTTCAGTATCTGTCTATATTTCTGAGATGAGGTATTATATACACTATTTACATTATGTGGACTATTGTTCTCATCTTTGTCACCATATTTATCGCAATGCTTCAGCTATTGTACACTCCAGTCTTCTTCAGGTGGTTAGAATGTTGAACTGAACTGAAACGTTGTGATAAATATGGCGACAAAGATGAGGACAATAGTCTGAATAATGTAAATAGTGTTCAAGGTTAGGCTATAAATAATTTAAAACATTAGCTATATACAAAATCTAGAAATAAAACTGTTTCCCTTCACCCACTTGACTAAAACACCAATAGTCTATGGACAGAATGGCACAAAGAAGAGTAACACATGGTCTTATGACAATATAAGGTGCAAAACTGCTATTCACTGTTAATTTATATATATATATATATATATATATATATATATATATATATATATATATATGATATCATATGGGCATGTGGCTGAGTGGTTAGAACGTTTGCATTCTGACCATAAGACCTGGGTTGGAATCTCACCATGGTTGACTTGCCAGGAAGGAGACTTCCCGATGTTATCAAACTGGAGGGGTTGATCCGAGCATGCAGCACCTTTGAAAAGTGTCTGAAAACCATACCACAGGTTGACCCAAGCGTTGTGAGTGGAATTGAGTAGATGGAACCCTTGGGGGCCATCAATAGCTGTGCTAGCATGAAGTCACAAATCATCGTGGCCGAGGGCTTGAGCATGCACCTGAGCAAGTGTCTACAATAGGGATTGGCTAGCTTCCCTAGTAGATGGGTATCCTTGAATATAAGTGGCCATAAACATATAATCAATCCTGACCTGGTATCTCAACTCTGGCCAGTTTCTCACCAACATAATGTGGCTTCCTTCTGTCTTTTCTACAAATATTTTCATGATAATTTTTCTGATGATCTTTCTTCTTTGATCACTTGAATGCATGAATTTAAGTTTACTAGATTGGCAACTAGTTATCACCTTTTTAGTGTTAAACTAACTAGGATACAACTATGTATTCTATTCTAATAGTTTCTTTACCCAAACTTCTTGCCTGTGGAACCTCCTTCCAATTTCTTGCTTTCCTGACACCTACAATCTTCTAAAATTTAGATGCAACACCAACCACCATCTTCTGTCTTCTTGGACTCTGTTCTTTTATTGTCCTTTCTCCTCAATTCTTTTCACTAAATTCTTCTCTTTTACTTAAAGTAATCTCTTGTATTCTAGTGGCATTATTACCTTGTGTCTTGCTTGGAGAGAAATGATTAATATATATATATATATATATATGTATATAAGTGGTCAGTGAGGCCAACACCCAATGGCAACAGTCTGTTTCATGCTTAAATGCAAATTTCAAGCCAGTAATTACCTGAGCTCCACCCAAGGCAGGATGTTGCACAAGGCCGATTTTTATGCAGAGCATTTCAAACTCATAGGCTTGGGCAAAAATTCTCTGTAGACCCTGCATACACAGAGTCAGATATGTCTACCTCCCCAGATGGGACTCTGTTCTTCAGCATAGCCTCATCTGGGTTCCTCTCTTTCCAAAAGCAGAGATTTTAACGTCTTGGTACTTGCTGAAGCCTAAGTTGAAAAGCACACCCCAAAATGCAATCTTCAAGCCGTGTTTGTTGTGTTTTGGCTCAACTATTTATCTATACAGGCCAGTGGTGCATTATGGGTAGAAGGTCTATAGTATTACCCTAATAGTTATTGGGTGGGTGGTAACAACTGTTTTAAATTATTCTAGAGGCTATTGAACAGAAATAATTGTCGATCCAAACACAGTTATTTGTAGCTATTTTATATTGTTGTTTGTTAATTTTTATTTAATCATTATATATTATTGATTACCTTAATTTAATTTACTGATTATTTCATTTACTTGTGTTTATGTGGGCATTCATAGTTTTATTAATTTTTTTATATTTTTTTGTATTTGAATTTATATAAACTCTATCCCTGATATTGAGCACTTTAACCCATAATATAGCATATCATAAAACTATATTTTTATCATATATGCATACAGTGGGGAGAAAGAAATATTTGTATAGCATGAATTTTTTTATTTAACATAGATTTTATAAAAGAATTTTAAATAATTTAATATTTGTAAACCATGTCATAAAGCTGCAATATACAAAAAATTCAGAAAAATTTCTTATATTAATGAAATTATATGAAATTAAAAAATTTGGAGGTGGAAAAGTATTCATAGAAAATCTATAATACCTATTTAATACTTTGTAGCAATTCCTTACTTAATTCAATAGCAATCAGTCTTTTTCTGTAGCTTTTAATCAATGATTTGCAAGTTTCCATTTGTATTTTACTCCATTCTTTGCATATTCTCTTTAGATCCAGGATGTTTTTTTATCTGGTCCTCTTTTATTAGCTTGAATTTTTAATAAACATCACAAATTCTCTATTAGATTTAAGTCTGGTGACTGTGATGGCCATCTGAGTGTATTGACATTGTTTTCAATAAGCCATTTTTTCATAGATTTAGCCGTATGTTTAGGGTTATTATTTTGTTGCAAAACCCATTCATTTGGGAGTCCGAGCTTAACTACTAACCCAAACAAATTAGAGTCCAAAACATCTTGGCATATTTTTAAATTTATTCTACCATCTATTATCTCTAAATTACCCATACCATTAGCAGAAAAACATCCCAAAACCATGATATTGTCACCACCAAATTTCACTGTTGGGATTGTGTTCTTCGATGCAAAAGCTGTGCCGTCTTTTCTGCAAATGTGAGCCCTTGAATTACATTGAAATAGTTCAATTTTTTGTTTCATCTGTCCATAAAACACTTTCCCAAAATGATTCAGGTTTATTCTTATGCTCATAAACAATTTTTAACCAGGCATCCCTATATTTCATCAATAGTAGTGGAGTTTTTCTTTGAGATTTTAACTGACTTCTATGATGTTCATTGCTTATTATTTGCTTCAATAGTACCTGATGCTATTAATTCTTCCTGTATTTCTCTCCAAGTAATCATTGGATTTTCTTGAATTTTGTGCTGAATTCTTCTCATTGATCTGCGAGAAATATTGTGTGGTGCACAAGATCTTGATTTGTTCTCAACAGTTTTCACCTTTTTATACTTAGCAATAATGGAAATAATAGCAGTAAATGGTATATTCAGGATATCTGCTATTTTCCTATAGCTTTTGCCTTTCTTCCAGTGTTTGATGATTAATTATTTTTGTGAATTTAATAGTTCCTTGCCTTTCCCCATGATGATAATTATTGTGTATGATTTGTGTTCAGAGATAACCTTATATAAGAAATGAATTGTGGAATGTTCTAGATTGTTCCGATAATAACATAATTGGAAGAATCTAGCAAAATCTTACAGAGATTTATGTAAATAAAGGTAATTTAAGCCTTTTAAAAATGTTGTAACCTACGAAAGGTTACTGAATAGAATAATCACACAAAGGTTGGTAATGAACAATAATGCTTATGACAAGAACAACACATATAAGATTTGCCAACATCATGTAGAAGAAGTAGTCAACTGCTAAAAGTGAGTCAAGTGAATTCCACAATGAATCTCCAACTGCAGGATATCTATCAACTGCCCCACGCAGTTAGATGTGGCACAATGTGGAATTTAATGTAGGGTTTCCAAGCCCATAGACCCCATATAAAACGAGATTGGGTAGCTGCATTTAGTTAGGCTCTGCATTTAGACACAGCATCATCTGGGGATCCTCTCTGCCCAGAGGTGGAGAGTTTGACCAGTATAGCTGGAGACAAATCTCCAAAGACAGACCAACATACAGTATTTACTACTGTATTTATGTAAATGGGGACATACCCATTATTATCTGTATGTATGCTACAACAGATATTAAAAATATATTTTGTACAAATATGTTTTTCGCCTCAAAATTTTATAAATAACACAATTTCATTGATAACTAAGTTTTCTAATTGTTTTTTTGCATATTGTAGCATTATGCAATGGTGTAGAAATATTGTATGGATTCTAAGTTTTTTCTTAAAAGATCGTATCAAAGAACTTACCCATTTACTTCCACTCTGGCAACTTTGTTATGTGGATTGAGATAACTTGTTTGGATGTAATTAAAAATGAATGATCCTCCTCCAAAGCCGGCCACAATAAATCCACTGAAGAGACCTTTGCGATCTGGAGCCCACTGAAAAATAAACAATGACATCATAAATGTAATATTTGTCATAGCAAAACATCTTTATGAGTAAATACAGAAAGGGTCATCATAAAACTGGAACAAATATTTGTAGGTTCCCTGATAAAGCTAACAATGGATGTGACAGCTATTTATCTAGGAGATAGTTATTAGAAAATGGCTGGTTCATATGGCCATTTTTTTCTCTTTTTATAGTATACTTAAGACAAAATAGTTTTTGTTTACAATGGGACAGTTTTCAGGGAAAAATCGATTCATGCCTTTCTCATGAATATAAGCGACTATAACGAGTCTCAGATAACATTTGAATTTTCTTTGCCCATTCCTTTAACTACTTCACACCAATAAAATAATGATACACACAGTTTAACTTCTTTTTGCTCTGAATGTTGTTAACATAACATTTCAGCCATTTTTAGTCTTTCTTATATACATAATTTAATGCAGATGAAATATAACTACAAGTCATTTTAAAATGGTGTGATTTTATTTAATTAATAAAAATGTGGTGGGGAAGTTTCCTGTGCAGACCCTGGAATTGCCAGTTTACATAATGAGGTAGAATTCATTCATCCTATTGGTGTATTAATGTGGCCCTTTTTTGATGATCATTTTTTATTTCTTTTCTTATCATTAATACACCTGGCAAAGGCTGAAGAATGATTCAGCTGTTTTAATAGAACCAAAAACATAAAGAATTAGTTCAGTTGTACAAATAAGGTGCAGAATATTAATAGAAGATAAATTTGTTCTTAAAATAATATATTTTTACATTAGATTTTGTTCAAAATAGGAAATAAATTTATGATGATGAGATTGCTTGTACATTCAGATGTTGCAGAAAAGTTCTCTTGATCATTTTGTTAGATTTTGGAATATGTATGATGCCAAGAACTTTTCAGTACTCCCTGGTATTCTATATTGTACAGAATGTATGCAATAAGTTTTCTTGTCTTTATTACAATGTTTTGCCTGATGTACATTCTGGCCATCTTCATTTGTGAATTAAGAGATAATGGGTTTTAAATATTATACATTAATTTCATTGTTTTTCTGCTCTTAAATAGTGTTTTAGCTGCTGTAACTTTTAGCCTTCTTTGGGTGCCTTTTGCATTTGGTAGCCTTTTTTGGATGCTTTTTGCATTTGGTAGCCTTTAGCCTTCTTTCAGTGCCTTTTGCATTTGGTAGCTTTTAGCCTTCTTTGGATATCTTTTGCCTTTGGTAGCTTTTAGCCTTCTTTGGGTGCCTTTTCATATAGTAACCCTTAGCCTTCTTTGGGTGTCTTCTGCCTTTGGTAGCTTTTAGCCTTCTTTGGGTGCCTTTTTCATATGGTATCCCTTAGCCTTCTTTGGGTGCCTTTTGTCTTTGGTAGCTTTTAGCCTTCTTGGTAGTTATTAGCCTGAAATCTTTACTTGATTTATTGATTTCTGTTCCAATTACTATCCTATTTTCCCATCTTTAAATGAAATATCAAAACTTTTAATAATTCATTATGTGCCAATCTATCTTTCCATTAAGCCTACACACACACAGACACATACAAATATGAGAAGAAATATAGTTTTAAGTTCTGCTATATTTATGGGATAAAGTGCTCACTATCAGAGATAGAGCCTATGTAAATATAAAAGTGACATAGCCTGATGATTGTATCTAGCATGAAACAGCCTGTCGCCTCTGAGTGTTGACTTCAACGTTCACTTTTATATATATATATATATATATATATATATTAGCTCTAACTGACCTGGGAATATTAAGGGAATCTCACTTATTCAGCTTACCATGTCCAATTGGAAAGAACCATACATTACAGATTAAAAATCATAATTGCACCATTTAAATATAGTATTCCATCTGAGATTATTAGCAGGTTACCAAATATCACATACATTAAGAATTTTTGTTTGAATTTCTGAGAAGTTATCATTATTTACACTATTTATATTTGGAGTATTGTCATCTTTTTTTTTTATCACAACATTTCAGCCAAAGAGCACAGTGGCTGAAATGTGATAAAAACAAAAAAGATGAGGACAATACTCCAAATACAAATAATGTAAATAACATTAGGAATTTTTAGACAGAACAGCAGTCAAAATATTATGTCAAAATCAACAAAGATGAATGATGATTAACTACATCTGGCAGCAAGGCCTCTGATCAGAAGCTTTGAGGTTTTGAGGGGCATGGAACCACCTCTTAATTGCTGTTGTTCCCTGGTCTACCCGTACTCAAGGTGGTAGCACCTGTTAGGGTCATAGCTATAGACAAATAGTGAATCCCCAAACAAAAACAAAACCCTATAGAAGTATAAATATACATTTTTATAGTAAAATGACCAACAATACCTATTTATAGTAAAATTACTAATAATACATTTTATCTGTAGTTGAAGCCATAAAATTGCATTCAAAATATTTAGATTTCTGCATTAAATAACGCATAGGGGCTGATATGCCGCTAAACAAAATCAACCAAATGAAACAACAAAGAAGCGTAATATTTCAGGAATTCAAACCAATTCTTTTTGTTCTTGTCAAGAGAATGAGATCCTAAGGCAAAATATTCTGATAATACTGAATGGATCTCTTCTCGACTTTTAAATATTTGGTTATAGCAAAAACATTCCAGGGACCTGATTAAATGGAATCCTTAAGGAGACCTGATTAAATGGAATCCTTAAGGAGACCTGATTAAATAGAATCCTTAAGGAGACCTGATTAAATAGAATCTTTAAGGAGACCTGATTAAATAGAATCCTTAAGGAGACCTGGTTAAATGGAATCCTTAAGGAGACCTGATTAAATGGAATCCTTAAGGAGACCTGGTTAAATGGAATCCTTAAGGAGACCTGATTAAATGGAATCCTTAAGGAGACCTGATTAAATAGAATCCTTAAGAAGACCTGATTAAATGGAAACTTTGAGATGGTCAAAGGTGGATATAGTAAAGGATCCAAAAATTTGATCTTTATCTGAGTTTATTTATATGAAGTATCAGATTACACTGTCATTCGGAAGTCATATTTTATGCCGACCAAACAGGTAATGTTTCTGAAAATTTCACTTTTCATTTATTAGCTATTATTCCAAAATGAGGTACCCAGATATATACTAAATGCAGCTCAATAAATATTATACAAAGACACAACTGTGGATATGTAAGCATCAAATTGACTAGATTATTCATATGACGTCACGAGCCCTGTAACATGTTAGAGTTGTAGGTCACCACATTTGCTGCAGCTAGTGTATCTAAGGCAAGATAGCTTGATAGATCCCATCCCTCATCAGGGTAGTTTTCCTTTTCTTACATTGGTTGTCACATCAAGGAAAGAGAGCCCAGTCAGCTCTGTTATTTAAAACATAGCTGGGGGAAGAAGAGATGAATTCATGCCTTTCCCAAGGGTGTTTCTACTTAAGTGAATGCAATGATTTAATAAAATCCAAAGAATTTGCAATGTTATTGGTCCTGATCTGGTATCTTGCCATCTTTTTCTTTTCCACTGCCATAACATAGTTTAACTATGCCTTTTCCCATTATTTTACAGTTGAAAATGTAACTGTAAATTCTATGCTAACAGTTTCTACCATTGCACTTCTTGCTTCTATATCTCTGAGATAAGTTATTATGATTACTTACATTATTCAGACTGTTATCCTCATCTTCATTGCCATATTCACTCCAACCTTCTTCAGGTGATTTAAATTTTAAATTGAACCCTTTATTTCATACACTGAGGTAAATTGTTCTCGTTCCACATGCCATGCATCTTCTGGATGTCTCAGTTACTTCTCTTTAACTCAACTCTCCAAGTTTGGTTCACCACTGCTGTGGCCTGGTACTGAACTCACAACTCTTTGGGTCTAGTCACTGGATCTAACCAACATCTTTATCCATTGGGCCATGTGTCCTAGAGGAAGGACACATGGCCCAGTGAGTAATCACTTCTTGTTTGTGAAACTCTCTTCCGGCTTCTTGCTTTCCAATCAGTTTTGATCTTCAAAAATATAATCGCAATGTCAATTGTTATCTTCTGTCTTCTTAATTCTTGTTCTTTTATTGTTCTCTCTCCTTAATAGTAGTTTTTTTTCATATTCTCTAACACTCAGTAATCCCTTGAATCATAGTATCTTTTTTTGCCTTGCTTGGGGTGAAATGATTAAAAAAACATAAAATACTTGCCAACGTCTCTTTCTGAATTACTGTTACACTACCTATAAATTCTACTAGAGTATTAACGGTTTGTAAAACAAGATTTCTAATCACTACTCTACCAGAAAACATCTTTATTGATATTTACTATCTTTAGATTAGTCAGTCATAAAGAGGACCCACTACATTGTTAATGGTTTGCTAAACTAATATATTAACCACTACTATAAAGTGGGTACATTAGACGTTTTTTAAATGCCTCCCCATGTGGGTAAAATATGATATTTGGTCATTTTAACATGGGAGAGTGGCCACTACAATAGCAGCTACAATACCTCAACTCTCTCCTTATAATACAATAGGGGGTGCTGCACAAGTTAGAATCCCAAGGAAAAAGGTTGCCTTAATTTTGGAACATCCTGCCTGAAGATAAAATCAAGCTGAAGAGGAACAGATACTGTACTTTGATCCCAACTTGAAGACCAAGTAATTCCACTCTAAACTATACATCAAGGTACCCAGCCATGTTTAGGTTTTAACAAAATTCAATCTATTATGCTTTACATTGTCAAAATGAGATTATTTCTTCTCCCCTCTGACACTTTCAAATGAAATTTTCTGTTTTATACCTGCTTTGTAATCTAATATTGCAGTCACAATCGGCATTCTGGAAATTCTCTTTGCACAGAGATTGATTAAAAGCTCCTCTGGTCAAAATGTCTGCTGTATAAAGATTCCTTCCCACATGCATTCACACACCCAAATACAAACTGTAATGTGCAGTTTGGAATGAAATTAAAGATGATTCCAATGCAATCAATCTGGTGGCAAAATAATTGATCAGTTGTAGCCATGACCTTTGAATAACGAAAAGAACTCCTAATTAAACATCAATTTGCTCTTAAGAAATTAACAACACATTAATGACTGATGCTTCACAATTTCATTAACATATTTTCATATATGCACACAGAAGACTGTATACAAACATATACATGCAACATATGAATATACCCATATAGACATGCACAAATACACACATGTGTATATATTGCACATGTAATATTTACACACATAATTCATGTATAGAAATATATGAATATAAAGATATAGACACACACATGTCTACCAGCTGTCTAGTACAAGACTGTGTCAGTTGTTGTACACCAATTATCTACATTGACTATACAATGACAACAGTAGTAGGATAACAAACTACTTCAGTGATCTCTGTGCCATAAAAAACCACCTACACACCAAATAACAACTGCCTGACCTTATTAGAAAAAATCTTGCTAATACCATCATTCTAAATAAATCTATTTCTTAGCAACATCTTAACATTATAAAATCTCTTTATATAAAACAATTCAAGCCAAGTCTCAACCTCACCTTATTTAACAATGGCAGTAACATGTTGGCTGTCACCCCAACATGGAATGAAATCACATTTCTCATGCACAATTTTGAATTTCTACACTTTCTGCACAATACAATTTAAAATGCAAACATTGGAAACATTAACAATGAACCCTGTGAAAATAGCTAATAAAGTGGCCAAAAGTTTTGGGGTCAATAATTATTCTAAACAAACCCAAACCGAAAAAGAAAATTTCACCAACATTAGAAAACTTAATTATAGTTAATTTATAAAATTTAATTCATAAAATTTTTCTTGTCTGTCACATTCAATGAAATATATATATATGTGTGTGTTCATATTTCTGAGATGAGGTATTGTAACTATTTATACTATTTACATTGTTCCAACTGTTGTCCTCATCTTTATTGTTATATCCACAATATTTTGGGCATTGTAAGCTCCAGCCTTCTTCAAGGCATATACATTAAAATTTTTAGCTGAACCCTTTACTTAGTCCATGGGAGTAAATTGTTCTAGTTCCACATGCCATTCCTTTTCTGGTTGTCTCAGTTTCAGTTAATTTCCAAGGACACATGATCCAGTGGATAAAAGCATTGGTTGAAGTAATCCAAAAAGTAACTTGATTCAAAGAGCCGTGAGTTCAATACCTGGCCACAGCAGAGGTGAACAAAATCTTAGAGAGTTGAGATACTAAAGTTAAATAACTGAAACTGAGATATCCAGAAAAGGCAGAGGGAATTAAAACAATCTACCCCCGTGAACTAAACTAAAGAGATTGCTTTGAAATTTCATTCTATATTACCTGAAGAATACAACAGCCAAAATGTTGTAGAAATGACAATAAAGTTACAGACAATAGTCCAAACAATGTAAATATTGTAAATATGTGAGGGGGGGGGCACTGTTGTAGAGATGGTTAACAATTTTATCTCACTCAGTAATTTATTCTATACTGTAAGTTTCACTCTCACTGGGTGTCTTTATCCCAGGTTACAAATTTGAAAAGGAACTAGAGACCATTTCAAAATTGTCCACACAAATCATGCTTCATATTCAAATGAGTGATTTTTAATGTGTCCATGAAAATATGAGCCAAGAATTTTGAGGAAAAACATTTTATTTCTTGATTTCATGTTAATATTTGAAACTCCAAGACAAATTATTTACTTCAGATATGTCATCAATGATCAAATAATGATAACTCTTAGTTGGGCAGCAAACCTTTATAGATTTTAGTTATTTTGGCTTCTCGAATATTGACTAGATTATTACTGAAGATCAAGTGTCATTCTTTTCTGTTTCAAACATGAATACCACTTCTACACTTGCATTGTACCCAAAACATTTTTAACTGTCTATATTTCTGAGATGAGGCATCATAACTATTTACATTATTTACATTGTTCGGGCTGTTGTCCTCATCTTTCCTGCCATATTCATCTTCAACATCTGTCAATTTTTCTGAGATGAGGTATTGTAACTATTTACACTACTTATATTGTTTGGACTGTTGTCCTCATCTTTATTGCCATATTCACCTTAAACATCTGTCTATATTTCTGAGAGGAAGTATTGTAACTGTTAACACGATTTAGATTTTTTGGACTGTTGTCCTCATCTCTATTGCCATATTCACACTTTATATTTCTGAGATGAGGTCTTGTAACTATTTACATTATTTACATTGTTTAGACTGTTGTCCTCATCTTTGTTGCCATAGTCACTCCTTCAATATCTGTCTATATTTCTGAGATGAGGTATTGTAATTATTTACACTATTTATATTCTTCAGACTGTTGAGAAAAGCCATAATAAGAAAAATTGCAATATGAGCTCTGATAAAAAAATGATTACTGAGACATTAATTTTATAATCCTCAATAATTCATACACTGATGTCCTCAAGGACACATAGTCCAGTGGGTAAGAGTATTGGTTGGATCCAATATCTTGACCCAAAGAATTGTGAGTTCAAAAAAAATGGTGAACAAAAACTTGGAGAGTTGAGTAAAAGGGAGATAACTAAGACATCAGGAAGAGGCATGGCACGTGGAACTAGAACAGTCAACCCTGGTGGATGAAATAAAGGGTTCAGTTTGAAATTCCAGTCACCTGAAGAAGGCTGAAAAGTCATGAATATGGCAACAAAGAGTCTGAAGAATGTAAATAGTGTAAAGAACCAAAATTTCTTCCATAAATGTTTCATGAAACATCAAAGTTGTTTTTGAAGGCGATTTTTTCCCAAAAGAAAACAAAATTTTTATAGAATTTATTTGTATTTATCAGCTGTAATAGAATACACCAAATTTGATTGCAAATACCAAAAAAGAAAAACAAAACAGTAAATAAATCAGACAATTCTGAATGACATCAAATGGCAGAATGTATCAGAATAGTGTCAATACATGACACTTAATTTATTATTTAAGGAAAGACTCAAAATCCTAGAAGCAATTATCGTACAAAAAAACAACCCACATTAAATAAAATATCCTTCACCACAGGAACATAGTATTTTAAAGTGGGCATAAAATATTAAATACACACAAAAAAATACACATATTTGTGGCATTTCTTTGGGGCATTTTTTACTGCCTTTAACCATTGGACATGACATCTCTGTAGGCTGTTTCAAACTTTCAGCTATCTATAAAATAACAGGATGTAGCCAACAGAATTTTGTCTACCACACTAATAGCACATGGTTCTTGATAATGACTGAGACAATTCAATGTACCTGAACAGAAGCAAGAGAACAAAGATGTGCTTTGGACCGGTTGTCCTCATATTGAGTCCTGATATACAACAACTTATTCAAAAATAATAAAAATGCAATAAAACAGACCTTGTCAGCTGAATTTAATAAAACTTGTGTGGATGAATGCTTGCGGCCTAAATATAGTTTATACACACACACACACATACATACATACATACATATATATATATATATATATATATATATATATATATATATATATATATACATACATATGATGATTTTCTAAGCATTGCTTAGATGTGGTACAAGGACGAATATATATAAAATATATGTATGCATGTATATACATTCGCATAAACGTATTTGCATGTGTGTGTTTGTAGATGTATATTTGAATAAGATAAATAGAGATATGTAGGAATATATATACACACACATATATATATTTCAATATATATATATATATATATATATACACGTATACACACACACACTGAAACATATATATATATATATATATATATATATATATATATATATATATATATATATATATATATTCAAAAAAGACTACCCCCTTTCATATCTTATGTCAGCTTTTATGACTTTTATTTTAAAGTAAAATCTTGTTATGGACAGACACTAATTATTCATTGGAGTCCAAAGTCAATTGGTATTGACATTTTTCTTCTTTTCTCATTTCTCTATTTCCTTTTTTCTTTTCCTTTCTCTTTCCTCTTATTTCTTTTCCCTACACATTTTTGTTTTCCTTTCTTTGTCTTATTTTCTTTCTTTCTTCCTTTTCTTCTTTAATTCTTTCTTTTTATCTAACCGTCTTTCTTTTTTCTCTTTCTTTGCTTTTTTTTCTTTCTTTTCTTCCTTTGTTTTCTTCTATTTTCTCACTTCTTTCTTCAATTTTTTTCTTCATTTTTTCAAAAGTTTTCCTGCTATTCATTTATCAAAAATCAGATCCTATTTTTTCCGAACTAATTATTTTTTCCTTGATTAAAATTTCCAGCATGGAATAAAAATTGGTTTCAAAATTATTGTCACTTGACTCCAGTCCAAAAATCTCAGATAATACTAAATAGAATTTATCAGTGTTACAGTAAACGAAATATATAACTTGATATCGATTCACTGTAATCATCAGCAACATACTATCACTGAATAAAAATTAATTAAAAACAGACACCATCAAGTTCTAAGAAGAAAAATTACTATATAGACTCATGTATAAGCTGAGGTTTTGGCACTAAATTTTAGGCTAAATATTCAGTTTTGATATGGCTAATATAAGATCTGTCTAGAAAGTATCCGGCTATTATGAATAACTCAAGAACTGGTTGCATGGCCCTGATGTAATATGAAAACGAATCAGAGGAGACATTGCTGAACATATGTGAACAGACACTCTCCCATGGGGTTACTCATTTGGCATCCACTGAGTAAGCATACATACATAAAGACAATGCATTTGCACATTCTTTTAATGGAGATTTTTTGGACAAAACTTTCATTCATACAAATATTTCAGCCTTCCTAAAGTCTAGTTTTATCTCCTTACAACTATAATTTTCCAAAACTAAAATCACTATTGAAATTGAAATTTCAGACAGCAGATGAAATTTTAGAGAATGTGACAAGTCAGCTGATGGTGTTCCTGAAGAAGATTTTGCAGACTGTTTTGAAAAATAGAAAAATGCTGGGATAAGTAGACAGGAACTAAAGTGTCATTGCTCCAGGTAGGTTATCTTAATTTTTTAATATTAAATGGCTGTATTATTTCCAGTCAGTCCTTAAATTTTTGTTAACTTGACATCTGTGAAGGATTTTAAATATCAAGATCAACTTCTAACTTCAGATCTGAAAAATATTTGCCATTTAACAAATGCTTTATGCAGCATAATATGGGCACATGGCTAAGTGGTTAGAACATTTGCATTCTGATCATGAGACCCGGATTCATATCTCACCATGGTCAATTTGTCAGGAAGGAGACTTCCTGATATTATTTGACTGGAGGGGTCAACCCCAGCATGCAGTACCTCTGGAAAGTGCCTGAAAACCATACTACAGGTTGACCCAAGCTTTGTGAGTGAAACTGAGTAAACAGAACACTTGGGGTTGTTGATAGCAGTGCTAGCATGAAGTCACAAGTCATTGTGGCCGAGGGCTTCAGTGTGCTGGCTTTGTTCAAATTGTTCATCACACTAGATAATACACTCTTTCCCAGAAACTGTAACTAAGGTCTGCTCAGCATAGTTGCAGTATAAACCACAAGTGTGCTCTGTGGGTGTTGAATAAACACAAAATGTGCCTGAGCAAGCATCTGCAATAGGGATTGGCTAGCCACCCTAGTAGATGGGTATCCTCAAATATGAATGGACAGCTACACATACATAATACAGCATAATAGTTAACAAGCTTGAATTGCAAGCTAGCATATTCATTGGGTACTGCTCTACAGTAACTAAACAGGATCTCTGTTGTAGCTGAAAGAGTAAGAAGTTCCTCTCCCAAACCAATCTACTAGAGTAGTGACTTTTATCTCTGTTAAATAGACTAATATTTTGACCTTGTGCCAGACTAACTTAGTTTTGTATTTCATTTCAAATCCTACAAATTTCTATCTGATTCATGCTATGTTAAAGTCATCACCAACCGGATGTGTACATGATGATGGCAAAATTACAAATAAAAAATTTATCTTCTGCAAATGGCTCCACTCACTACACTTCTAATTCACAAAATAAAGTGTATAATTAAAATTTAAATTAGTTATCTAATCACTAGCATTCTACCTAAATCAAAGTGCAAAAACAGAATACCAAGTTTCACTCCACAAAATATAAAGCTGGTCAAATTCTCAGGAAAAGACAGAAATTTTCATACAGACAAAAAACAAACTATGAGGAGGAGATATCAAATAAACAGATACACCATATTTTTACTAAGATTTGTCATTTCATGAAGATGCACCACCTGAAAATTATTAAGTTTTTCACATGAATGAGATGAGGACATATTTTTATTAACACATGTATTTAGAGTTTAAATGCAAGTAAAAAACAATTTTGAATGGTGATTTTCAAAACAGACAGGCTTTTACTACAAAGAATATTAGTTGAAAATAATTCTTTATTCTGCCTTCATTCTCTCATCATTTGGCCTTATGCCAGATAGTTTAGCAAGATTAGCAAATGTTCAGCTACTTCTATAAGTAAAATGAAAAAGAAATAAATAACAATTTCTAAAGTAAATTTTCTTTGAGAATTGAATGAATGTAAATTATTTATGTTTGAAAAATCACTTGAAATGAAAAATCTTTTGAATGATTTTAACTCACAGTGATATTTAAATTGATAAGAATAATTACGGGAATGAAATTATAGAAAATTTTGCTGAAAAATGTGGCACAATAATAAATGTTTGCTGTTTGATATTTCAGGATTACTGAAACTATTTTGTCGGACAAAGTTTTTTCAGCATGAGTTTTCTGAAATATATTTTGTATATCATGGCATACATTTTTAGATTAATGTATTGCAAAGATAACCTCAAGGACAAGAGTCAACATCTATTCTGATATGTATCATTAATCTACGATTGCTTTGTCAAAAATTGATGGTTGACCTGACCACAAAATTGACTTATATACAAGTAGAAAAATATTTTAAATGCAATAAAAAATGTCATTTAACCAAATATTTCAATGTTTTTTTTTTTATTTTTTTACTGCATAATTTCATTATTCGATTTTTAGGGTTGATGCAGTTAAATCCTATATTTTTTATTTTTCATTGAGAAAGGCCATGTCTGAAAATTCTGATTCTTAACATTTTTCTCATCATGCTTCTAATAATATACAGTAATTATTATTATTTTTTTATTTCCTTTGATTTCTGACATGTACACATTTCTTTCCAGGTCCTTCCCAGAGACCTAGGGTTAGAAATGGCATCATTTCCACTGACAAAAAATAAAAAAATTAAAAAAATTACATAGATAAAGCCCTTTGTAAAGTGTGTGCTGTACTTGTCAGAACAGGTTTTTGTATTTCTTTGAGGCATGGACTTCCAGGAATCGCTTCAGTTAGTCTACTGGAATCTTTTCCAACCAATCCTTGGGCTCCAGCTACAACAGGGATTGTTGATGTTCCCATGTGTCACATTTTTGAGATTTCTATTTCAAGGTGCTTGTATTTTGACAGCTTTTTGAATATCTTCAACGATACATTGCAGTCTGCAGACACTGCCATATCAATAAGGAGACACTTTTTTGTTTGTGGTCTTTAATAACAATATCTGGGCGGTTGGCTTTCATTGTTCTGTCAGAGTGTATTGTGTAGTCCCATAGAATTGCAACAGGTCCTATCTCTGTAACCAGATCTGGGTGGTGTTTATATCAGTTTCTTTCAGTTTCTTTCCCGTGAAAGTTGCAGATTTCCCAGTGTAGATATTGGCCCACTCTGTCATACCGTGTTTTATACACAGTGGATGGCAATATCGTGCAACCTGATACAAGATGATCAATTGTTTCTGGATATTTATCACAGAATATGTATTTTGGGCTAACACAATATTTTAGTATATGTGCTTGATAATTTCTAGTTAACAAGCATTGGTCCTGTGCAGCAAGGATAAAAACTTTAGTTTCAGCTTTCAACCCTGCACTACGTAGCTACTGATGGGTACGGGTTTTGTCTGTCAGCTTATTCAGTACAGGCAGAGTATTGGCCATGAAGTGGTTTATCTTGCCATTGTTTTGTATCTGGTCAGTTGCATTTGTTTTTGCTTTCTTTTTCATATATTTTGCAACTTCAATCAGTGTATTGTGCTTTACTTGTACTTCTGCGCCCATTTGAAACTCCATTTTGAATTTGTTGGCTTCCTTTATTACAGAGTAAAGATGCTTACTACTTTCATGTTCTTTGACACATACCATCATCCAGTACTCTGTAGTTTCCAAGTATCTTTGAAGGCCAATTGTTGTAGTTTTGTATGACAGTTCTAGTTGAGCTAATCCTCTGCCTCCTTCGGATCTGGGCACATACAGACGATCAACATCAGCTTTGGGGTGATGTATGCGGTAGCAAGTGAGAAGCTTTCTCATTTTGGCATCCATTCACTTAATTTCAGCTATGGTCCAGTTAAGGACATTAAAGCTGTATTGCAACACAGGGACAGCCAAGGTGTTTATGTCTGATATTCTGTTTTTTGAGTTTAGTTCGGTATTTAGTATCAGACGTATACGCCTCCACTACTCCTTTCTTACCTTCTCCTTTATTTGGGGGTGTTCTATATCATCTCCTTTGCTAATTCTTAGGTACTTATAGGCTTCATCCTGTTCCAGTCCCCTAATCTTTGTGACAAAATCTAAATCTATTTAGGGTGTTTCTGTAATTCTACCTTTCTTAAATGTTACTTTTACACATTTATCTAATTCGAAGTCCATTCCTATGTCATCACAGAAACATTTTACAGTATTGAGGGGGCCCTTCAACTCATTGTTGTCTTTGGCAAAGAGTTTGAGATCATCCATGTAGAGTAGGTGATTGAATATTTTCTTATTTAGTTCATAACCATAGCTACTGTTCAGTTCATGCGTAAGGGGGATTAAGGACAAACAAAACAGAAGGGGTGACAGGGAGTCTCCTTGAATGATTCCACGTCAGATATTTAGACAGTTGGATATGGCAGTGCCTCTGGTGTTATTAAGTTATAGTTTGGTGTTCCACATTCCCATGCTGTGCTTAAGGAAATTTAATACCACAGGGGAGACTTTTTACATTTCCAAAGTCTTAAGGATCCAAGAATGTGGAACACTATCAAAGGCTTTACGATAATCAATCCACATTGCACTAAGATTTCTATGTCGTCTCCTGTAATTTTCCAGGATCATTTTGTTTATCAGTAGTTGATCTTTGATGCCATATGAACCTCTCCTGCATCCCTTCTGTTCCAGGGGAAGAATGTTGTTTGTTTCAAAAAAGGAATAAGTACAGTTTGTCAGGACAGATATGATCAACTTATACGTGGTGGAGAGACATGTTATTGGCCTGTAATTTTTCAGATCGTCTGTTTCACATGTTTTTGGCATGAGGTCTGTAATACCTTCAGTAATCCATTCTGGGATTTTATTGGGATTATTTACAAGTGTTGATAATGTTTTTGCAAGGATTTTATGGATAGATGAGAGATGATAAAGACAGAAATTGGGTACCTTGTCATTTCCTGGAGATTTCCATTTTTGCAATTTCGTTAGAGCTTGCCTAGCATCATCTGTGGTTATATATTTCCCATTTTTGCAGAGGTGTATCCAGCATTCATTTTTTTATTATTATGCCTTTTAGAATTTCTTTCATTAGCTTACTATATATATATATATATATATATATATATATATATATGGTATGAGGCCCAAAAATGGACACACCCATAGAAAGCCAATTTTTGTTTTTTTAACCAAGACAAGTGAGTAATAAAATTTGTTTATTAATACAGGGTATTGATACAGGTGTACATATATACATTATACAAGTCAAAAAATGATTTAGTATTTTGTTGGGTAACCTTTTGCTTTAATAATTCACAACTCTTCCAGTGGCCTAGTCAGAGTCCTGACCCAATTGAAAAACTTTGGGTGATAATGGAAAAGCATGCCTGTAACAGGAAAGTTAACACGAAAGATGAACTTTTTCGCAAATGTAAAGAAATGCTGGGAAAATCTGGTGAAGGACGTTGACTTACTAAAGAATATAGTCTATTGCATGTGACAAAAAATTAAGGCTGTTATTAAAGCAAAAGGTTACCCAACAAAATAGTAAGTCATTGTTTGACTAATGTACATATGTATGCTCATTTCAGCTCAGTTTAATTTTTCTGAAATTCTTCAACATCAACAGCAGCCAAATTCCTCCATGTCACTCTGTCTGATGCAAGATATTCCCAGGCATTTATATCTACATTTGAACTTTTTAATTGTGTGTCCTTAAGCATTTTCACAGCTTACATGGAGGACACTTGCCTTGTGTAAGCTTACCATGCCGCACCTGCTTTGGCATGCAAGCATCATCTAAAAGAACAAGGTGAACAGCCCATCTAAGTTGGTACCTCATGATCATGGTGGAACCAAGGAATGTCATTTGCCTGAACATCTGCCATGAAAATAGTGGCAGAGTAGCAAGAAAAATTCTAGGAAAAAGGCTGAAAGGTGGAATGTAGTTAATCATGCAGACTGTGCAAATGTTTTTGAATTTGGTGAAGGCTGAAAAGTGACAATTGGGCAGTTCCAGCTTTTTCATCTAAAATTATTTCAATTATGGCATGATTGATGTCTTCTAAGAGAAAAACTGAAATTCTTTATTTAAAAATTTCCAAAAAACATTGATTAATGGAGATTGCATCACCACAAATTGTACGTTAGGACTGCCATCAACCATGGACTTACTCTGTGTGCATATGTGCATGTGTGTGTGTGCACACATGTGTGTGTCTGTGTGTGTGTGTATGACAATTTGGAAAATTTTTATTTTTACATGTTTTGCTGATGAGCCAGCATTTCATTTCAATTTGTACATTAGCAAAAGACAAAACGTGATTCACTTTAAGTAAATGAAAATGTCATTCTCACTTTAACTGTATCATTATAGGAATTTGACTATAACTTCAGCACATTTTCATTTTATCTACCTATATCTCTGAGATGAGGTATTATGAATTCTTGCATTATTTACATTATTCAGACTGTTATCCTCATCTTCATTGCCATATTAACATTTTGGCAGTTGTATGCTCAGGCCTTCTTCAAAGAGTCGTGAGTTCAATATCAGGCCACAGCAGTGGTGAACCAAAATTTGAGAGTTAAGTTAAAGGGAAATAACTGAGACTTCAAGAAGAGGCATGGCACATGGAACTAGAACAATCTACCCTTGTGGATGAAATAAAGGGTTCAATTTGATATTCCAGTCACTGAAATGTTGTGAACATGGCAATAAAGATGAGGATAACAGTCCAAATAATGTAAATAATTCAAGTAATTTAATTTAATTAATTATATTTATATCTATTTTCAGATTTATGTATCCCACATTATTTCAATATTAATTTAATAGGAATAGGCAATAAACTGAAATTGTTTGGTTGTATATTAATTATAGGAGAGTCCGAGATTATTGGCACTTTCAATACGTGCTTGTCTGGTTAAATTGCATTCATTTTTATAAAAATGCTATTTTCTACATCAAAATCATGATTATGAAGGTTCCAGTGACATACATTGTGCCTGATGAGTTGGTAGAACAACAAAACTTTAAGTTGTGCATCAAACGTAGGTATATTTATTAATATATACTTCTTTGCTCTGTCTAACAACCTTTTTTTTTACACCTTAAATTAAATTGAGTAAATATTTATTTGCTTATCTGTTTATGCACGCTAACACATATATATATGGTTGCTAATATCTAGTTATTTGATTTATCCACATTAATAATATATATATATATATATATATATATATATATATATACATATATATACATATATATATATATATATATATATATATATATATATATACATATATATATATATATATATATATATATATATATATATTCAACAATATAAAAATACAAAATGAATTTAAAAATATATTTCAAATTTAAATTTCTAGATGAAATGTTTATTTTTTCAATAAATTTTGTCACCTACCTATTTATAGGGTCTCTTAAAGAGAATTTCTTGCAATTGCCAGAACTAGCAAACAGTTGTTCAGATTACCAAATGTATTTTTTTCTTGCTCTTATAATTACCAAATCTTTCAGCCATTTTATTCAACTGCTTTCTTCAGTTAAAAATTCCATAAAGAAAAAGAATGCTAACAAATTTCAAAATCACAGGCAATTCTTTCATCTTTTGAATTCTACACAAAAAAAATTGAATGTAAGGAATTTTATTTACATAAGTCATAAATCAAACTTTTTCATCAAATAAAATTTGTCTCACATAAAATCAAAATTAAATTCTCTCTATTATCTTCCAGCAAATTTAACTATGAATGAATTGCAAGAGAGATAAACACATCATGTGAATGACCATCAGTTCTAATGGTTTAAAATACAAGCTGAAGACCTTGAACCAGTGAAAGATATCATATGTATTGCATTACAAATACACTGAAATACAGCTCTTGAGAGCATCAAAAGTGAATATATTTTTGATACACTCAGATATGTCAGAATGGAAATAAAGCAAGATACAGAGGTGTTTGGATAAAAAACTTTTCTGAAGGCAATCAAATAAAAGTTGTCTGTTGACTTTCTTAATGGAATTTGTACTTTCTTTGTTTATTTCGATTAAAAAAATCCTCTCCATAAACTGAGAGTGGAAATTAGTAGCACATTGAAACAGTAACATGCCATTATACTGAACAAAAATTATCCCACTGACATATAACTTTGTGCAAATTAATTGAAACAAAGCAAATAATTCTGTTATTATTTACTATTTTTCATATTTTTCCAACCAAACATGAACTAGTGTGCATGTTAGTACTTTGTATGTTCATTCCATGAAGTCATTACTTGCAGACTGACCACAGATTCTCAATTGGATTTAAATCAGGAGAGTTTCCGGGCCAATCTATAGTACTTTGATTTACTCACTGGTAAAGCTTGTTTATGCAGCGTTATAATCTTTGTATGCTTCCTTGGAGTAATGTCATAACTATGGCCAGGGGCTTTAAAACTGACTGTATGGTGAAAGAAAGGAAACTAAAAGTTGTTTTAATTAATTTGCACAAGGATGTAATTCCCCTAAACTAGATAAGCTTGTAACCATTATTCTCAAAGTAACAGACATATAACAAAATATGAGGAGCATCACATTAGATATATTGTAGGCTTTTGAAAATGTATGACATCGGGACTTACTCCACAAGTCCGCCATCTATGGAATCCCTGAAAGAGTTTTCTCTATTACTTATCCTCTAGTTGTAAATGCTCAGTTCTTCAAGACTCATGATATTAATGCAGGTGTCCCTCAATCTGTGCTTCTTGGTCAAACCCATCTTCCAACGTTTTATATTAATGACCTGCCTTAAACCATACACTAATCTTTTGTGAATATCAATGCAGATAAAACAATGACTTATGTGGGTGCATCTCTAAAAATCTAAATAACCAGAGACTGGTACCTGATCTCTCTTCTGACATAGCTTCAACGATTCAGTGGAGGTGGTGGTGGTGGGGGGAACTGGTCGGTCACATTCAATATTTTAAAAGTCAAAACTTTGCATCACCATCAAGCAGCTCCTGATTTTCCATCTATTGCAATGAACTGGTGTTCTCTCAAAGAGGCTCGTTGCCTTGAAGAATTTAAGCTTGCCCCAAACCTCAAGTGGAATCGTATATGTGATCCACTGCTAAAGATGCTGTAAAACTGGTCAGTTCTTTGTATCACTCCAGTACCAGATTCCTCCTGCTATGATCTACCTTTACAAGAGCCAGATCAGACCAAAAATGCACTACTCTTGCTACATTGAGGAATTGAAGAGCTGAGTTCAAAAGGAGGCACAGTGGAGTAATGGATAGTGACTGGGATTGAGGAATCAAAGAGCCGAGTTCAAATTCCAGTCAAATTCATTACGTTCATTTACATGCTAATACCCTTGTAAAGGTATCAATCCTCTTCTCTCCCCAGCTATGGGTAAATAGCAGGACAGACTGGGTTCTATAGCCTTGGATGGCAACTGGTCTACCGCAGAAAGAAATGGCAACCTACTGCAGAAAAAAATATCTACCTTGTCAGTCATGTATCAAAAGATACATAATTGCCTAAGCATGTATCACGCACGGCACATAACTGACTGACTGTAGCTACATCTAGGCTGGTGCTGCACAGTCTTCACTTTCATCTGTTGCAAGTCGCTCACTACTCTACTGCTGTTTCCATGGAAAATGTTCAAATGAGGTACATACCTTAGTTTCCCCAGCTCTAACCCACTCAGCTAAGACCTGTCACACTGTGTTTATTGTGGGGTAATGCCTTCATTCCTTTTGTATTCCTTTAGTAAGGAATAAGTTTGCCTTGGATAGCTTCTCCCCAAGAACTGTTGCTTTGGCGAAAAGAATCCCAGGAGGATGCTTTTCTGACCCTTTTAATCTTAATCTCTTCAAGTCTAGTGTTAAATGTTATCTTTCCCATATATCCATTGATATGTCCCAAAAAGGGATATATTTGTTCGAAGTAGCAAAGTGGTTTTGGACTACTGTAACCAAGTAGGACAATCTAGAAGGTAACAGTAATGGACTGGTCCTCATCATAGTGGTAAGCAATAGGCGTAGGCAATAGGCGAAGTCTATAGGCGTAGTCAATAGGCGTCATCCTGTACCTCCACATCAGTCTGTATTTATGGCTGACACCAGCCAATCATATTACTGTGAGGGGGAACCAGGTGTATGCATATTCATTACATCATCCATATAAACTGCAAATTTAAATTTGATTCAGTTTTTCCTGTTATTAACTGTTAGATCATCTGCCCTGCCCAATGAAAACAAAGGAAACTAAAAAGAAAATTGACAACCAAGCTCAAAGTTTCAAACAAAAACAGCAGTAATAATAAAGGAAGTTTAAATAATTCGTTGAATATTGAAGTCAAATCATTTCACATTTAGAGATAAGAATAGAATAAAGAAGAAAACTATAAAAAAAAATAATTCAATAATTCATCTTAAAACCTCTGACAAAAATTGTAGCAAAAGTTAGAATAGTTTAAACATTTAAGGAATATAAATCCAAAAATTAGGATAAGTTTGAAATTCAAAGAATATTAACAACTCTTCTTAGGATTCACAGTGAAAAATTGAATTCTGTTGATTCAATTCTTTAAATGCCAATTCAGGTTTGCAGCTTAAATAAAACTCCAAAGAGAGAAGTAAACATAAAACTCACAACAATTTGTTTGTGATCATTTTTTTTCAAAGTATGTTTATAATGGAAATCTTTCCACATAATGAATTGTTTTCAGACACAGAACAGATAGAGCACTTGTAAGAATGGTTGGTGGTAATTTCCTGTTGGGTAGAATTCATTGAATGAGATTCCCCTTTATTTTCACATAAAATTTACTGTGGATCCCATGAGACCATCTTAACTAAAGCACTTGACAAAATTTGTATTGACATTAAAGATCCAATGAAAATGTGTTTTACTGAAGAAATAGTGAAGTGCTGATTGGGGAATCTGATGAACCAATCAGCTTTTAGATGGGCTCAGCATTTCCTTAGTTTATTCAGACAGTTTCAATATAAAACTGCAGATATTTGCTTTGCTCAGGTAATGTTTATACAAGTTCTTTTTTTTGTAGGGGAGTGTAGGAGGGAGATTTTTTTTGCTTAGGTAAATAATTATTTTACTTTTTCTAAGGGAAAATGTTTTCGAGTTGGCATTTATGTCTTTTGGAAAAGAATCACAGATTTCTTTTTATAATTACTGAGTTATTCTTTAATTTTGATTGGAATTAGAATTTGTAAAAGAAATTTTGCAGCACCTATATCACAGAGGTAGCATGTTTAATAGAAAATTCTTCCTTTTCATTTTAACCCTCTACCTTTTAAGGATTTGACATTGAGAGTGATATAAAAACGAGCTTCTAATGTAATCCATGTAACTTTGATAAGAGTTACTCTCATTCTAAATTTTGTTTGAACAATTAAACTGCATCTGTACGTTTTTGTTGTTGCAATGTTTCAAGTAATCCCTTCTTCAGCATTCATCAAGTCTCTAATCTATAAACAAAGAAGGAAACTAAAGTTTCTCCTGAAGAAATAATGTTATTTTCTTTTTGTTTGCAATGTTGTGATAACAACTTCAAGAAAACAAAGAAAGGATTTAATTCTCCAAAAAGAATTTCAAAGCATCTAATGTATGAACATAATCTCAGCTCTCTCTGACAACTTACAATGTGCACATATGCTTATAGAGTTAAAATATTTTATGCATCTTATGCTTCAAATACCCAATTGTTTTTGACAACAAAAGACCTCCTTATTATGAATAATCAAGAGTGCTCTTCCCTTGTTTTGCTACTCTCCTCTTTGAGAGAGCTATTTCTGTTTACTGGGACTATAAAAGGACACTATACACGAACCCTGTATTATCAGTTGAATAAAGCTTTCTTAAAGCCTACACCTGCATAATTTTGTCATTACCCTCCCTCTGTCTGGATTTCTGAAATGAAATTTTGCTATTGCTGAATGCTTTTTTTAGGATTAGCATCCTCATCTTTTTTGTTTTTATTACATTGTTTCAGGTTTCCTCAGGAATATGCTGAATCTTTTCTGTGAATTTTGAGTAGAACCATTTATTGTTTTCATTCCTTGTTTATTTTTAACTGCCCTGAGCTCATACACATATAATCATGTTAAATAATAACAAGATAATAAAATAAAGCCATCAGTAAACATCTATATTCAGTGATATATATCCCTTAGGATTCTCCTTAGGATTTTGAACTTTAAGTTGAACATTTCTCTTCTAAATAGGAACACTCCCATATGGTGTTCATTTTTATGCTTGCCTTACTAAGTTATCATAGCATATATCCTGATACTTTCAACTCACTTATCTTCCAAAAATATCTAACATAACAAAGTGTAAGAGATGAGGGCATACCACAGCCTGAATGTAATAAAGTGTTCAGTTCAAAATTCCTTGAATATTGCAGAATGAAGTTTAAATTGGAAGGTATGTCAGTTAAAGTGTTATGACAAAAACAAAAAGGATGAGGATGGTAGTATCAAAAAGTAATTCAATGAGAAAATCCTTTGTTTAAACTTATAAGTTTCTTTTATTTACTTGATGATATTAAATTTGGTAGTCAAATAAATCAGAAATTTGAATATCTGGGAAGTATCTTAACAGATGACAGTAAGTGTTAGACTAAATTCTGAAGGCACATTGGAATAGTGAAAGAGTCCCTTCAAAAGCCAAACAAAGTATTAAAAACAGGAAAACTTGATTAAAGAGAATATAGTCCTGGATTGTTATATAACATTAATCGTCCTATAAGGCAAGAAATGTTGGACAGTTTCTTCAAAGATGAAAAGGAGACTTGAGGTAACACAGAGATGTAATTTTTTGTTTTTTAAGCTTTTCAACCGAAATAAGGTGGGAGTGCCACTAGCATGCAATAGGGTTACAGAGAGTGAGAGCAAGAGAAAAGAGGATTGTTTGAGGAAAGGATATAGAGAAGGATAGGTATCAGGATCAAGGTATCAGATGATGTTGATTGACATTACATTTGAATATTTGAAGATTATAGCTATCAGGGAAGTAATTAGAACGAAGGGAGTTCACTGTTGGGAAGTGTAAGAGAAGAAGCTGTTGTAGTAGAAAAGATGGTTATATTTAACCATTTCAACAGTGAAAGGGTCAGATGATCAGTAGCAAGGGCATTGGTATTTTTTTTTCTGTTTTTTTCTTTTTTAAGCATTTCACCCCAAGCAAGGCAGGAGTGCCACTAGCATGCAAGGGTCTACAGAGAATGAGTGCAAGAGTAAAGAGGGGTGTTTGAGGGAAGGATATAGAGAAGGATGGGGATAAGTAAGCAAGAAGTAAGTTTTAAGGAAATGAAATAAAAATGAATACATATACTTAGTATCAAAAAGAGTCAGTTGAAATTTCTGGAACACTTAATGAGGAAAGAAGGCTTGGAGAATTTCAAACTCACAGGTCATATTGAAGGCAAAAGAGACAGAGGGAAACAGCAAGTAACATACCTATGCAATTTTGTGTAAATTGATGGCAAGGAAAGTAAAAAGACAAACATTTCTAAGAGGTATAAAATATAGGCAGTTGTGAAGGACCATAATCCCTCATGTACCAAAGGACATGGTACATAGAATAAGTCACATATATAGTTTATGATGTAGGAGAGAAATGTTATAGCAGAGTAGGTTATGTCAATAATTATTCTGAGCATAAGTTGCAAATCTTTGTAAATAAACATCTTGACCTTTTCTTTTGGTAAAGTTTGCCTCTGCCTAATGTCCAGATAATCATTATTTGGATAAATTTTCACAAATATACTCACTTCCAAACACAAACATGTAAACAGAGATGTACCTCAAAATGCACTCACATCAATAAATATACATATGCAGGTTATAACATACACCAACACATGTTGAAAGTAAACCTTTTACATCTATAGCAAATAATGATTATTACATCTATTAACAGATCTCTTGACTTTTGCCTTCTAACAAAAAAAAAATTACTGCAGTTGCCATCTAGAGCATTGTTTATTGTAAGTCATTGAGATGGGTGCTCAAAAACATGGCCTAGTGCCAGACTTGGTTCACCCTATTTGTTGCTGATCACTCGTATCTGCTGATGTATCTCTGGCTGTTCAGCTTTATTTTTCTTCATAGCCTGCTTGGTGGCTGAGATAGTTGGATACAATGGGATGTTGAAAACTTGCAGCCTGATCGACTTCCCATAATTAATATTTCAATGAGCAAAAACATTGAAAATACTGATTTTTGAAAGTGGACTTGGCCAAGAATTTTTCAGCATACACTTATATATATATATATATATATATATATATATATATTACATGAATCATTCATACAAAAAACAGATATAGAAGTTAATGATATAAATGGCGAGTATACGTACTCGCAAACAAATTTAATAAAGTACATTAACTTCGAACCTGTATATGAATGTTATGATCCCTGTTTATAAATTCCAGTTGCAGAAGGTATTTTTTAGTTTTTTACAAGCTTTCATCTGTTTCTATAGACATCTTCAGGTATGGAAATAGATTTGTTTTTGTTTTTTACTTCTCGGTAATAACAGGACAACGAAAATATAGATGTAATCCGAAAAAATGTTTTTAGAAATGTGTTATTGTTAATTGTAAGAAATTTTTTTTATAAACAGGGATCATAACATTCATATACATAATACTCTATTTCTCTAAATAATATGACTTAATGTAAGTAACTTTATACCAAAGGCAAAAGACCTTATGAACCATATTAAAAATTAAAGTGCAAATGGCAGAATCCTATGAAGATAGCTCAAGTGCATCTTCATCAATTATCATGATGAAGATATCAGTCAGTAAATTGATGGAAAATTTTGTATAAACCTAATACATATATGCATATATATATATATATATATATATATATATATATATATACAGAGATCAATATATATATATATATATATATATATATATATAACATAATCTACCTCTTAAAGTGCGCACTATGCCAGAAACAATGTGGAAAAATATGAATGGCTCTTTCAGTACAGAATTAATAATTATTGGAATCGGATCAAGTTGGACCCACACAAAAAATTAGAACAACATTTACGGCTAGAAAAACATGATTTTAAAAGCCATGCAAAATTCACTATAATTGAAAAAAAATCGAAATAGACAGAAAAGATAAACTTAGAAAAATACTAGAGGAACATGAAGGCAAATGGATTTTTCACCTCAAAACACTTCGTTCAGATGGGCTTAACCCCAAATTTAACAACATAGAATTAATGTATAACCCCATAAATCAAGCCCTACCCACATTTCTCACCCACACAAGGCTGAGATGCTTGTAGAGGTGTTGAAGTCTCAGACTTGTACACACACTCATACTAATATATACACATACACACATCACACATACTCCCAAAGAAATAAAAGATAGCATACACTTAACACACACATCCCATTCCCAGCAACCAATAAAGCTGTCAAAATGACCAAGGAGGGAATTCTTAAAGTCAGTAATCTCCCATCCTCTATCTTAAAAACAACTTGAAAGAAGCTATTTGACCAACAGAAGGTCTGACCAAAATTAATGATAAAAATACAAATGAAAATGACAGATAAAGTTCACTTTCTACTGAAACACTCATTCACTCCTGTATCTCACTGCTACTAACCAGCAGCGATTTTTTCTCCTGATGATGGCCATGCTAGCCAAAATTAGTCAAGGAACCTTACTGAAGTAATAAAGCAAAAAAATATTAATACACAACTCATTGTGTCTGAAAATTTAAATTTTTTAATATTTTTTATTGTTCAAAATAAATATATATATATATATATATATATATATATATATATATATATATATATATGTGTGTGTGTGTCTGTATTATGTCAAATTTAACATGCAAATAATTTTTTTCAAATTTAAACCTATGTTAACCAATTGATCAGAGCAAATATTTCAGGATAAACTTATAAATTAAAATTGATATTAACCAATTGATAAGGGTAAAAATTTAAGAATGAATTGAATTATAATCAATATCTCCTGTGGATTTCAGTTTATAACATCTACTATTATTAAATATATTGAGAAAAATGTTTTTGACAGGAGTCAGGTTTTATTATACAAAGTACAATATAAATGTTTATTTCTAAAGAAATCCCAAATATATCAGCCAAATACATATTCATTAGCACAACGTCCCATCTACCTGAATAAATTATTATCTTATTAGTTAAAATGTAAATATAAGCTCCTTGACATTTTATATTCATCAGTCTTTCAATCCTTGATTTTGTTAACTTTTGTATTGTTTCAATTTTAATACTGCTTACTGCAAACTTTTATTGATTCCTAGAGATCTTCTTTGCTCAGATATTATCTTCTATTCTAATATTCATCTCTTTTCACGATAAACTACAAGTCTTCCATTGGATTATTATCTGGAGATGCCAGAAGCTATTATATTAATTTGGTATCTTTGAAACGTTTTTTGTGGAAATAAGAAGGAAATAGCTTTGCAGAATGCGAAGGAGTATCCCATGATTATATTCCTTAGCTTCTAGTTTCTTGGTTAGTAAATGCTTCATTGAAACACTATTTTATGCAAGAACTTAATATAATTCTCTGCATTTCTCTTAGCATCACCAACAATTTTGAAGAGACATAATTTTACTCCCAATAATACAAAACATTATTTCACCTCTGTATTCTAAGTTGTTTGTTTTTAACTATATCCATAAAGGTTCCAAACTCAAGCCAAGATATCAGGTCCATGCAATGTAGCTCTACATTCATTGCTAAAATTTGCTGTTAAGAAATCAGTTTTCATGTACTTCTTCACACAATTTATGCATTTATCTTTATGATGTTTATTCAGTGGTGATTGTTTGGCTGTTTTCCTGTCTTTAGATAAATGTTCTTAATATTGTGAATTTTTTTTCAGTTTATATTTACAACATGAATTTCTTCAAATATTTTCCTGTATCTTCAAAACCCCTTTTTCTTGCTCATTAACCTTTTATGTTTTTTCTCATATCTCCTTAAGTGAAAGTTTTAAAACCAATTTTTTTGTTCTTATCTTGTCAATGTTCTCAGGTTTTTGTTTATTTTGTTATTCTATGATCGCAAACTTTTCACAATTAATATTCATTAATATTTGCAGAACATTTCTGGAGAACAAATAAGTCATGTAACCACACTTATGGCTGTTATTAATGTGTTTCAACAGTAGCAACTGTGATGTATACAAAATTTTGGTAGCTGAAAACCTTTTCTATTTAATGGTGTTATTAAGCTCCTTGCATCTATTATAGTTTCTGTGATCCAGAAATGTTTTTGAGAATTTTCACAATCATATCATCCAAAGTTCTCCTGATTTGAAAAGATTTGAAAGAGAATAACAACCAGTGATTCCACAATAGCAAGGACTAATGAAAACCACTACTGTCGACATGATGTCTAATATAAACTCAAACCACCAAATCTAGGCATGAATTCTCAAGTCTGAGAGAAGCTTTACTGCTTTACCATTTTCTCTTGAATATCTGCATTAATGCTTTGAAAATATACTGACTTTTTATATTGAATATCTCAATTACCTGGCTCACACAATATAAATATTATATTTCTATATACTTATATACCTATTATTTTATCTCTCACCTTCTCTTTTTCCACACACACACACACATATATATATAATTGTGTATTTTGGTAGCAATTGCTCTTTTATACAACTTTCAGTGAACATGACTGACAAGGCACAGTATATAAAATTTTTATTAAATTTTTCTTGCATTCATACATGTAATTTCTTTTCTGGATATAACATGTGTAAAAATTGTTTAAATGTTTTATAGATCTGATCACATTTTCTTTTTAAATGATTTTGTAGATTTTGTCCCTTAAATGCCAATTCCTTACAGAACAATATAATATACCAAGCCACTATAAAATCAGCAGATAATGTAGAAAAAATATACATAGGAGTTACTGGAAACAGAGAAAGTATGCACACAAAACATGCTTTAAACTAGTAAATATATGAACAGCACAATGCTTTCTAAACATATATGGTAAATTAAAAACAAAAACTAAAATACACCAAAAATATCATGGAAAATAAGGAAAAGAGCATCAGCCTACAACAACAAATTGTCGCGATATCAGTGTCAGCCAATATCTTGTTAAATGAAAATATCTGAAGACAACACTTTACGGCAGCAAACGAGCAAAACGGCACCCAAGACTGCTGCTGATGGACGACCGACCGCAACGGCTTTTGTTGCCCAAGAAAAGACGCCAAGCGACTCGCGCATCTTCTTCTTGTAGTCCTCGGTCGAGTTCATTATGGTACTCCAAGGTGTGCCCGGTGACGACACACACACGCAGTTCGAGGACGTTTCCGCGCATGCTCGTTACACTCCTCCCTGATCTCTAGATCACACAAATGGCAATGTGGGGCAGGCCGTTTCTGCCTGGTGCTCCGTCTCAGTGGTATGGTCTCAAGCGCCTCCTCAGTGGTGCTCTCTTCAGACGTCTCGCTGAGCTCATCCCGCATACGTTCATCAGGCACGCTACTCTCTGAGGTGTGTTCTTCCTGTGATTTTATATAAACCATCGGGGCTTCATCATAATCAGAAGAAGAACTAACGTGGTTGCTGACGGAATAATCCTTCCCGCACGCTGGACGCACATCTTTTATGTGGCGGGGTATTCCATCAACAGAGACGGAGTGTGGGCTATTAATTTGTGTCACCGTACCCTTGTTGAACTGTGTCGTACACCTTCCGTGCGGATTTTTCACCTAGACAGTCTCTCCTACCGTATAAGGATTGGCAACTGTGTCGTCACGCACCAAAGCTGCGTCGATACCCTTAATGCAAACCTTGTAGGTGTAGGTTGCATTCGCCGGTGCAGTTGACGCTGTTTTATTGTCCTTTGGGGTAACATTGTGCCAATATACAGCTTCCAAAACTGAACACCGTGTTCTCGCCGCGATGCGCTTTATTGTACGATGGGATCTTTCAACTATCCCATTCCCCGATGGTACGTGGGCACAGCGAAATCGTATTTGTACATTCCACATCTTTGCAAATGCGGCAAACCTCTCTCCACAAAACGCTGCGCCATTATCCGTAAGCAGCTCAACCGGCGACCCTCTTTCACAAAACACTACTTCCAGCTCGTTGATGTTGCTAGCAGAGTATTGGCGGTGCAAGGGCTTCCAAATGGCAAAACGACTGGGGCCGCGGTCTATCAGCGTCAGGTATAGTTGATGTCCGAAATGGGTTACATCCATCGCAACCCTGTGCCAATTTTCCGCGACATCAAGCCTTCCCGGTTTCCAACGCACAGGGGCCGGGTCGATTGACTGGCATTCCTTGCATCCCCTAACCACCGCTCGCACCTCAGGTTTTGTTACTCTTGGGTCGATCAACTTCATGAAATAGAGTGTTCTCTTCACACCAGGATGTCCGCTGGATTGATGAATGGCTCGTACTTGAGCAACATCTCGCTCTTCAGCCATAGCGCACATGGGTTCTCTGGGTTCCGTTACTTTGCGCATTTCATTTAACCATCGCTGCGGTACTCTAGTAAGTTGGCCGGCTCGATTGCTGCACGACTTGACAAGCTCTACATCAATGTCCAGCTCGTATTCTAAGGCCAACTCTTGGAGTGTGGCTAACCGACGTCTGATTAGCATCTCGGAGGCTGCCTTGGTGCGCACTCTTTTCCGTCCGGACAGAGTGTCAGCTACCCAGTGATGCACACATGCTGAGTCTGTCCGTAAATGAATGGTTTTGGCCTTCCATTGTAATGCAAGGTTGACACCTCGCAACACAGCATCGAGCTCAGCCAAGTTGATGTGCTTGTCTTCGTGCTCCGGTCGGAGCCAGCTTGCGTCTTCTGCCACGGTGCCATTACTCTCCACAACCACACCGGTGGCTAAGGAGCTTGCATCTACCCACACGGTTACATTTTTCTCACTGATGCACCAGTCACCTTTCACTGGATCGTCCTGGGCTAGTCTCTTAAAAATGTCGTCGAGTATCTGGGCTAGAAAAGGGTCCTGCACTTCATCGTCCCATCCAGTGGTAATAGTGTTTGTCCTCCGCTTCACAAATGCCGTGGCGAAACGTAACCAACCGCATACAGGAAAATGGCCAGTCAACTTCCAGCACAGCGAGAAGACAATTCGGCGGGTAAGTTTATCGGGGACTACTGGAAGTTCACATCCACGACGCCATCGCAGTTTTCCTTGCTCCTCCCAGACATGCAATCCCAGTACGCGTGTGCCAATTCTTAGCCGCTCCGGGGTCTTACTTGACAGACCAAACTGCGCCAAATGTTCCTTGACGCGGACCACAGAACACACACACTCATTAACAAAAACGTCGTCAATATAAGAGGAGGAGGCTGCGTTGACGATCTCGTCCTGGCTCAAGACGCTATTAACAATGGCCCGCATGATTAAAGGGGCAACATTGAGCCCAAATCCTAAGCGGGTTAGACAATACCTTTGTCCTTTAATCTCCACTGTTTGGAATGGCCAAAGGCACTTGTCGATGTGTACCTGCAGATAGGCCCGGCGTAGGTCCAGCACTGCAGCATTTGGTACTTGCTGACGCCATTCGCGTAATTTTTGCGAACAAACATCTGCGTTGGCTGCGTACGCGTCAACGTACTCATTGAGTTCCCGATAGTCCATAACGGGCCGAACCTTCTGTTTGTTTGCCTGCAGAATGACCATGACGGAGATTAAACATTTTGGGGGTCCGAGTTCCTCCTCCGAGTAAGGAAGCAGCCAGCCGTTATCTATCCAAATCTGGAGTTCCCGATCATACTCCTCCCGAATTTGTGCGGGAGCTGGATATTCTGCCAGTCTATTTCTTAACGTACCCGAAGGTTGGTTGCCAGCCCATTTCCAAGATGCGGTCCACCTCCGAGTGGTCTCATCGAATTCTACTTTAAAGTCGGCTCGGTAATGGTAGCAACGACTGGTTCGACACACTGTGGAAACTTCACCTCACCGGTGCCAGTTACAGATATTCCTCCCAACTGTTTGATGGCGTCTAGTCCGAGCAGGAAGTCAAATCCAAGCAGGTCTCCGTCCACGACTAGGGCTTCCATAGCGATGGACGGCTTTGCACCAACGCTAACTTGTACCACTCCGATTCCACAGCAGTCAAGTGCGCCTTCGTCTACTGTAAGCACGCGTGTTGATTTTCTTGTCCATGCACGACAGCATGACTTGCGGACTAGTGACTGTGTGCATCCTGTATCCACCAGAGCTGTACGTGGTATTCCATTGATACGAACTGTCACAACAGGCAATGCGCCATTTACAAGGGTTTTGGGGAGGAGATTGGCGCTGAATTCTCGCCCCCTTGCCCGTTTCTCGGACAACGCCGAGCAATGTGCCCTTGCCGATGACATCGATAGCAAGTGATGGTCCGTCGGTGCTTGGTACCAGCACCTTTGGATGGTTCACGACCCAGGAGACAATCGCTCGCCCTATGATTGGGTCCATCACATTTATAGCAGCTCGTGTGCACATCTGTTTCCTTCAACTGTGCAGCCACTGTGGCCTGCTCCGTAGGACCAGTGCACTTCAAAATAGCGCGAGCTCGTGCCAACACATGTGACAAATCCAGGTCTTCCATCTGGGATGACGCTCGTAAAAGCTCCTCTGCATGCTCAGGCAATCAAGCAACGAATGCACACTGCAAACACTTTTCTGATACACCACCAAACAGAACCGTGAGTCAGCGCAGTTCTGCCAAAAAGACGTCAACCGTCTCCCCTGGATGAAGGCGACGTGCTGCAAACTGCTTCCACGCGGAGAAGAGATCTAAGGCGAAAGCTGTGTATAACGCTTTCTTAACGCAATTGAAGTCTGCGCGCTTCTCCTCACTCAATTGCTGGTACACAGCACATGCGCCACCTGCCAAACGCATCGGAATAACACACTCGATTCGCTTCACACCGCTCAACTGACATTAGTTTCACCTTCTCCAACCATTCTACTACCGACTGTCCAGAATCGCTTCCATCGAACAGTGGTATCAGCTTCGGGTCGAAGGCCATAATGCCGAGAAAAGGGGGAAAAAAACAACTTCTTGCGACACAACAACGAACGCCTTCTTGCGACACAATACTTTACGACAGCAAACGAGCAAAACGGCACCCAAGACTGCTGCCGATGGACGACCGACCGCAACGGCTTTTGTCGCCCAAGAAAAGATTATTTATTTGTACGTTAGTACAAAATGTGGCACAAGGCCAAAAAGGGGGTTGGGGAAGGATGGTCATCTTCTGTCATAATTCTAAACTTAGCTAGTCACAGGCACGGACCCAAACATACCAACAATATTCCTATCACCAAAACAACACATTCACTCCTACCTTTCTTACTGCGTCCATCATAATACGTCAAATTCTCTATGAAATCCTAACTAGTCCCCATATGTACATTTCAAAGTCTGTGGGGGGAGGGGAAATAACAACAATTAAAAACCCCAATGATTAATTACAATATGATTTAATACTATTTACATAAAACAAAACAAAATAGGGTTAGTAAAAAAAATCCCTAAATGTGGCAGAAACATCAGTTAACTGGACAAAATAAATGCGGGATTATATTAGGTTGGTGCAAAAATAATGTCGTTTTCTCACATAGTAACATATGTGAGAAAACGACATTATTTTTGCACCAACCTAATAACATTATAAAAAAACAAACACGCACATTTAGACACAATAACAAATACAAAAACACACACGAAACGAAAGTCATCCCGCAACAACCAGAGAACTGACATTGCTGACCACCTAACGAGAGAGGGGATGGGGAATTAAACAAAAGAAAAATAGGGACAGAAATAAAAAGGGGGCCAATGAGCATGCATACCCTAGCTAAGTTAACCAGAAAACGGGAAACTAATGATTCAAACTAAAAAAACCTAAACTAGCCTAAATATCGGGGCTGGTTGCCTCTGTTCAACCCTGTTAGGACAAAATCCTGTGCCTAACCGGCATCCAAGTGCCACTCCAGGTCAGCCCCTTTCACTCTACACATTCGTGCAAGATTTACCCACCTTTTGCCGAATTCTGATGAAGAGAGTCGCCGCCTTTCCGTCCTAATCTTGACTTTAAGTAGATGCCTAAAGTACAAGATCAGTTGGGAAGAGGTGAACTTCTCGCCTCCATAGAATCCCTTCTGACCGTCGACCAAATCACGACTTTCGTAACTCCTAGCAAGCAGTGGAACACATAAAGTTCAGCCTTCGTCAACGGCGGTGCCACATTGTTACAAACAGAAGAGGCCTCAAGGACAAAACTTTCCGTGCAACATGCGAACCATGAGGCCTTCAACAAACTTAAAGAACGGAGCTACCAACTTGCAATGAAAGAAGACGTGACCTAGGGTCACGACTTCCCCACTACAGCGTCGGCAGTTTGGATATTTCTCCAAGCCCGCTGCGCAAAGCTTTTTGGCGACCCAGAGGGCCCCACGCATCACCAGCCAAGTGAGGGATGCCTCATCGTTATTGAGACATTTCAACCCGGGAGCCCAAGGCCAAATCGAGCGAGCCTCCTGCTTCGTAAGACCGAGATCGTCAATCAGATCATCATGAACGGCCCCACTAACTAATACTTGATATAATGCCCTACGAGACAACGCCTGGACGTTGGAGAGGCCATCCGACGCCCGTAAGAGGCGTTTCAGAGCAAGACGACATTCACGATAAAAGGAGCACTCGTCTCGGAGTAAACGGCGGGCCTCCTCCTCGCACGAGTGCACACTTCTCAAGGATGGGAAATTTCGACGGGCGTCTTCCTTCCAGAAGGCGCCCTCATCATCCGGTCCGCGACACAAACGATCTAGGAATCCGATGCGAAGCATATAGAGACGGATCTCGATGCTAGGCATACCTAGACCGCCTTCAGATGGATGAAGGCAACAGATCTCCCACAAGAAGGAGAACAAGAGCTTCACTAACGCCAGCAAAGTGTCAGACGGAGGTGGAAGTACAGAGAGTCGGTAAAGGAGAATCAGGTAGATATGTGAAACACATACCTCCGCCATCCCCTTTAAAGAAAGATTCCTCCGAGACCACAAATTAATTGCGATCTCGGCCTTCCCTTGTACCTCCGACCAATTCATTCCCATCTGGATATCTGGACCGAATCAGACGCCGAGTATCTTGACCGATCCATCCGTCCAGTGGAAAGGTCCGGGAAGAGAAACTCCCTTCCACGCACCCAACCGCAAGCCAACAGACTTATCGTGGTTGATCTTGGCCCCTGTCACCATCTCATAACCACTGATTTCTTTGCTGACTTCGTTAATCTCGGCTCTGCTCGACACAAGAACCGAAACGTCGTCAGCATAGGCAGAATACCTGGCCGAGATGGTAGCACCATGTAGGGAAATTCCGCGCAGGACCGGATTCGCCTTTAACTTGCGAAGGAAAGGTTCCAACGCAAGAACGTAAAGCATAGGCGAAAGCGGACAACCCTGACGAATAGATCGAGACAATACGAAAGGTTCCGATCTTACCCCGTTCACTTCCACCAGCGCACCGGGAGTCGCATACAGAAGACGGATCCAGGAGCGAAAGTACGGCCCGAAATCGATGGTCAACCCTATCAAAGGCCTTGGACTGATCCAAATTGATCAGCGCGGCTTCACTGTCGACTTTCTCGATGATCAAGCGGACCATATGAAGGTTGTCCTGAATAGTTCTGCCCTTCACAGCACAAGTCTGTTCGGAGCCAATCAGACGACACAGGACAAGCTGAAAATGGTTAGCTAAGATCTTTTCCAAAATCTTTAACTCTGTATTTAACATAGTTAAAGGGCGAAAATTACCCACCGTTTTTGTCCTTACACAGCAACTTGATCACACCCCTGGTGAAGCGTTGAGGTATAGGCCCCTGCCTCATCCAGTTGTTGAAAATCAGTTCCAGCAAAGGAACAAAAACGGGCGACTGCCTCAAGTAGACTTCGTAGGGAAGACCATCTAATCCCGGAGATTTATCCAGGCCAAACTGTTTCAATGCTTCCAAGATTTCCGACTTTGTGATGGGACCCTTGCACCTAGCCGCTTCAGCTGCCTCAAGACAGGAAAAGTCGGCTAAATAGGGGTCGAGCTGAGAAGGGCTCAGACCGGGCTCCCCGGTAAAAAGATCCCGAAAATAATCCCGAAAAGCCTCACATATGCCCGAGTTTGTAGTCACGGTCCGCTTATCCGGCAATGTGACGCACACGATATGCCGCCGTGATGCATTCCTACTCTCCTCTGCACGCAATTCTGCGGCCATGTTCGTCGCCTCAGAGGACATTCTTTTTAACCTAACCCTAACTACCAGAGCTTGATCCTTCTTGATAAGCAAGGAGGCCAACTCTGCCTTAGCTAAGGCTACTTCCCCACTATCACGGGATTTAACTGCCCGATCCACTTTTTGCTCTAAAGCCGTTTGCGCCGCTAACCTATCTAGATTGAGTCGCCGGCTAAAATCGGCAGCAAAGGTTCGAATTTTAGATTTTAATTTGTCCCACCAGGCATTTCCCACCACAGCCCCCGTCAGTTTTCTTTGTAACATTAGTAGCAGCTGCTCCCGGAATTCCTGCTCGCCAAATAACGAGCAGTTAAATTTCCAGTAACCAGCCATCCTAACCTTAGGCTTATCTAAGTTTACACGGACCCGGACAAGCCTATGATCCGAATAAACTATATTATGGAAGCTTGGACACCCTAAGAGCCCTACATCGACTCTCCTAACTAAAACTCGGTCGAGGTAGCTAGCAGCCGAGTTGCCACTATTAGTCCAAGTCCAAACTACCCGCTGAGGGTGCTCATTCCGGTATTTGTTGACGAGATCGAACCCGTCGACAAAGTCGCGAAATGGTTTCACGCCCCAGATGTTAGTACCCGAATATGAATTTGACCCTATACGATCTATGTCGGGGTCAAGGATAGCATTCCAATCGCCCGCTAAAACTACCCGACGTGATGCCGTCATAAACGTCCCGATCTGCCGAAACAAAGCAGGCCGCTCAGTCTGGATATTGGGCCCATAAACCCCAATGAGATGCAAAGCCTTATCCTTTATGGTAACATCCAGCACGCAAAGTCTGCCCGCCGAATCTGCGAAGACAAGAACACACGCAGCCTTCAAAGACTTGCTCACCAGCCAAGAGACACCCCTCGAGCGTCCATCAAAACATGCTGAATAAAGAGTAAACCCCTTAGACAGAATGCTTACATAATCGCGAGAAGAAAAACGGGTCTCTTGCACACAGCATATATTCACCCCTAAGCGCTGAAGGTCACGAGCGAGCCTCACCCTTCGAGACTCGGACCTCAGGCCTCGGGCATTCACACTAGCCAACCAAAGAGACATTGTCAAATCGATTAGGGTTGTCCTTCAGGATAGAACATGGCTGGGGTGAGGACACCGACAGCTCGTCCCATAGAACCGGACGCCATCTCAATTTCGACGGTATCATCTTGAGACAAGCCGCCGATGTCCGCAGGATACGTTAATTTAAGAGCCCTGTAAAGGGATGGGTGAACAAAAACGGGGACCCTCCCTTTAAACTCTTGGTTTGTTTCGTCCATTTCTGGGTTGAGTAGGTAGGCAGCTGGGGGCACCATTTTTAGAAACGACTGGGCCTCCTCTATCATGCCCCAAATCTCCTGCGTACCCGGGCTAGTTCTAATGACGGTCAGTACTCTTTTTGCTGATGGAAAATTGTCGGGCACTTCTACATCCAATCCGTTGATCTTTTGGAAATTCCATATCATTTTTAAGGCTTTCGGGTTTCGTGTCTGCCCGAAAACCCTCTCCGCCTGTACCCGGGATACGCGGCAGACGTCTTCCCCTGGGAGATATGATAGCTTAATCTTTTGTTTTTTCTTGTCTATGGCTGCCTGTAAATCTGGGCTTCTGTTCTTTTTTTTTTTTTTTTGGCAATTGAGAAGGTGTTGCAATAGGTGTGTCATGCCAGAAGGGGTCCTAACAGGAGAAGGTTTTGTTGATGTATAATGTTTCGCAGGTGAATTTGTCAATGATTTTGGCGGAGGTGGTTTTGCGAATGTTTTTTTTGTATGATGAAGGGGAAGACGGGGCAGAGGATAAGGGGCCAGGTGCGCTCAGCGATTTCTGATTTTTCGCCCGCTTTCCATCCAGATTTTCCTTGACCTTTTTGAGGTCTAAAACTTTTTGCTAGCTAGGCTCGTTCAATTTTTGGGTGTTTGTAGCATTTTCTTCATACGACGCCGTGGCGTCGCCCTCAGAGCTGGTAGAGGGAATGGGGCTCTAGGTGTTTTTATCCCCGGGGTCATTATGGGACAGAGGCCCCGCTGTCCGGATCTTCCCTTTGCCCCTAACTACGAGACGCCATTCCCCCCTCTTCCTTCTCCTTATCCACACTTGTGGCAGGTGTTGGTTTTGGGGGTAATGTGGGTAAAGACCCAACCGAGGGATTTTTCTCACCGGTCCGCTTTGTAGTTAGGCCCACTACATGCTCCGCGGATTTGACAGTCTCAGCCAAAGGGAGATTTTGGTCGCCAGCGGCCGGAACTCAAGGGGCCTTCTTACCTGGGCAGGAGGGGGAAAGGTGACCAATCTCTCCACACCTCCAGCTAGTAGGTTTCCTACCGGTCACAATGACCGGCATTTTCCGGCCGCCTAAATCCAAACAGTTGGGGATGGACTTGAAGGCCTTCTGATCTAACATGATATCGAAAGTCCATCCCCCGTTCAAGTTATCGGAGAGAGCTCATAAAATCTGGCCGTGCTGCATAAAAAATGCAGCCAGGTGCTCTCCCGATACCTAAGGAGGGACCTCAAATACAGCCACGCTGGTCCTTCGCCGGCCCTCATACTCTGTCCTTAGATAAGGTTTTTCGTAATTAGTTCCTTTTTTGCCATTGCTAGGCAAACTTCAGGTGTGGGCAGCAGTACGTCCCACATGAAAAACGCAGCACCTTTAATAACTCATTGGGGTTTTATCCCCAGGGACAAAAGTGATTTAATCACAATGTCTTTCGTGGAGCGACAAATTTTGTGCGAACGCTTGTCCATCATGAAAACCGACACCATTCTCTTTGCAAACACCTTGTGCTCTTGGACGACTTCAAGGAGCCCATCTTTATTTACAAGATGAGCGTATCCCTTAGCCTTTTCCAAGAAATCCGCTATGTTCACTATGCAACTTGCGGGGACTTCTAGCAAGAGGGCGATTCCTCGGCTGTCTTCTTCGCTTGTGCCTACTTCGGCACCTCGTCTGTTGAGCTTTGGCTTGAGACCTGCCTGGTCTCTCCCTTCTTAGTGCTACTAGCATGCTTCGCACTATCTTGGTCCTGCACATGAGGGGCAGTCTTTGCCCGTTTTGAAGATTTCGGTTTATCAGGTGGATCGGCCTTAGCAGCCGCCCCCAAAAAATCTATTTTTAACTCCTGACCGACTTACTTCGTCGGCCATTTTTAAAAATAACTGGAAACTTCCACTATCGGGTCTATATATATTATTTTATATCACAATGGGGAAAAGAAGTTGGGAAAAGGGAAAAAATAAAATTAGAAGAAGTTAAACAAATAAAGAAAAGCCTGGATACACCAGGAAATTTTAAAAAATACAAAAAACAATAAACTTTTAAACAAGGGCTATTAAATAAACTGGGAAAACTAAAAGTTAACCCAAATTAGAAATAAAATAAAGGACAAACTAGATCAACAGAAAAGAAAGAATAAAATAAATAGTCAGGTAGGATAAAAGAAAAAACAATAAAAGAAACTCCCCTCTTTTTTGGTCAACAAATAAATTCAAATGTAATATACAGAAAGAAAAAGAAAAGAATTAAAAAATCTGGTTTGAAACCAAATTAAAAATTAAACGTTTGCAACTGAAGTCGCTAAAGAAATAAATTAAATGAAAAAGAAATACAAAACAAAAGTATTAAACTAGTCAAACCAAAAATAAAAAAATTGCGACCGAAGTCGCTAATTAAATAAAAACGAGGGATGGTATAAAAACTAAAAAGGAAATAAAAACAAAACTTTCTTCTTTTTTTCTCTTTTTTTAAACGGTACTTTTTAAAAACGAGAACTGAAAAGAAAAAAACAGAAAGAAGCAGTAATCCGGTAAGACTTTGTCAAATCGGAATAAATAAAAAATAAAAATATGGGACGAAACCCCGAAAAAAAAAATCAAACAAAAGAAATGAAAGAAAGAAAAATAAAACTTAAGAAATAACTTTTACAGAAGAAAGTTCATTAATTATGCAATAGCAAGTTCGTCAAAAGAAAATCTTTGTGGGCCAAAGAAAGTTCGTCGAATTAAGCAACAAAACAAGTTCGTCAATCTGCAAAATAGAATTCAAAAATCTCGACGCTTCTGGTCAAAAAAAAGTCTGACAAGCGAAATTTTTTTTGGAATTTTCGCCCAAGAAAAGACGCCAAACGACTCGTGCGTCTTCTTCTTGTAGTCATCGGTCGAGTCCATTATGGAACTCCAAGGTGTGCCCAGCGACAACATACACATGCAGTTCGAGGACGTTTCCGCGCATGCTCGTTACAATCTACAGCATAAGTTTACAACCAGAATAAAATTTGCCTACTGCTACCATAGTTTCTTGGTTTTAATTGGTGGGTAACAATCTGGTCAAAAAGTTCTTATTTAATCCACAAGCATTTGACTGCAAGCAGCTGCACCCTGAGATTGAACCTGATACCTAGTCTAACCTGTAATGTTACTGTAATAACTAAATAGATAAGAGTAGGCTTAAGGAAGTTTTATTCTGCTTAAAATAATTGATACCAGCATAGTGACCATTTATAGTTCTCTACAAATGAAAGAGTTTTCCAAAGGGAGGTAATCATAAAACAAGGGAGATTACTCCCAATTACTTTATCACAGCTACAAAATCCAAAGACTGTAAGCTCTGGCTGGAGGAGAAATAATTATCTCCCAAAACAAATGCAAATCACTAAATAAATGAGCAGAATTCATCTTAAAATGCAGACACGAAAACAAATTTTTACTACATTACTTAAAATTGAAAACAAAAACAAATACATTATAAAATATCACCATGTGAAATGCAAACATGGTGATATTTTATAATGTAAGTGTGTTAGATTATGTTCACTGTACATAATCTAACATACTTTAGACAAATCCAATACTTTAAACTAAACAAATAAAATAAACCCCCAAAAAATGATAATAATAAAAAATAAACAAAAAATGAATATAATAACAATTATTAACAAATAATTAACTAATCAATAATGAATAATAAGTAAAAAGTTAACAAACAATACTATGCAGTAGCTATGAATAACCACATTGAGATCCACAGTTATTTCTACTCAATAGCCTCTACAATAAGTTGAAACATAACTGTAACCACCAACCTAATAAACATTGGGATAACACAACAGACCTTGCTACCCATAATGCACAATTTCTCAGTATCTATAAATAGTTGAGCCAAGCACACATCATAGCTTTAATATTGTGTGCAATCATGTAACAGACTGTCACCACACAGTATTAATTTCAGTGTCCATTTTTATATTTATATGTGCTCTATCTCTAAACCATAAATATAGCATACCTTAAAACCATATTTTCAGCATATATATATATATATATATATATATATATATATATATATATATATATATATATATATACGGAATGGCTAAAATGCTAGCCTACCTCACAATCCAGGTTTCAACTGCAAGGTCTCCTCAGGCAAGTGGAAGCTGAGGAGCTCTAGCATTTTAGTCATTTTTTAAATATCTTAGCTCTACATATTCAACTTTGAATCTTGTATATGAGCACTTTTTCGTTGTCTATAGCTTTTAGGAGCCACTGTTTTCAGGTTTCCTTTTATATTTCAATCCGTATATATATATATATATATATATATATATATTTAAAGAGTGAGTTATTGACTTACCTTCACAGCGCATCCAAGTGGAATTTCATAGGCAATACAAAAGCCAAATCCAAACATGACACCATACGTAATGCAGATTGCAATAAAAGAATATTGCACTGTGAAGTAGGACAGAATTACGCCAGCACTGCAAAGAGAAATATTTTTTAAAAATACCTTCAGGAAGAGAAAACAAGAGAAATATTGAATTATTGTCTGAAGATAGAACATTTTAAATATTTCATACAGTTTATAGTAATCTTGATCTTTTTTTAGGCAATTTATTTCCCCAAATTTCACATGTTATTTGAAATTCTGGGATGAAATAATTTTATTATTCCACATATTTTTCAGTTTAATATCTTCAACTAGTTTCTATCATAATATTTTGACCAATGTGTAGTTTATCAAAATTTTATTCCCCACTAAATCTAAGAGCTTGTGTCTAACACAAAAACTTACTAGGAATAACAAGTCATAATAGATGCAAATCACAAAACAAGACTCATCCACTATGTAAAATTTTAAAAGAAAAAGATGTATTATAGAATTAAGAAAAAGATACAAATACAAAACTTGCACAAAAATTTCCTTTCTTACCTATTAAGGCAGGATAACAATTTCTGATAAAAAGGATTACCATCAAAATAATGGAAAACATTAAAGCTTTGGAAAAGAGAAGGATTTTGAAAAAGACAAAAAGAGAAAACAATTCAAAAAATCAGTAGTAAAACAAAGGTGCAACCACCTTTCTGAAAAGGTCACAAGGACATAGTAATTTTTTAAAAGTCCCTTTTAAAATCACTTTGTTCATTCTTTGGAAAATTTCTTTAAATTATTTTTTATTTTTTGCTGTCCAACCACAGGAGATTTTTCACTTGAACTTCAAAATTCTTTAGCTGGTAGCTGATGTCTTCTTGATTCTATCTTCTTGACGTTGATTCTATCTCCTTGATGTTGATTTGCCTTGTCTCCTTGCTATTAAAAAGTCTTCTTCTTGCATCTACTGAACTGAGCTCTATATATTTGGAAAATTAGGATCACAAGACCCATCCCCACCCCATTTGGGTTGTGACTAGAGTTTGGGACCACGTCTTTCATTGGTCAGTATGCACTGAAAAATGGATCATTCACAATTTTTGGCAGTTTTCAACTGCTGAGCCAAAACAGAGTGACAAGTGTAATAATTTTTGACACAAACCATCTAGCCTTCATAAAAATACACTTCTTACAAAAGAATGTGTATTAAAAAAAATAACCTAGGTGATTAAATATTTATTCAATGGTAACATTTTTAAAATAGTAAAATAAATTTTTTATAATTTTGTCCTTCCTGAGTACCAGTTGTCTTTCCAGTCATTTAGTACTTATTGTCCTTTTAAAAAAATATTTTAATCTTTAGTACTTGTGTCTATAAAATAGTAGAACTTTGTCATTTCTGTTGAGTTGATGCAAAAGAAAAAGTCAAATGAACTAAGCATCTTCTAATATTTGTCAGATGCAATACACACACACACATATACATATATACACATATATATATATATAACAATATATATATATATATATATATATATATATATATATAAATAAATTCCAAGAGGATGGAATCCAGGTAGAACTCAATGTCCAGAACACAGTAAGAATATAATATAAAAAGCTCCAACACTAATATTCCATGGTTATAATCTATTACATTGGAATTGTAATCACGATCCAATTCATCAGACCTACAAATTCAAATAGGTCCAATGAATTGGATCATGATTACGATTCCAATGTAATCAATTATAACCATGGAATATTAGTGTTTGAGCTTTTTATATATATATATATATATATATATATATATATATATATATATATATATATATATTATAAATTAATTGATTCAAAATATGTTATTTTTCGCTACACAGTTCTAACCAATTTATAATATTAATGCTCTGTAAATTTACATTGAGCACAATTTTGTAAAAATAAAAATATCTATAAGAACACCGGATTATATATGTTACTGTTCTTTCTTTTTACATATATATATATATATTTATATATATATATATATATATATATATATATATATATATATATATATATATATATATATATATATATATATATATATATATATGATATAGACATGGATGCATGGTGGAGTAATGGATAGCGGCTTCAATTGAGGAATCGGAGAGCTGAGTTCAAATTCCAGTCGAATCCATTACATTCACTTACATGCTATACTCTTGGGAAAGGTGGGAATCCTCTTCTCCCTCCAGCTATGGGTAAATAGCAGGACAGACTGGGTTCTATAGCCTTGGGTGGCAACTGGTCTAAGAGAAGGACAACTCTGAATTCAAAACCTGCGGAGGGTTGTTTGGGGACCTTGTCGCACATAGCGCACCAGGTCTCCGTATTCGGCCCTTCAAAAAGTGCGGATGGTCCTGCGCAAAACCTTCACCACTATAATCAAATCTCATGTGATGTTGTTTGGCTGTCGGTTTCCTAGGAACTGATCTCATTGACCCTCATGTCGAATTTGGCGGGAGAGTCTATATATATATATATATATATATATATATATGTGTGTGTGTGTGTGTGTGTGTGTGAAGTAAAGTGAATAACACATCAATAAGAACAATGGTATAAAAATAACAATGATGAAGATAGAGACTCTAAACTCTTACTAATTCTGGAAATGGCTGTATTAATTCTGAAAACGTTTTACAGATTTAATAATGAACCGCATAAAAATGGAAGAATATGAAAAGAAGATTTATTAATTTTTGTCTAGTATATATCTTATTCTTATTTGATGTTCATTGCATCTATTATTAGTTGGTGGTTATCTGAGAATAGAACAGATAAGAATTAAAGTATAATCTCCAGGTGTAAACTCACGTCACTTTATCTGAAAATGCTTTATTAATCAAGATAATATTATGACTACTGATAAAACTAATGTACATAAAAATAATAATGAATGTAGCATCATATGTTTTGAGAAAGATAAAGGGTATGGTCAAATGGTCAGATTTGATCTTGTGCAGCCATTAGCTCTGATAGCCTGACAGGTAAAGCAGCTGTTGTGCACAGAACAGTTTCATAAAATAAAAAGGAATGCATGTAAGACTAGACTAATTTTAATAAATGTCTATACAAACCTTTAATGGATTCATAGCTCGTAAGATAACTTAAAATTGTAGAAGCAATGTCTTAGGCAGAGAGTATCTAGTGTTATGCCGACTGGAGATAGGTAGGTAAATAGATAGATACAAACAAGTTTATTAACATAGAATTTAATGCATTGTTGATTGAATGAGGCTAGATATATAAAAATAAATAAACATTATTAGAATTTGCTCTTTTTAAAAATAAATATGCATTTGAAAGCTTTTAGGTATTTTTACCTACAGCAATATATAATGAGTAATTTTTGTCTGATACATATGTCAGTCTGGATACAGATTGTAGTTGTAATACATTTATTTTAGATCAGATAAATTTAAATTATCCTATGACCTATGAGTAGATTGATAGCATATCATATTGTACCTTTCAAGGTATTTATCAAAGCACTGACATTACTTGGTGATGATTGAGGCGATATGACTTACACCACAACTCTATGATAATGGTTATAATTTAATATAATACTAAATTGAAGAGCTGCTAATTGCAAAATATCAGGTTTTTGCTCTTACAAAACTCATCTTCATATAAGAAAGATATCCATAAAGTATAGTGTTTAATGGATCAAATCCGAAATTCAGCTTGCTTTGAAATTTCATCAGCTGCAAGCTGATGAAACAAATTATTCTGAAATAAATTTATATTATCTTTTCTTTAATTTTATTGTCTATAAAATGTTTTCAAACATGTGTTGTTTATGTATCAGTGATGGCCTACAATTAAACTTATAAGTAGAAATGATTAACATGTAATTCAATGAAATGCTGAAAGATGGGAAAGTTAACTACCTCCCACATGAAATATATTATATTTTAAAATCTATTGTCAGATAATTTCAGCAATTGATACAATATAATTATATGAACAGAAATTTTAAAAAAGTCAAAACATACTAAATCTGTATATAGGTTGGTCTTAACTGATCAACATGTGCATAAATTTTGAAGATTGAAAGTAAAATTTTGAACTATAGTTTTATATAGATATAAAAAATAATTTCATCATTTATAGACAAAAGAATTGTATTAGATTTTATGATAATACAATAAAAAACAGTAAGTATTCATTTATTTTCTTGCTTTTAAAAGTATTAATATTAATGTCTGGATTTCTTAACTGGAGCATTGTAAATTATTGTTAATTTTTGACTAATATATATCTTTCATCATATTACTCTTAGTTTTACAGTCAGCTGTAAAAATTTTAAATTGTCAAAACTTCTTTGATGAAGCATTGTTAATTATTTTAAACTAGTATTTCTTTAATCTTATTTCTCTTGTTGTTTTTTTTACTGCAAATCTCAAATCCTTATTATATCAACCTTAGTTCACTAAAAAGTTAAAACTTCTGCAAGATGTGAATTCATGTCCCTTATTCTTGTGAGTTTAATTTTTTGTAACAACACTGATTAGGTAATAAAAAATAGTTCCTTAGAGTTGGGATTAAAGGTTTAAGGATGAAAAAGGTGATTATCTCCCTTTGATTGAGATGAAGTCATGTGGGTCATGTGACAGCCACTTAGTGATGTTTGTTCATAGACTGACGAAAATGGTCAATCTTCAGTCAGTTAACTTCCAGGCTGAGCAGTTGCTTTTTTAGCATGGGTGAAGCCTTAACTCCCTCAGGTCAACTTCCAATCCCAAGGCACCATTTTCCCATTGGAAAAGATATCCTCACTAGAGACAAAAACAATAATAAATCTAGCCCTCTCAAATTATAGAAACTATTCCCAGCTTGCAGTCCCCATGTTGGAAAATACCAATGACTCTGTTTTCTGTTTTGAGAAATATGTCCTTGCTAGTGGCATAGAAGAAAAAATATGGCCCACTAAATTTGATTTGGAGAAATATAAATGTGGTCACATCACATGGGCAGACCATTTTCCTGATGAGATAAATATGTCTTCTCCAGGAATATAGAAGAAGCATCCAGGAGCTCAAATTCCCATTAGGAATTAATACAACTAAAACTCTATCTCTTTTTTAAAAAACTTCTTTTTCACACTGCTTGTTGTTGCATAGATGTGTTATACTTTCTCTGTGTAGAACATATGTAAATAAATGTATATAATTTTGTGTATGACTTAGCAGTATAAAACTCTCTCTGAGAACAAAGCATGTTTGTCATTCCTTTTCTTTCAACTATTTCATTCTGTCTGTGTATTAAGATGTTATCATATCATAGATGTAATAATGCCCATAATGGGGGAAATACAAACTAAAATATTCCTATTTTCCCATAGCACTCCAATAAAAGGCAATAGAAATAGATTTTTTTTTAATGCCAGGTCCCTTCAGGATACATGCAGTTATGATTCTCCACAGCTTAATTAAGAATTGCCATGGATTCTTGAAAATAATAGGAAAGTAATTTACCATTACCTTCTCCATGTTTTTGAATTCAAAGTTGTCCTTTTCAGAACTGCCCACACAATATTAGAGAGTTCAATCTACTTTTATTTAATCCATATTTGAGGGTAGAACACAATAGTCTATGTTAGAAAATGAACTTGTTTCACCAATTCCACTTTTTACACAGATAACTATTACACTAACTTCAACTTTTCAAAGATTAAGATGAAAGAATTACAAAAAAAATATCATCTAAATATTTAAAATACAATATTTCTTATTTTTGTATGCCTGCATAAGAATCTACTGCATAAAAATTGGTAACTTTCCTATCACTATGTAATGAACTCTTCTAGAAACACAGTAGAAATGCCACATATTATGTTAGTAATATTGTATTAAAGAATCACTTAAAATGTAATTGGCTCCATTGATAAATAAACTTTTACAGTAAGAGATTTTCAAATAAAATAAAATAATTAAAACTTATTTTCATTTATTATAATGTTTTTTTTTTATTTATAGTAACAAAACAAAACAGGCAATTAATTATTTTGACTTAATTTTATTTTTATTTTTAATTTTCAATAAGAATATGACTTAGAAAATGCAAAGCAACATAAACCTTTTGTATCTGTCTATATTTCTGAGACCCAAAGGGATTGACAGGACCCAAAGAATGTGAGTTCAATACCCAGTTAAGGCAGTAGAGAACTTGGAGAGGGGAATTAACAGGAGATAACTGACAACTGACATCCATTAAACATGGCACGTGGAACTAGACCAGTCTACCCTAGTGAGCAAAATAAAGGGTTCAGTTCAACATTCCACCCACCTGAAGAAGGCCAGAATGCAAATGGCCGAAACATTGTAATAAATGTGGCGACAAAGATGAGGACAATAGTCCGAAAAATGTAAATAGTGTATAAACCTTTTGATATAATTACAATTAGTAAAATAAGCAATCATTTTTTGATGGAATAATTAAATTTGTTAATAATTGATGTTTTATCAAATAAATATGAATACAGTTAGTTTTCTGATTTTTTTAAAATTGCATGAATTCACAGGAAAATGTTAGGCTTTGAATGACATTGAATGACATTGAAATCTAGATTCTACACCAAAGAAGTCTGTTATAGTCTGTAGCAATAATAAAACCTTAGTCAAAGAAGCCACTAACAGGTGGAATTCTTTGTAATATTCTTCATCATTGACCTAATTGCCATTTTTATAAGTCAATCATCTTTAAATTATCTGAGGTCATGAGACAAAATAATTTTACTGAGAGACTATTTAAAATAATGTTTTACCTTGTCCATTGCCAGCTGTCTCAGCATTTTTTAACTGGTACATTCTTTGAACATTTAATACAAATTAAACTCAGAAGAAGTATGTGTCAAATCCATATTCTATTCCATTATGGTTTTCTATCTTCTGAAGACCAAATGCAATTTGGCCAAGGACACGCAGTTGAACTCACCAAATGGATAGATTAGTGAAACAATTAAATTACCTCATAATCCAGCATCCAAACAAAGCTGCAAGCCTTGTACCAACTTTCTGTTGTAAAACTCCACCAAATGACATTCCAAGTCCTTGGAGGGCTGAGGATAATGCAATGATCCAGAAACTCTTGGAATATTCCATATCTGGATAGCCATGATGACGCAGATAAGAGGTCAGATAGGGATTTAGGTTACCTGAAACACAGAATAGATTTGACTTTAAAAATAAATAAAAAACATTATTAATTAATGATGCTCAGGTTCCATTATAAAGTATTTTCATTATTATGAATAGTTTTGTTTATTAGTTTTGATATTTTTCTTGTGTTTAATGGCATTTTTAACCTATCCATCATTTGATTCTTAGATTAAATTTAGAAAATAAAACTTTTATTGAGCAACTATCAAATATTTTGGAAACTCTTCATTCATTTAAGCTAGCAATCTTATGGATAAAGCAGGTTTTTTCTTTCATTCTTTGATGTTATATTGTTAATAACTTTAAAATATTTACAATACTTTAAAGTGATTTTCAGATTCTGAAATGAAGTGTTTTTTACTTATATTTTATTATTTGTTCCAAGTGGTTCTATACCAATTTCATTTGTTCTATACCCATGTCATTGTTTATATTACAGTTTTTTAGCCAAATTATCTTTGACCTCAAGAAATGGTAATGAAATGTAGTAATTATCAGTGTAGGGGAAAATGTAATTTAAATTTTAGCAGAGGTTTCATATCTTTACTTCACATTAATGCTTTTGAGAAAGGCATGGGTCCACTTGTCCTTGTACTCTGTGCCATTACCAGATATCCTGACAAAAATGTCTTATCACTGTCATATTAGGATGACAAGAGATTTATTGAGCTGTTGTATAAATCACTATTCCATAAATACCTTATCTGTTTGAATCAATAAGATACAATGTGAATTGCCATGAAAATGGTAGTAGGATAGTTTCCCATTGGTTCTCTATGGTTTTGAATTCATAGTTGTCTTTGCCATTGGCTGCTACCAACTTTGTTGTTAACCAATGAGTTTTCAGATTCTAAATTAAATTATGGGAATTCAGAGAAAAGTAGTTTTTGCTAAAATTTGAACTGTCATTCTGTATCCTAATTTGTAGAATGATGAAAATGCTTCATGTTAGAATTTCAATAAACTTGAAATACAGGTAGACAATCATTTATCTAAAACTCTTGGGACCAGATACATTTTGGATTTCAGAATGATTGGACAGGTAATGTATAGAAGGTAAATTAGTTTTTACCCACCAGGGAATCTGAAGCTCTTTGTAATTAAAAAAGAATCACCAAAACATAAATGGGATATCCATGAGTGGCAAAGGCATATCTGATGAGTAGAAGCATTGACACAACTGCACTACCAAGTCTGAGTCAAGGTCATTTCAAAATAACAGCTTCTTCTTTACTTTACAGGGGTGGCCAAACATAACAAAAGTAAATTTCCACATGTAGTTTCTATTGGGTTATATTTGGTATTACTGTATATACTTGTGGATAGGTTGCACTTTTTTACGAAAAATTTCACAAAATCAACCTATCCGCTCGACATAAATGTAAAACAACACTACCTTGTCATCATGATTTCTGAAAAATTGGAAATGATACCCATAAACACTAAAGCTGGTAAATTCAAGCTTTGATGTGCAGATGATATGCATAGAAAACTATACAGAATGAAAGTCAGTGGTTCCATAACAAAGCCACATAGCATGAAGGCAGTTGTTTCATATTAAGGATAAGAATGAACCAGAAAAAGGTGGCCTATGAGCTTTCCACAGAGAAAGAACATATTATGATGTGTGATAACAGTTGGAGTCTTCGGGATCTTACTGACACATTATGTTCAAAACATCAGTTCCTGTACAATCACCAAAATTAAGCAACATCAGGCATGGTCAGTATTTAGAGTCAACAGTCAAAAGACAGAGATATGCTTTCTAACTTGCACCATGGAAATCACACTTTCATTGTTGAGAATGTCATCTATGTATGCTGAAGTGAATCAATCCAAGATGCCACTTTGGTATACATAGATGGCATCTTCATTGAGAAAAGTGCAGTTTCTGTGGCATAAGTCAGGAAGCATATGTCTGATTTTGGATTGATCAGCAAAGACCCTTGTTTACTGCAGTGGCTCATCACTTCACGAATGATGCTGCTGCTCTAAGCCAAACACATACTGCAGGCACTGGGAGTTTCCTTCTGGTGCTCCTTCACAAGGGTGGTACTTCATCCTTATTGATGTCCCTATCTGGATCCACCATGGCAGGAGGCATGTCAAACATCCAGGAATTATTTTAAGTTGAATTTGGTGTTTGCCAGCATCCATCAATTGCCAAAATAGCTTGTGTTCATCTTGTTTGGTTTTCCACATGCCAAGAGTCTCCTCATGACTGAGAAAATGCTGGTGTTATATAACACTCAGTTCCAGATCCATTCTGACTATTGGCTAATAGCATCACACACACACACACACACACACACACACACACACACACCAGCCAATTCTGACAAAATTTGCATTGCTGGTTCATATGCAAATTTTGTCAGAACCACCTACTGTATGTAGAATGTCCTTTCTCAGTAGCCCATTTGGGAAGGGGATGTAACTCCTGCTGCTTACTGCACCACACACACCGAAATCTGGGTCTCTTGTCATGTTGACTCAATTCTTCATTATGCTTTGATTGATAGAAAGTGATATGCAAGATAACTAAAGTAATATGGTTTATTGCAACATGACTTAGCAAGTTCCTTGGGTAAGAGTTCAAAATTACAAAGTTATTTCTCATTTTAGAACTTCTATATTTAATTTAAGAAATAGATTAGCTACAAAATATGCAATGTATATCCACATATATAAATTTTTTTATGTGGGTAACACATTTCAGAGTGCATTGATTCTAGGCAGAAGGACAGGAAGTAGCAAATTTATCATAGGCAAAGCACACAGGCACTATACTGATCTGAAATAGAATTACATAAATAATCCCATCATGACTACACTCTGCTAATTATGATATAATGACCAAAAGATGAAGATACACATTAAAACAAATGACAAATTATTTGAAATAGAGTTACTTTTTTTTGTTTCTGCAACACTTCATTTCTATGCTTCATAGAAATCAGTCAGTCAGTTATGTGCCATGTGTGATACACACTTAGGCAATAATATATTTTCAATACATGACTGACGAGGCAGATTTTTTTTCCTGCAGTAGGTTGCCATTTCTTTCTGCAGTAGACCAGTTGCCATCCAAGGCTACAGAACCTGTTCTGTCTTGCTATTTACCCATAGCTGGGAGAAGAATTCATACCTTTCCCAAGAGTATTGGCACGTAAGTGAATGTAATGGATTTGACTGAAATTCAAACTTAGCTCTTCTCCGATTCCTTAATCCGAGCTGCTATCCGTTACTCCACTGTTCCTTCTCATAGAAATAATTTACTTTTCTAAGAGATGCAAAGAAAAAAAAGACTAAACTGAAAAATACTCAGAACCTGGCAAATTGTTTATTATTTGATCCTAAAAAAATAAGATTAGATTAATAACGTGAAATTTTCCCTTTTTTTAATACAGTTTCTTATTTAACTATTATTCAATATAATTGATGGTGTTATCTTACTCTTCTTTCTCTAATCCATTGTAACTACCACCACCATCATTATCAGCAGCAGCAGCATCATTATCATTATCATCAACAACAATAAAATCCTAAAGCATTTACAAAGTGTCCAGTTGGCTTACAAAATGACCACTCTGAAGAAAACAACTAACAAAAAGCCAGTTCAAAATTACATTTCCAGGAAATGCATGGTGAAGAAAATCTATCTTTATAGACACTTTAGTGTAGAATAGTTGTTAGCAAAGCTCATCTCATAGATGAAGAGGCATGTCCAGAAAATATCCAGCCGTTTAATCATTTAAATAAATAGTCTACCTAGGACAAATGTAATTTAGTCCTTTTCAAATTATTCCAAAATAGTCTGTAAAATTCTCTTTTGGAAATGTCATCAGCTACTTTGTCAGTCATTCCTTAATCAGGCTCAAGTCACTTCAACAGTAAATTTAGCTTTCAAATCAGAGAGATGTTTAAAAGAGCTAAATCTAGACTGTTGTAGAGGTGGTGTTGATGGTGGTGGAGGGTGGTGGTAATGTTTTGTACTTCATGAGATGGGATGTAACTACTTACTTTACCATTGTGAATGTGATGGTCACACGGTGTCAAAGCTCACTAAATGACATTTTACTGCCAACTGAGTAACCTTAAAGGAGAGTGTCTGTTCAGGCATGTGTTATAAAGTGCTCTCTATTTGTCAATTTATTATTTTATAAACCATGTAAATTATTCTCAAAATAATCAAAATGATTGGATGCATTCCAGACAGACTTTATTATGTGTTAATGTAAGGAGTATGATCAATCCCAGATACTCTATATCTGTGGCTTTGTGTTGGACTCAGCTAAGTAGCTAAATATTTATTGTGACTTAAGGAGTAAGAAATACAAATTTTCAAATGCTAATTTTTAAAGCTGACTGACGGTTTGGAGATTGAAGCAACCCATCTTCCTACCTCTATTTTCCTTTTCTGGCTCTTGTGCCTGACTAAGTGAAACTTTTTTAAAAATTGAAAATATATATTTTTACTTTCAGTTATCTTTCCATTGTAAAGGCATTCTCATTGAGCAATGATATAAGAAATAAAGGTATGTTGAAATCTACTTTTCTGAAGGAAATTGAAGTCATATTAATAATTTTATAATTCTAAGCATTATTATAATCATCATCATTCAAATTATTAGATTAATATTATGATCCACTACCATACAATTCAAAACATCTTCAATTAATTCAAACACCACAAAAATCATCATCATTGTTGTAACTATCGTCAATAGTAATATTGTCAATGCCATCGTTAAGAGCAATTATAGAATCATTGTCTATATGATTGACACCAACACAATATCATCATCATCATCATCATCAGCATCATCATCAGCATCATCATCACAACAGACATTATCATCATCATCATCGTCGTCACTGTCATCATCATCATCAGCATCATCATAAACATCATCAATAGTATCATTAAAATTGCCAATGCCATCATTAAGAGCAATCATAAAATCATTGTCTATGCTATTAACACCAAACTACATCATCATCATCACTGTTAATGCCATCTTTATTATTGATAACTACCACTGCAATGGAGACAATCGTCACAAAAGTGTCAAATTGAGAGGAAAGAGAATTTCTTAAAAAGACAATGTATCTGTAGATTCCTACAAAAGAATCGAATTTCTTTTTTAAGTCATTTTGGAGTTAACTGAATACATAAAATTTTGCCGATCAAAATCTGAAGAAGTCTAAGCAAGAGAACACCCAAAAGCCCCTGACAACAAAATGATGAGTCACCTCCGCTCAACAGTTTCTGACTCATTGGGAGGGGGGGCGTTGGAGGTGAAAATAAGTGAGAGATTTCCACAATTTTAAGTGGTTTGCCTTCCCCTCACTCACCAGTGCATTAATACTTTGCATGATTTATTTATATATTTTTGTAGTCTATTACATCACACACACGCACACCCACACGCACACACACACGCATACACACACAGACACACCAATCTAGCTATATTTATATCTTTGTATTGATCAATATTTATCTACCTATATTTGTCTTGACAAATCTGTCTTTTACTAGCTGTGTCTCTCTTCTTGGTATTTATCTACTTATATATTTATATATATTTTCATTTCAGTCTATTTTTCTCACACAATTAATCACTCTCTCTCTCTCTCTCTTTGTCTGTCTTTCTCTGTCTTGTTTACCTCCCTCTCACTCTCTCTCTCCCTATATATATATATATATATATATATATATATATATAATATTATTTTTTCTATATAGAGAAGAATTGCTTCACTGTAATTGTCCCCTTATGTATATTTATAAGCATTCTTAAATTTAAATTTAAATCAGGGGACAATTAGAGTTAAGTAATTCTTCTATGTATATATATATAAAAAAATAATATTATCAATGTTCTATTTTTGATATTGAACACTATATGAAAACATCTGCTTCACTTTTAAATCTTAAATTTTCAATTATATATATATATATACATATATATATATATATATGTGTGTGTGTGTGTGTGTGTGTGTGTGTGTGTGTGTGTGTGTGTGTGTGTGTGTGTGTGTGCGTGCATGTGTGAAAATATATAGAAAATAGGAAAGAACTTGTTAGGTAAATAATCCAAAGTTCTTTAGTATTTTTGTTATTATTTAAAAAAAATAGTGCTCGATACAAAAGTAGAGTATAAATATAATTATTTATTTAAAAATATTATTCCAACATGCTACATAAGAGTTCTCATGTTTCAAAACAAGACATGAAAACGTCAATATAATTATTTGAATTAAACTGAATTAAAGTAAGCTCTGTTCCATCTTCAAGCAAATTTTTTTTTTTGAAAAACTTATTTCTCAAATTTACGTGTTTTAATAGCATATTCATTATTGAAATCAAAATTTCCATGGTAACAGCCAGTGCAATTGTTCATATAGAAAGGGGTGCAGGATGTTAATAAAATAAATAAATAAATCTCTATAGACACATAAACCAGACTAGACAAAATCATCTTCCGTTTTAAATTTAGACACCCCAACCTTACCCTGACTTGACATCTATGAATGTAACTCTATACTGATACAAATTATTAACACCCTACACCCCTTTCTATTTAAACAATCACTCTAGCTATTACCATGGAAATTTTGATTTCAATAATGAATATGCTATTAAAACATGTAAATTTCAGAAATAAGTTATTCCAAAAAAAATTTCACTTGAAGATGGAACAGAGCTTACTTTAATTCAATTTAATTCAAATAATTATATTGAAGTTTTCGGCTCTTGTTTTGAAACATGAGAACTCTTATGTAGCGTATTGGAATTACATTTTTAAATAAATAATTATATATATATATATATATATATATATATATATATATATATATATATATATATACATATATATCCAGTAAGATGACATGCCAGTAATTTACAATCACCTGATGAGATACACTGATACACATCAAAACACAACTGCAATTGTGTAGTGATTTTGACATGTTTTTGATGTAACATCCTGAAATAAATATATATATATATATATATATATATATATATATATATATATTAAAAAATTATAACATAAATATGTTATAAAATCACTACAAAAATAGCCAAAAATTTTCGAATAAATAATTATATTTGCTCTACTCTGAGCAAATATAATTATTTACAGAATAAATTCCAATAACCAACAATTACTATTCTTAAAAGAGTGCTCAGTAATTGTTGGTTATTGGAATTTATTCTGTATACAATAATCCTATACTTGGGTATATATATATATATATATATATATATATATATATATATATATATATATATATATATATATATATATATATAAAGAGAGAGAGAGAAAGAGATAGAGAGATAAAGATATATAGATGAATAAAGATAAATATAAAAACCTACCTAAGCAAACATGTTTTATCCTCTGATGGACTTTATGAAGGCAAATGTAAGGATTGTATTTTGCAACAAATATTTATAAACAAATGAAGATGTTATTAGTTTCTCAAAATTTTAAAATTTAACAAGGCTTATAAATTTACATCAGGCTAACTGAAAAATCCAGGTTAATCATGGAGGATGCTAAATGATTTAATTTAAAGTGAGTAATTGTTGAATATATTTTTTTTTGTAATGTAATTATTATTTTAGTTTGGGATTCATTCATGTAGTATATATTTTAAATAATAGAAGGTTATGAATTTAACTGTTTTCTTTTAACTTTTAACATTTTTATAGTCATGTATGTTGGCTTTGGAAAGGACTACTTCTTTCAGAAATAGAAATATTTTAAAACATCAAGGATGTAGATTTATATTTTGGCAAGATTTGATAATGGCCCTCTCAAGAATTTTCCATTTAAGTATGTAACCGTCTCTTTTAATAATTATGGCATTCTTTAAATCAAAGTTGTAAAATATACTTTGTCTGTTCATAGATTTTTTTAAAATTGTTATCACCCCAAGCAAGGCAATACAGCCACTAAAATGCAAGGGGTTGCAGGATGGAGGGGAATTAGGAACAGAAACATTAGATGGCAATTGACATTGTATTTAAATTTTTGAAGATTAAAGCTGGCTGGAAAGCATGGAACCAGAAGGGAGTTCAACAAGTGAGAAGTGCAAGAAAAGAAACTGTTAGCATAGAACTTATGGCTATATCAATCCAGCTCAACTGTAAATTGATGAGAACTCAATGTCAGTCTTGTACTGCACTTAAGTTCATAAAGTCTAGGTACCATAGTGAAGAGCTCATTTGAACAATTACCGTGAAAGTATTTATAAAAAAGGCACAGAGCAGCAACCTTACAGCAGTGAGCAAGTGACTGAAGCTGAGCTGCCAGATCACGACCAATAATATTGCTTATTTATCATTGGATCTTATCAAGGAGCTCCAAGTAAATAGCAGGAGCACCAGCAGCAATATTCTAAGCCTGGACAAATGGTAGACTTATAGATATGTAAGATACATTCCGGAGACAAAAACTGTCTTGTACAACACTGTAAACTGACTTTCTTAGCAGCTGATCTAGCAATGGATTCAATATAAACTTTCCACTTCATGTCACCTGAGAATGTTAGCCTAAGAAGGTGGAGCAAGTCACTTTCCTGGAGGTTAGCATCAGCCATGCTGATGGAAGGCAGCAAGGGATCTCTCAGATGATTAATGATGAGAGGTTTAGTTTTGAAGGCATTAGAATTGACAAGGAAACTTTTGGCCTAGTTAATGACGGTTTTGTCTATCAAAATTGTTATTGAAAGGGAAAACAATTGATTAATGATTAAATGGTATAATTTTATGATCTTATGTGAGGGAAGAGGTAATTTTATTTTTGTTTTTGTTCATTTAGGCATTTAGTAAATGTAGGCGTTTTTTTACATATTTCTTTATATATACAGCTCATTTCCATTTTTACATATTTCTTTATATATATATAGCTCAGTTGCATTAAACCAATGGACCCCAAAATTTTTGTCATGTTCAAATTAGAATCATCAGAGTATCCCAATTTGAAACAAATTCAAACTTGATTGTAACACTTTTTAAAGTCTGATTTTTTTCTGTTTAATCTTTTATTTTAAGCTACTCTCCATTATTGAATTTTAAAAAAGTGTTATTACAAATTTTATTTTTATTTTCCAAAACATACATGTAAATTTATTAAAAATGTTGTTTCCTATTAATTTCATAAAATTTTTATTGTATCATTACATTGCATAGAAACCAGTGCTAGTACTAGATGTTACTACATTGTATTGTTATATTATTTTTATTAATAAATTACAATACAATTTATTGTAATGTTTTTATTCAAAATCTTAATAAAACTATAAAAAAAATTAATTTTATTTTTTTCTTGCTAAAATGTTAAAATATCATGCATTCAAGATTTCCACCATCTTTTTCTGTCATCAATGATGGATCTATTGACATGGCACTTCATAATTGAAATCATTTTAAGCTGTTGTCTTTTCAAATTTATTCACATTGGTGCAGATTTTTATGTGAAATTAAAGGATAGTTTTAATAAATGTTTTTCAAAACTGGCAATATTCAACTCTTAGTATTGAATACGCATTTTGCATGCTTAGCCTCTGTGTTACCCATTTTCACAGATAACTCTCTAGACATGACAAGCTTTGTTTTGGTGGTCTAAGCTGGCAATCCTGACATCGCAGCTCACTTTAGATCTTTTGGACACAAACTATCATGGTTTATCAGGGCCAACCTGTATATATATGTGTGTGTGCATGTGTGTGTGTGTGTGTGTGTGTGTGTGGCATCTGCCAGTCTTGGCAAACTTTGGATCTGTGCCCAAAGAGTTATGTCACCTTGTTATTTTCTTTCCATCGAGCATATTTATTATAATATTTGGTAATGTGATATTTCTTATGTAACTTATGGTGTGGTCAGTATACTGCAAGTAAATATCTATCTATCTATCTATCTATATATATATATATATATAGAGAGAGAGAGAGAGATAGATAGATAGATAGATAGATAGATAGATAGATAGATAGATAGATAGATAGATAGATAGATAGATAAATAAATAGATAGATAGATAGATAGATAGATAGATAGATAGATAGATTTTGAATTCCAGTCAAATCCATTACATTCACTTACATTCTAATACCCTTGATCTGCTTGACCCTCATATGTCAAGTATATATATTTATATATATATATATATATGTATGTATAGATAGATAGTTTGTCTTATATATATATATATATATATATATATATATATATATATATATATATATATATATATATATAGTCTCTCTCTATATATATAGAGTCTGAAGATGGTCTCAGATTGAAAGTACTTTGGAAAATAAAAATTATTCGAAAGAAAATTTTGGTATTTTTCTTACTCAATTTTCTAAATCTACCAGAAAATGAATCCATGAACTTGAAAGAATCACAATCAAAACTAATCGACATGATATGTCTAAATTATTTCACCAAACCTGTTTGAATGAAATATTTATATATATATATATATATATATATATATATATATATATATATATATATATATATATATATAGTATAAATATTTACTTATTAAATCTCATATATATAATGATTGTCATAGAAAAAAAGAGAATGAAAAAAATTATTGAGTGATGGAAATGCAAATTTGGAAATTGCAAAAAATTTGAACTGAGATCATAAACTTTTCAAAAAAGAAACTGAATGCATTGGTAACATAAGAACAAGAAAAGAAACTGGCTTTAAAATTGTCAAAAAAAAAATTTGAGAATAAATTGAAAGGATAAGGAAGAAACGTGAACTTAGCAAAAAAATATTGAAAGAATTTGGTGTTGTGAATGAAAACAGAGAGAAAATATACAGAATATTAAGAACTTTGACTAAAGACATGAAAGTAAGCAAACTATTGCCTTTAAGTAAACATTACAAAGAGAAATGTGTAATTACATGAATATTGATTTCTTAACAGCAATTTTATTAGTGATGAATATAAGAGTAACAACAAGGTTTTAGAAAAATGGGAAACAAAAAGGAAACTTGTACTTAACATCAGGAAGCGACAGTTGTGGTTTTTAGGGCATATAATGAGGAAGGAGGGATTGGAAAATTTGATACTCACAAGACAGATTGAGGACAAGTGACAGAGGAAAACAGTGCATAACATACTTGACAAACTTTTTTCAATTAATTATCCATATATTTTTTATTATTTTCATTTTAGATATATAAAGATTGGCATAGGTTATAAAGATATGATCTCAAAAGAGAAAAAAGATATTGTAAAATTAATGTTGGAAATTGTGAAAAGTTAAATAAAGATCCAAGAACAATGAAAAAAAGAAATTGAAAACATTGGTAAGAATAAAAACAAATCTTGCTTTAAGAATGTCACAAAAAGAAAATCAAGAAAAATTAAAAAGGGGTAATAAAGAAAAGTAGATTAATTCAGCAGGAAAATATTTAAAGAATCTGTTGTTTTTTGTGAATGTAAACAGAGAGGAAAAGATAGAGAATATTAAGAACACTGGCTAAATACATGAAACTAACCAAACTATTGCCTTTAAGCAAATATCACAAAGAGAAATGTGTAATTACATGAAAAGTGATTTCTTAACAGCAATTATTAGTGATGATTATAAGAGCTACATTGGATGAACTTGATGACTGGGTTGGAGTTAGAAATAGTCAACCAACACAACTTAGAAGACAACATGTGGGAGGGAGAATAATATTTGGAGTTAGTGTTGTTGGCATTAAAATTATTATACATCCCTTCAAAGTTATATCATGGTATCAAGATAAATACAAAGAATTATTGTAAATTTTTGGACAAAAAAAAAACAAACTTCCACCTTTAACTCTAGAACACTAACCACGAGTGTATAGTAGTACCCAGCGCAAATTTTCCTATTTTTAATTACAATTTTCAGTACCTGATTTTCTTACCTAAATAATGTTTTTCAGTTTCTATTAATGTTAACTCAAAATACAAAGTTTGAAGTGCCTGCATGTAAAATATTTCAAATAAAGTTTTATATTTAATATTTTTTTTGATATTTTCAAAATCAGTATCCATGGTTAGTAGTGGTGTAACTTTAATTTATGGTTAGTGTTCTAGGGTTAAGTAAATATATTTTAATCATTTCATCCTAAACAAGGGAATAAAACCACAAGGGTGCCAAGTGAAAAAAATGGAGAGGACAATAAGATAACAGGATTCAAGGAGACAGAAGATGATTATTGAGATTGTATTTAAATCTTTACAAAAGTTGACAGGAAATCAGTAATCCTGAAGAGAATTCCACAAGTAAGAAGTGTGAGAAAATAAAACTATTAGCCTAGAACTTATGGTTTCAAGTAACCATTTCAACAGTAAGATCATGAAATCTTGCCACCAGTCTCGTACTGCACTTAAATTTGTAAAGTCAAGGAGCCAACAACAAAAGCTCATCAGTACAAAGAGAAACATGTGAATGAATTGATTTTTCAATAGTACTTTTATCAGAGTTAGCTCCTCCTTAATTCCCTAATTGTCACTAGGAGTTATTCTCCCTATACTGCAAATACTAGGTGACTTCTCGCCACATTCTCTTTTTCATTTCTTCATTTCAGCGACTACAATGTAAGCTTTCTTAGAAGATCCACTTCTTCCCATTTGTAGGAGATGCCATGAACATTATACACACATACATGTACATACGAACATTCACCAAAGAACAAACACAAATGTTCACATACACACGCAAATGTTATTGTTTATGTCCATTGTAAAATTGTGTTAATACATATATTTGTTTATCTATCTATCTATCTATCTATATATCTATATATATATATATATATATATATATATATATATATCGATCTTGTTTTGTCTTCTTTACATCTTCAGTTGGACTTAACTCAAGTCCGGCCATTCTCTTGTAGTTGGACCTTCTTCTAGCAGAAAATCAAACGCACATGTTCCCAATTGAACAACATGCAAACCACTGGTCCTATATACTTTTTAATGAAGAATATAATGATGGTGGCTGCATTAGAGGTTAGGTTCTTCATGGAAATCATCAAACAACGTGGCTTAGAAGAAGTGTGAAGTAATGTTTTAAGTTAGTATAGTTATTAGTAAAATTTTTAGTCTCTTCAGAATTGATATTGTATGAAGATAAATGAAGAGAATTATTATAAATTCTTGGACAAGTAGCTGGGCAGGCTGCAGCCGGGTGCAAGAGGGAGGCAGGCTTCCGGGGGAACGCTAGAAAGCCAGGGGCAGCAGCAGTGGCGGCGGCTCAACCCGACTGCTGGTCTTCGCCTTCTTTTACTATCACTGGACGCATGTCATGCACCTCGGCTGGGCACAAAACCTGTCTGCCGCCATTGACCGCATAAGACAGGCCAGGGCCAGGACAAGATGGGCAGCCTCTGCTAGCCAGTTTTCATTCACCATCGCCGGGTGAGCGTCATGCATCTCAGCAGTGGCCAGCATCAAAAGTGAACGGCCAAAGTGCTGATTTTCGATTTTTTTGAGAAAATTCAAAATAAAATTCGAGAACGAACAACCAAGAAGTGCCATGCTAAAGTGTATATTTATGCAAAATAATGCTTATTCAAATTCTACAAGACTGATTGTTGTTTACTCCACCAAAAAAGATTTTAAAAACACCAAATTAATGGAATTGCCCCCCAGCTCTTCTGTATATTAATCAAGTATAAAACTTGTAGTCTATAATGAAAAAGTCTTTTATAAAAGAATGGAAAACAATATTCATATAAAGATCTCTAAGAAGCAATAAACAATGTTGTAGATAAAGATAACAGTTGTAACAGCAGAAAATTTAATAAAATCAGTAGCTAAAACATTGATTTATTTAGGTATAGTGTGAGTGTTTTTAGGATCATTTTTTTTTCAAACAAAATAAGTGGGGGTCACACTATACGCAGGTAATTTTTGGAGGAAGAGGTTAAAAATCATGCATTTTTGGTGACCAGTTGCACTATACACAGGCGAATTTTTTTTTTGGAGGGTTTAAAATTTATGCAAAAAAATTCAGGGGTCATTCTATATACATGAAGTCAACTTATACACAAGTATATACAGTACATCTCTTGAATTTATTTATAAATAAAAATTTGTAATACATCACTGGCCATAATATTAACAACATAAGATACGTAGATGACACAGTCCTGATAGCAGACACAGAAATGAAATTACAAAATCTCCTACAGAAGGTAGCAACAGAGAGTGAGAAGAAGGGGCTAAGCATAAGCTACAAGAAAATGAAGTGTATAGTCATCAGTAAGAGGATGAGCCTGAAATACGATCTGAAGGTCAGGAACACTAGAATCAAGCAGACGTGGAAGTTTAAATAGCTGAGAAGTATCTAAACAGAGGATGGTAAGTGCAACACTGAGAACCATAGGCATATTGGGATGGCAAAGGACACATTCCAAAAGCTGGGCAGAGTACTGCAAGACAGGAGGATATCTTTGGTAACAAAGAAAAGAATACTGAGCTGTTATGTGACATCTGTCCTTTATGGCAGCGAATGTTGGACAATTTTCTCAAAGATGAAGAAGAGACTCGAGGTGACAGGGATGTGGTTCTACAGAAGGATGATAAGGATATCATGGACTGAGTGTGTGAGCAATGATGAGATCTTAGAGAGGTTGCAAACAACGAGGAGGCTTATACTTAATATCAGGAAGAGGCAGCTGAAGTTTCTGGGGCACATAATGAGGAAGGAGGGCCTGGAGAATCTGATACTCACGAGTTAAATAGAGAGAAAGAGAGACAAGGGAAAACAATGCATGCCATACCTGGTGGATTTAAGCAAGTGGATGATAGAACATGGTCTGGGGGAGGTATAAGAGAGAAGGAACTTGTTGAGAGCTGCAAGGGATAGGAGAATGTGGAGAGCCATGAAAGGACATGGCACATACAAAGAAATAAATAAATTCTTATACTTCAGCAAATACATTTTTATCAATATTTCTAATAAGGACAGATATTACAAGGTAAACATTATATATATATATATATATATATATATATATATATATATATTCTGAAAATTTCACAAATTATCTTAGATGCCTAGGCCTGTTTCAAGTTATCTATTTATCTCTGCACACATGAAGATCTGTAAAAAGATACAGTTATATGAATGTGTATATTTAACACAAATAAATCCACTGAGCAATTTAATTACCTTATTTCATTATCATTCATTTGGCAGAATTTTAGTTATTACCATTTTCAAAACTGCTGCAAGAATTGTCAGTTAGAAAAATTTTCACTTGTCATTTGTTGAAAATGTTAGTTATTGATGTTCAAATCAATGTGTAATCTTCATCCCCTCTGATTGAAAACGTTCGCAGAAAATTTTCAGTCAGAGGGCGTTTTCATTAAAGAACATTTGATAATGTTTGACTGCAGCAAAAATACCTCATTAAATTTAATTCTGTGCATGTCATTAAAATGCAATTAGACTTCAGATCTAGTAAACAGCTTCAGCTTTTCAAACTATAATTTTTTTCCTGTTATATCGTGTGTTAAGGAAGTTTCAAAATTACCCACATACTGACCAACCCACCTGCACGCATACATACATATATATATATATATATATATATATATATATATATATATATATATTATATATATATTTATATATATATATATATGTATGGGTGCATGGCCGAGTGGTTAGAATGTTCACTTTCTGACCATGAGACCCAGGTTTAAATCTCACCATGGTTGATTTGTCAGAAAGTCTCCTTCCTGATATTATCAGTTTGGAGTGGGATGATCCCAGCATGCAGCACCTTTGGAAAGTAACTGAAAACCACACCACCGGTTGACCCAAGCGTTGTGTGTGAAATTGGGTAGACGTAACACTTGGGGGCCAACAATAGCTGTGCTAACATAAAGTTACAAGCCATCGTGACTGAGAGTTTGGGTGTGCTGATATTGTTCAGATTGTTCATCATTCTAGATAACACACTCTCTCCTAGAAACTGTAACTAAGGTCTGCTCAGCATAGTTGCAGTATAAACCACAGGTGGGCTCTGTGGGTATTGAACAAATACAAATATGCCTGAGTGTGCATCTGTAATAGGAAGTGGCTAGCTGCCTTAGAAGACGAGTATCGTTGAATACGAGTGGCCAGCCATTATATATACTTAATATAATTAAAAAATAAATTGATACCTAAAAAGAAACATTTCTAAAATTGTACTAAATTTATAATTATAAGGACTGTATTATTTTTAACATGAAGATGGATGCAAACTTGTATACTCAGTAAGTTCTGCAACCAATAAAATTCATATCTATTTTGTTATAATTTTCATTAAAAGAATGAGATCAAACAAGCTGCCAAATATTTGATCACTGGCCCACTGCAATATTTCAAGAAGACCAATTATGCTTACAGACAACCAACCATATACACATAAATATATATATATATATATATATATATATATATATATATATATATATATATATATATATATATATATATATATATATTGAGTAATACTTTCACTTTCTATGAATAGAATTTGTTAGACAAATGATTGGCACTGTAGTTTTATTCAGTAGGAACTGAAGAAAAATTTGGAATCAAAACTCAAAGTTGAGTAATGGTGGCATGCACCCAAACTGTATTAGACTGTGCACTAACCAATTTCCTGTTATAACAACAAAGATGATTAGTATACATACATACATACATATATATATATATATATATATATATATATATATATATATATATATATATATATGCATATATATCATCATCATTTATGTATATACATACAGTCACTTATTCGTATATGCAGTTTCATATATATATATATTCATATATATATATATATTCATATATATATATATATATATATATATATATATATATATATATAAATATAAATGCCCAGCTATTATATCTCTGACCGGATGTTATATAATATGAAATAATATTCGATCATTTATGAGATTTGCAAGTCAGCTACTGACAACCATAAAAGTGAGAGAAAATCACTTTCATGAACAAATGACAGACACAGCCATTTAGTGTACCAAAGTGCGACTGTTCTGAATACCATTAAGAAGTCTTAGTATGCAACCAATACAACAAAAATTTGTTCCCAAAATATTTAGAAGTATAAAGACAATTTTGCTACAATTAATTTTTCCAACTTAAATCAATAAGAATGCTGAAATCAACAACTGACAATTTGGATTTAACACCTTTTTCAAATGTCCATTACACAAAGATTTGGTTGAGTGATCTGATTTTAAATTGGCAATGTCACTATAATGTTTTTATTATAGTGTTTATTATTGGAAAAGAGCCAGAAAAAAAAACATCAGATAGATAGACAGATTGATGCGATTAACTTTGTGTGGCACATGGCCAAGGAAGAAAGAGCAAGTAAAAATTGTTTGCACCAATGTTTTTGATCATGAAATAAAAATCTCTTTGCAATAATCTTTGCTTTGGTTCTAAATAAAGACTGATTAATTATCATGAAAGACAATGTAGCAGACCTGATAAATTAGATGTTTTTAAAATTTGTTAATCCATCAGATTTTATTATGCATAATAAATTATTGTCAAATTGATTAGATATTTTTTTTAAATTAATTAGATTTAAAAATAGAGTTGTATTATTTACCTGTTTCATAACAATGTATGGACAAAGTGGAAAGGGAGATAGAGAGACAAAGATGAAAGAGAGATAGAGAGACAAAAAGAATGAGATATACAGAGGCAAAGAGAACAAGAGAGATATACATTGAGACAAAGAGGAAAGAGAGATATACAGAGAGACAAAGAGAACAAGGAAGGTAGAGAGACAAAGAGGAAAGAGAGATATACAGAGAGACAAAGAGAACAAGAGTGGTAAAGAGACAAAGAGGAAAGAGAGATATACAGAGAGACAAAGAGAACAAGAGTGGTAGAGAGACAAAGAGGAAAGAGAGATATACAGAGAGACAAAGAGAGCAAGAGTGGTAGAGAGACAAAGAGGAAAGAGAGATATGCAGAGAGACAAAGAGAACAAGAGTGGTAGAGTGACAAAGAGGAAAGAGAGATAAACAGAGAGACAAAGAGGAAAGAGAAATATGAAGAGACAAAAAGAACAAGAGAGATAGACAGATTTGCAAAGAGGAAAGAGAGATTGCCAGAGAGACAAAGTGAACAAGAGAGATAGACAAAGGGAACAAGAAAGACATACAGAAAAACAAAGAGGAAAGAAAGATATACATTGAGACAAAGAGAACAAGAGAGATAGACAGAGTTGCAAAGAGGAAAGTAAGATATGCAGAGAGACAAAGAGGAAAGAGAGATTGACACAGAGACAAAGAGAACAGAAAATATATACAGAGTGACAAAGATAACAAGAGAGATATACAGAGAAACAAAGAGAACAAAAGAAATAGACAGAGAGACAAAGAGAACAAGAGAGATAGACAGAGAGAGACAAAGGGAACAAGAGAGATAGACAGAGAGACAAAGATAACGAGAGATACACAAAGAATCAAAGAGAACAAGAAAGATAGAGACAAAGAGAACAAGAGAAAATGAAAGAGAAATATAGATAGTGGAATAGAAAGAAAGAGACAATAATTCAATTGAATCCTTGTTCACATCCAAATTCTTTGAATTTTTCCCTCAATGACTATTCTTGAAATCTAACCTAGTGAAAAATTTTACTTTGATAAAACTAATAATTCTTCCTCTTCTAATAATAATAATAATAATAATATAAATTTTCTTCTTATTCTGACTGCTTTTATCCACATCTGTTTTGCTCAAGGCATTCTTTAGTCTTCTTTGCACACAGCATTCATCCATTTGACTTTGTTTCTGTTAATCATGAACTAAAGGACACAGTGGTTCAAATATTATAATCAAAACAACAAGGAAGAGAATATTATTAGTCTGAACAACTTGTGGAATGATGATAATGATTCATCTCAAAATTTCAGACAATGAACAAGACTAAAAGAATCAATTGCCGAAAACATTGCAATAAAAACAGTAACAGTGAATAACATCAATAAATCTTTTTTTAATGGAAAACTCAAACTGATGAAGAAATTTAATTGAAGTATTGTAAGATTCACTATAAAGTACATACATGCAATTATAAATGTATACATATGTGTGTATGAGCATATATATATATATATATATATATATATATATATAGAGAGAGAGAGAGAGAGATGTATGTATGTATCATGGATGTGCTATTTGTGTAGACAAGGTACGTTAATTATGAAATATAAAAAGTAAAATATTTCTAATTCATTGTACATTTGTAGCTGAATGCATTAAATTCAATGGACAATTCAATTCAATGGCTATTATTTTAATCTTAGAGAGCCATAATTCTCCTGCGCTTTTAAACATTAATATACAATAATATCCATAATGATGTCTAGATCAACATGTCATAGAACACTACGAAGACAGCACAAATTCTGCATTTGCTAGTCATCTCATATTTTTTTTTCTTCTAGATGATGTGTCCCATTCAGAATGTGAATAATTATGACTCTCTCCAACTTCCTTTCTAGCTCTTAGCTTCTTTTTCATTTTTTTTTTTTTAAGCATTTTCCCCCAAGCAAGGTGGGAAGCCACTAGAACATAAGCGGTTACAGAGAGTTGGAGCTAGAGCAAATAGGAGTGATAGAGGAAAGGATGAAGAGAAGGATAGGGGATAGATCAAGGCATACTGGAGACGTCGATTGACATTACATTTGAATAGTTGGAGATTATAGCTATCAGGGAAACAGGAAAAGGGGAGGGAGTTCCACAGGAAAGAGGTGCAAGATATGAAGCTATTGGAGTAGAAGAGACGGCTACATTTAACAGTTTCGACAGTGAAAGGGTGAGAGAGAGAGATGCCAGCCTAGTAGAATGCTTAAATTCATGAAGTTTGTGAACCAGTGAAATCATATATATATTAAATTTTAAATTAATGCTGTGAACATTAGAATTTATATATTATTTTCATTCTCATTACATTCAGATATATATATATATTTAGATATTATTTGTTATATATATATATATATATATATATATATATATATAACATATTTAGTTGGATTCTAAAAACATATATATATATATATATATATATATATATATATATATATATATATATATATAAGTTATAAAAAAGTTGGTAATCCGTATGGCTAATCCCCAGGAGGATGAAATCCTGAGAGCTCAATGTAAATCCAGAGTTAATATTTTAAAGAAAAACAGACCACTTTAAGGTTCCATTATAATAATTTATTTCACCAGAGCCCTTTTAAAGGACTCCAGATCATCAGATAGAACTTCCAAAAATGAAATGAAATGAAAATTGATGGGTAGTGTAAGTTTTTGTAATTTATGAAATGGACTAAGTTCAACAATTATTTTAATATATTTTCTGTTTATATGTTATTTTTATAGATACAAATATTTAAGTAAATGCTCTGTTTATAATAAACAGTATTAACTAAATTTACTGGCCTGAATGTCTGAGAAATTGCACAGAAAATATGTGTCCTCTGATGGGAATCAAACAGTAATTTGACTTTGTTAAACAGGCGCTTCCTCTGTAGCTAAATGGTATAGCACATTTGGCCATATGAATGGTTCCATGTAGGATACAGGTTTGAAATAAAACTTCTGGGTTATGAAGTAAGTAAAGGGAATGTTAGACCAGTTCCTGAAATGATGAGACCTCTGCAAGAACTCCATCCTCCAGGCAATATAAAAGCTAAGAAGAGAATCATTGGAATGATTGTTTGCTACAGTCATCAGATCCCAAACTATTCACTAAAAATTCATGCACTAAATAACAACACTATGTCCACCTACATGCTAAAATAAAAGATTCAGGTGAATATTTGAAAGGGGAATCAGAAAGAATTGTAGTACCCACTCTATACAAAAAAACACCTTAATATTGAATCTGATGCTAGCTAGCTTAGCTCTGACACTAAATCAAGGAGGCAGGCCTGTTGCATTCTGGTCCAGAACTCTAAACCTCTCAGAACAAAACCCACTCTCCAGCAGAGAAAGAAGTTAATGCAATCATCGAAGTAATCTTGGAAAGAAATCATTACCTGAAAGGTAAATATTTTATTCTTTTCATGGACTAAAGAGCTCTATCCTACATTTTCAATAAGCATAAAGCTTTGGAATCTAAAAACAACAAAATTCATTGCTGGCAAATTAAACTTTCCATTTACAAATATGATATCAACTGGGCATCAAAACATATGCCCAGATGTGTTAACATGACTACATTGCACTTCTGTCATAAAATATCAGCCTTAAAGAATTACATAAAAATTTATGTCATCCTGGAGTATCAAGAATGATGCACTTCATCAGGTTTGAGAAATTTTCCCTACTCAACAGAGGAAGTAAAGAGAATGACTGAAAAATAGTGTGTGCTATAGAAAAGCCAAAATTTGTGAGAGGAATTGTCAAATTAATCAAAGCTACTTTAAACAAACTTTTTCTTCAAATCAAAGTGGAAACAAATATATATTAACTATCATTGATGATCATTTCCCTTTTATTTTTGTGTGTAGGGACATGCTCACTATTGACTTAATTGACTGTATTGACTTACTTAAATTATTTTGCATATTTGTATGTCATGCTATATAGACTCTGAGAGAGGACCTAGTTTTAGATTGGAGGAGTTAAGAAGATTATTTCAAGAGAAAAGAATAGCTACTAGTAGATCTACTGCATTCAACCCATGAAAAAAACTATCAAGTTCAGAGACTGAACAGAACACTATGGAGGATGATTAATTTATCCTTAAAATCGAGAGGTTTACCTGGGCATCAATGGTAAATTGTTTTATCTAATGCTCTCCACTCGATCCCTTCCTTACTGTGTACAGCTATGAATTCTACTCCTCATAAACAGATGTTTTCTTTTCTGAGAAAATCTACCTTCAGAAGATCTGTTACTTTATGGTTGACAGTTGCTGGGAAAATATTCATGAGAAACTACATTCAGAAAATCAAGTACAAACCTACTTTTTTTTCTTTTTTTTTTTTAAAGCACATCACCCCAAGCAAGGCAGGAGTGCCATTAGCATGCAAGGGGGTTACAGAGGATTGAGAACAAGAATAAAGGGGCATGTTTGAGGAAAGGATACAGAGAAGGACGGGGAACAAGCTCAGGGTGTCAGATGTTGATTGACATTGCACTTGAATATTTGTACAAAAAGTTGAGGTGATTCAGGCAAATCCTGTTTAGAGTCTCTTAGGTTACCAAATGGAAAAGAAAGTACTGTTTCTCTATATCACCTCACTCCTGCTGGGGAGGGAATGACAATCTTCAAACCTGAAGCAACTACAATAGTCTCAAATAGCCCTATGGCGGATTTAGATAGAAATAACATACCAAAATCAGAAGATACTGTACCACAACCAGTTTCTAGTGATTCAACTAAAGGGATTGAACCAGGACGCTGTAACTTCCCTATCCTAAACACTTTAAAAAAATGCCCCACCCACTAATCCTGTAATGTGCTCTGAATGTATCACCAAATGACACAAATGACTCTGTATTGAACAAGATATACAAGAAAAGAAAAAGAAAAAAGTTATTAACTTGGTTGTTTTTGAAACTGCATTCCTCTTCTTTTGCCAAAATAAAGTATTCCATATTTACATTGTCAAAAAGTAAAAGTCAGGGAGAATGCTGTATTCATATGAAAATATTCACCATATAAATAGCAGTTAATACAACTGGAGACTAAATCAGTCCTGACCTTGAAGACAAAACTACTAGAGAAATAGTAGTGAATGCTTCTAGCTAATTATAGCTTACCACAGACATATAGCTGCATTTATCATATTTGAAACCTTATTGGTCATTTTGGTGAGAGAGAGTGAGAGGAAAAAAATTATTTGCAGTTTCTTCTCAATCTTGGCTATAAATTTAATAAGCATATTGATAAGCATATTGATAAGCATATTGATAAACATATTGATAAGCATATTGATAAGCATATACTTTCTTAACTGATTCACCTCCCTACCCCACCAAGGCAAGAAAATAGAAGCTTTATTCTAATCATAAAAAATCAAGACTCCTCCATACTCACCTATTTAAGTGACTTCAATTCTCTGAAACTCTTAACATTTGACTATTGTAGATTTGCTCTGAATACATCTTCATATGTAAGCTATGTTTTTTTTTTGTTTACTTAACTTTTATTTTTTCTTTTTTCTCTCCTCTTTGAATTTTACAATTTTATTATTATTTTATTTCCTTTGATTTCTGGTGTATACTCATTTCTTTGCAGCTTCCAACCAGAGACCTAAGATCAGAAATGGTATCATGATATTTTCTACTAAGCATTTTTTGAGGAAAAAAAACAAACAAAATAAACAACCCAAGATCACATACATATTATATAGATAAAGCCCCTTTTTGAGATATGGACTGTACTTTTGAGTACAATATTTTGTATTTCTTTAATGCTTGGGCTATGAGGAAACCCTTCAATGAGTATATTGGAATTTTTGTCAAACAATCCAAGGTCTCCAGCTACAACTGGAATTATTGATCTCCTCATGTGCCACATTTTGAGATTTTGATTTCAAGGTCCTTGTATCTTGATAGTTTTTTGAAGATCTTCAGATATATTACAGCCTGCAGAGACTGCCATGTAAATAAAAAGGTACATTTTGTTTTTACAGTCTCTAACCATGATGTCTGGGGGATTAGCTTTAATTGTTCTGTCTGTGTGTAAAGTTCCATAAAATTGTCACTGATCCTATCTCCATAACCGGGTCTGGGTGGTGTTCATTTTTTGTAGTCTCCTTTTCATAAAAGTTGAAAATTTTCCAATGCAGATATTGGCTCACTCTGTCATGACAGGTTTTATATTCAGTGGGTGACAATATTGTGAAACCTGATACAAGATGGTCCATTATTTCTGGATATTTATCACAGAATCTGCATTTTGGGCTAACACAATTTTTCAGTATGTGTACTTGGTAATTTCTAGTTAGCAAGCATTGGTCCTGTGCAGCAAGAATAAAACCATCGGTTTCAGCTTTTAACCATGCATTACATAGCCACTGATGGGTATGGGGTTTGTCTACATCTGCTTGTTTGGTACGGGCAGAGTATTGACCATGAAGAGATTTATCCTGCCATCATTTCTGTATCTGATCCATTGCATTTGCCTTTGCTTTCTTTTTAGGGTTTTTGTCACTGCAGTAGATTTTACTTGCATTTCTTCAACCACTCGAAATTCCATTTTGAACTTGTTGATTTCCTTTATTATTATTATTATTATTATTATCCCTTCCTGTCCAGTTGTAGTTGTTGCAATTGTACTTAATTTCACTTTTTAAATTTCGATTAATTTTTTAAAAATATTTATCCACAGATAGCCACATTTAAAATCTCTGCTGTAAATTAATTTGTGACTCAATTTATAGTTGATAAGAGTTTTTGCAACTTAAGTTAAAACTTAATAGTTATTAATGCTGTGACAGATTCCTAAGCTTCATAACAAAATACATATATTCAATAATCAATCCCACAGTCTCATCGTTCTTAATTTTATCGTATTTCATCTTTCATTCTATTTTTTATCTCTATTTTCTTATATTAGGTTGGTGCAAAAATAATGTCGTTTTCTCACATATGTTACTATGTGAGAAAACGATGTTATTTTTGCACCAACCTAATATATAACATCTCTGTCAAGAGTTTATAATTTTGTTTACAATTTATTCTATTTTATTCCACAATAGGAGTAGATAGTCTCACCTATTGCCCAGTTCACATTCCTTCCTGGTCTATGGAACCAGAGTAGAGGCTTATCCATTATTTTTGTTTAGGATTGAGTTTCCAGTTCTTTTCATTCTCTTTCATTCCCATTATCCATTTTCATCTTAGTGACATTATTGCCTTGCTTGGGGGAAAATTGAGTAAAAGAAAAAAAATGATAGTTTGGATAGCAGTCTCTCTCTAATACATGTTTCATTGAAGGTGACTGACACGCTGCTTTTGTTATGTATTTTATTGCATTTTTGTATTGGGTGCAAACAAAAGATTTCTTTTTTTAGATTTAGTGTGTAAAAATTGTCCAAATGATTGTTCTATTTATTGTAAAAACACAAACTAATGCATGCATCTAACTGTGAAAATATTTAATAATAACAGATACACTCAAGTCCACAAATCATCAACTATGAACATGGCCACAATGTACTGGCCATATTCAGGAATTACAAATATGTCTTCCTTTCAGCAACTTACACACCATTTAGAACAGAATAACCAAAAAATGACTAACTGATTAACAAAAAGTGCCCAGAATAGATAACCATTTGGACATTTTTTACATAAACCCTAAAAGAAGTCTTTTGAATACATGCAAGAAAAACACAGTTAATAAAATTAACATGTCAGACATTTTTAATGAAACATATCACGGAAAACAAAACTGTCAACACAGAGTTCAAATTTCATTTGGGGTTACTTATATTCACTTCAGTTTTCTTCTTTTGTGCCATGCCATGTCCCTTCAGGACGTGGGTGACCATGGCTATCTATAACTTCCTATCTTTTCTAGCTTTTAGCAATAGCCTTGAGAAATACATAAATCTACTTCTTCACTAAGCTGACAGAATAAAATAGCCTACCACATGACAGTCACTGTAACTGGTTTCAATCTTGGTTGAAGCATTGGACATTAAGCCAGCATGTCAACACCTAACAAAAGCTACAATTGATGATGATCTGTCTGGAGAATATACTAAAATATACTAAATATTGGAAGAACTTCCTATACCAGCTTCATTATATTTTACTATACCACATATGAATCTTGAAAAAAGTATTATCATCAGTTGAATTCCTTATTATGCTAATATGTTATGCAAACCAGCCAATTGCTCACTTTTGAATGGTGTAATACCATTTTGTGTAATATCATTCATAATAAAGACTTTCCATTGAATCACATCAAATGTAGATGAAAACTTATTTCACAAAAGATTCCATTTAGGTTGTGACGTTAAAACTGGACTTAGTCATGATGTTCTTCATTTTGGATTCTCTTAATAAAACCATTTTTTCATTGCTAGTGGCTCTCTTGTTTCCAAAATGTGATTTTCTGTGTCAAACAAGATGAGGAAGACAAATGCTTAACTGCTGACTAAAGATCCTTTTTGGAAACTCATGTGGAACACATTTTCCAAACATCTGAATTTTTCCCAAAGCTTATAAACAACACACTACAGTTGAATGATAGCAAAAAGAATAAAGAGTTGAGAAATCTTCAAAGAAACATTCAATATTTCCCTACTGTTATGTATGTACATGTATACATACATACACACACACACACACATATATATATATATATATATATATATATATATATGCATGTGTGTATATGTGTGCGTGATATGCATGTGTGTGTTTGTGTGTATATATGTGTATATGTGTTTAAATATATGTGCGTGTGTGTGCATACACACACACATATGCACACACACACATATATGCATATATATATATATATATATATATATATATATATATATAGAGAGAGAGAGAGAGAGAGAGAGTGTGGATGAGGGGGAGAAAGATATAGACAGAAAAGCATGCATAAATTTTGATTTAAGGTTGAAAAAATTTATAATCCAAATTTTTTGACATCTTATATATATATATATATATATATATATATATATATATATATATATATATATAGAGAGAGAGAGAGAGAGAGAGATAGCTGGATAGTGGGGATAGATATGTACATGTGGGTCCGCTTATGTGTGTTCATGTGTTTGTGTGTTCATCTATGTGTGTCTTTGTACATAAAAATATTTTATTGGACCATTATTCACCATGCAGAAATAACTTTATCATGATAATAAATGTATATACATTCATATAAATATACATATATATATATAATTATGCATGTATTTATGTATACAAGAACATTTCATATCATTTTTTATCTATCTATACAAATACACCATCAATATGCATACATATATAAAATAAACATATGAATATAAACAGAGTATGTATATATGTATATAAACTAGGTTATACATCTAAATATTTACATTGTACACTACAGCCTTCTTTAGATGATAAGAATTTCAAACTGAACCGTTTATTTTGTCCACTGGGGTAGATTGTTCTATTTCCATGTTTTATGCCTCTTCTAGATGTCTCAGTTATCTCCCTTTAACTCAAATCTTTTTGTTCACCACTGCTGTAGCCAGGTATTGAACTCAAAACTCTTTGGGTCAAGTCACTTTTATCCACTGAGACATGTGCTGTTGAGGACATCAATGGGACTTAAAAACTTAATATCTCAGTAACCATTTTAACTAGAGCACATATTGCAATTTTGCTGTTATTTTTGCTTTTCTCTGGCACTCCTTATTACTGGTTCCTATATTGTATGCAGGAAGTGTTGATCTCCTTTTTCCCTCCATATTTGATCAGCTACTAATGTTTTTATTTTCCCTTGTGTTACAGCTTGATGATGTTCTTGCAATCTTAGCTTAAGGGGGGCAGACTGTTTCTCCTTTATATTTATTACCACAGCTGCACGGGTCATGTTCTCCTCTATGGGAGTCTTACTCAGAAGAGGTCTCTGCAAAGTGTTGAACCACTTTTGAAGGTCATCTTGATGTTATATGTACCACAGATCTTTCATATTTTTTCTGATAATCCCTTCACATAGAGAAGACAGACTGAATCTGTTTTCTGAGTGTTGTTATTCTTCTATTCCAGTTTATTAGAAATGCTGTCATGCCCCCAGGGTAGTTGTTATATTGTAGGGTACTGCTAGTACTGACCTTTACTTGTTCATATGTTTCTGCATTGCTACTTTGGCTTGATGTTGTAAGCAGCAGAAGATCCATTTCTTTAGACTGCATGGGTGGTGGGAGTTGAAGTTGAGGTATTATCCAGTGAAGGCTGGCTTGTGGTATACAGATGTCTAACCCATGCTCTGTTCAAGATATTAGTACATCCAGGAATGTTAGTTTGTTGTCATTTTCTCTCTCCATGGTGAACTGTATTCTAATGCCATTTCTTTGAAGTATTCCATGTATATGTTTGCCATTGCTGGTGATAATGGTGAGCCCATTGCTAAGCCTTTATCCTATCATATTTTTGATCCCATTCTGAAGTGTGTTGCTTGTGTACAGAAAGTCAGCATCTCCATCAGGTTATCTATTGGTATACTGGTCTATTTTCCTAGGGATGAGTCCAAGGCCAGTCTGTCCCTGACTACCAATAGTGCTTCTTCCGTAGGTACCTTGGTGAACAAACTCACCACATCCAGGCTCACCATCTGGTTGAATTGGATGGGAGCATCTTTGATTATTTCCACAGAGTGTGCAGAGTTTTGGACATATGAAGGTGACTTTCCTATTAATAGGTCAATTATTTCTACAAGGAATCGACTCAGAGGATGGCATACAGAACCTTGGCTACAAAGATAAGGACGGCAGTCCAAACAATGTAAATAGTATAAATAATTACAATACCTTGTCTCAGAAATATAGTCAGACATCTAAATATATATTAAAATAATGATAAGAAATACAACTTAATGCTGATTTTTAAAATTGCTCACTATCAGAGTTACAGCCATTACGAACTACCATATATATGGTATATATACAAGATATCAAAACTTATACCTATCTATCTATCTATCTATCTGTTGATTGATTGAGTGATTCATGTTCTACAGCTTATCAACTCATTGCAGGTTACTTAAAGCCAGAAAATATTTTTAGATTGTAAGAATTTATTTTGTAGATAATAATGATTTAGCAATACAAGTTTTATTAATTAACTCATAGCTGGGGAGAGAAGAGGTGGATTTTTACTTCTCCCAAGTGTGTTTGCACATAAGTAAATATAATGAACCCTACAGGAATTAAAACTCAGCTCTCTGATGAAAAATGCTGAGCCATTATCCATTAAATCACCAGAACATTCATGGTTACAGCACCTGGTATTGCCAAGCAGACACTAAGCACTGACCAGGCTTAATGTTGCTTAAATTTAGTGATTGTAATCCTATCTATCTATCTATCTACCTATCTATCTATGCATACATACATACCCACATACATACATACCCACATACATACATACATACATGTATACATACATATATATATATATATACACACATCATCTAATTCCTCACTGTTTTTTTAACAGGAATAGAACTTTATCCCTTGTTTCCTGTTTAGGATTTGGTTTCCAGTTCCTTTTAAGGTCTTCTCTTCTTTCACTCTCAGTAATTCCTTATGTTTTGGTGATATTATTATTTTGGGTGAACTGATTTATATATATATATATATATATATATATATATATATATATATACTATTATGAATGGGTAGGCCTTTTTCCCATAATCGCCTGAACAGATATCTGGTGGTGCCAGTCTGTCTTCATGGAAAGTAGAACAAACTTAACCACTGGTCACTTGGTGATAAGAAACATCTAATAAAACCATAAAAAAACATTATGTTCTCTTAAAATACCGGACTTGCTTTTAGTACTAATCACTATGCTTGAACTTAGACCTGCTCTCCTTGATCTGTATACATCTCCCCACATATACGCATACATGTAGAAAACCTTTTCACTCCAAAAATATGTGTCTAGAAAGGCCATTTGATAAACAAAATCTTGGCAGAGAGGTTGTGTTTTTGGGTCCCTGTAATGAAGAACATTTTGGACACCAATAAACATTTTATCATATATCTTCTCTATGCATCTCTGTTTTGTTTTACCTTCATTTGACCAATATCAAAAAATCCTCTATATTTATGTATTTCTTATATATAGAACTTTTGACCAAGTGATGTTTCACTACTGACATTCTAGTATATTAGGAAGAAGAGGAGGTAATAGGAATGAGGTAACAGAATTTGTAAACCTCACACTGTTCCTTGTAAGGTAGCTGGTCAGTGTGGTAGTATTGCAGTGAGTTTGACACTTATGGACAGAGTAGACTGACATCATTTCAATGGTGCTTTGATATAATTATGATGACTTTGAAGTAAATTTTTTATGATTTCCATTACTGAAAGCATATGACTATCACTCACTTGGGACGGGAGGTACTGGTCAGGGTGGGGTGAAGGACTGCTTTACTTAATCAACCTACTTTTTTGGGGCTTATATCAAAGGAATTTGAATTCTACCCATATACCAAGAACAACCAGACAAGCACAAATAAGTGGCACTTAAGATGATACATATATATATATATATATATATATATGTGGTTGGATAGATGTGAGCTTGTGACCCTGGGTTTCACGCTTTTAATTAATCAGTTTGTCTGACGATTGCTAAAGCGTGAAACCCAGGGTCACAAGCTCACATCTATCCAACTATATATGTTAGCTCTATCTCTGATATTGAGCGCTTTCTAATAAGTACAGCACATATAATATATAAATAATTATACATATATATATATATTTATTTATATTTATATACACACACTTTTCACATATATATATATATATATATATATATATATATGTATATATATATATATATATATATATATATATACACAGGGTGTCCATAAAGTTTGTGTACACTTTAAAAATTTATAATACAAATAAAGTTACAATTTTTTTAAAGTGCACACGAACTTTATGGACACCCTGTATATGGACACACAATTGAATGAAGCAAATTAAAGTGCAAGTTTGAGTTTCTTAAGTTTTAAGTTTTTAGTATAAGTCCAAATATCCACTTTGTTAGGAAACAGTCAAGACAAATTTCCCTATTTAGATACCCACTCAGGATGGATGACTATTAAAATGTAGTATCAAGGATTAACACTAAATCATGTACTAGAGCCTTATCAGGCATGTCCACATACTTGCAGGCATATATATATATATATATATATATATATATATATATATATATATATATATATATATATATATATGGAGGACTCTCTTGTTGTATTCGCTGTATGAGAGTCAAGCAGCCCAGTTCTGAGGAACCAAGCACATATGATTTGATTATAGTGGTGAAGTTTTTGAGTAGAACCAACCAAATGATCCTCCACAGGCTTTGAATTCAGAGTTCTACGAGACCAGTTGCCATCCAAGGCCATAGAACATAGTCTGTCCTGCTATTTACCCATAGCTGGAGGGAGAAGAGGATTAAAAATTTTCCTAAGAGTATTAGCATATAAGTGAATGTAATGGATTTGACTGGAATTCAAACTCGGCTCTGATTCCTCAATCTGGTCTGATTGAATAAATTACAAACATTATGTCTGCTTATTTTTATCATAATCCTTTCATATTCATGAATATTTTTTCTGTATATTACAATCAAATGAGGCAAGAAATGCATTGTAACAGAATGATCTTCACTGTTACAGTGCATTTCTTGCTGTCTAGGCCTGAGGAAGACTGGCATATGGTTGTGCTAGTCTGAAATAAACTATACCCATATGAGGTAATTTTATATACTTTGCTGTATAAATATATGCTCTGTTATAATGAATACATTGAGCTCTCTCTGTGGATCAGTTTTAATATCTGATATTAGTAGGATCCACCTGGATTATATACCAATGGATCTATTATCTGTACTATATATATATATATATATATATATATATATATATCATGGATGTGTTGGTAGTGTAATTAGCAACTGGTTTGTTTCATTCACTTAGCACAAATACTCTCAGCAAAGATATGAATCAATCTCTTCTTGTCTCTCTAGCTATGGGTTAAATAGTAGAGCAGACTGAGCTCTTTAGCTTTGGTTGCCAACCAGTCTAGTAGAAAAACAATTCTGAATTCAGAACTTCATAAGGGTTTTTGGAAGACCTGGTGGCACCCTACATGCATCAGTTGTCTGAGAATTTTTCAGTACATCCACATATATGAATCATTTTCTTGTCTACATGTACATTTTGATATATTAGGTAAATGCAGATATTTCCCACCATTTTTTAGCAAAATCTTTTATTTATATCAATTCATAGAAACATTATTCAGTAATGAAATTATTTTCCTTACAGCAGCTTTCAGTTAAACTGTGTATTTCATCAGAATAGAATATTTTCACTTTTGATTCAGTGAATTCATTGTTGAATTTTGGAGGTATTTTCAAATTGTCAGAATCACTGACCAAATAAAGAATGTTATGTGGAAGGGTAGATATGATATTTTCTGAAAGTGACATGTTTGCAAAATATGCATCGTGTGGAAAAACTCTCCATGTTAGTTATGTGATCTCGCTAAAAAATGAATTTATTTTTTTTGTTGGGCTGAAAAAGTTAAATGATTTATCGCTAACCTATATTTACTTTTATTAGGGCAGATTTTTCACACTTCATAATTTTTTCTTACACTTTCAAACAGTGTTTGAATGATTGCATAAACAATAAAGAGGAAAGAAACTTCAAAGACACTGCTAAGATTTTTCTAAAATTATGCAAAACTTTTAAGCAAGCAGATACCAGAACATGGTCTGGGGGAGTTGGTAGAGATACAAAACTTATTGAGAGTCCCAAGTGATAGGAGGAAGTGGAGAACCATGATCACCTACATCCTGAAAGAACACAGCACATAAAAAGAAGATAGAAGCTCATGTAATTAACATTTTCCTGTCTATAATATTAACAAAATCTATTTAAACATATTTGTAAATGGTTTTGATTTTCAAATAAAAATTCCACATCAATGTGATATTGACTTATTTACACCCATAATTCCAAGATGAAAATTAATATTTCAAGCATAAAATGCGTACATTAAAATTATCAATAGCTAAATTGATTTTCAGTGGTTCTCATGAAAATCTCCCAAGTCATTAATCTTGGGCTCATTTACTATTGTAGGTACAAGAAAGGGGGTGTAACAACTTAGGTTCAATCTATTTTGTACTCATGCCTTTGGAAAAGGCATGGATTCACTCCTCCCTTGCATTCTGTCCCATTGCCAGATATCTTGATAAAGGTCTTGTCATACTGACTGAGAAAAAGGAGAGCTTAGTCTGATCAGAGATTCTTCTTTACTGCTGATACAATGTAACCCACTGTTATCTGTCATATTTGAAAAAATGATGAGAAAAAAAAGATTCTTTTCAGATGTATAAAGGATATCAAGACATTCCAGCAACAGGCATGAACCTGTGTATGTATGAGTATGCATATGTGTTAGTATGAGTATGTATTTGGGTGTGCCTTTTTATGTATGAGTGAGTGTACGTGTATGTATCAGGGATTTATGTGTATGTGCATTTGTGTGATTGTGAGCATGTCTAGTAGGTGTATATATGCCTCTATATCTATCTGAGTCATCAAGAATACATGGTACATATATTGGTATATGACTGAGTGATAAGAATTTTTCAACCATAGACCCAGGTTCAAATCTCACCATAGTTGATAGGTTGGGAGGGTGACTTCTTGATGTGATCATTCTAAACAGGTGATCCCAGCATGTGGTATCTTTGAGAAGTACCTGAAAACCATACCATGGGTAGACTCAAACGTGAAACAGTGAAATTGGGTAGACAGAATTATTTGGAAGTTGCTGACAGTTGACAGTTATTGCTCAGTCATACCAGATTATACAATATCTTCCAGAAACTGTAATTAAGGTACACTCAGTATAGTTGCAGTATAAATTATAAATATGCCATGTGAGTGTTGAACACCAGAAGGTTTTTCTCACCTGAGTCCATCCTTTAAATCTACAAATCTACCATTCATCCTTGCATTGAATACTGTTGCCATATATAGTTTGGTGTTCCCACTCTTCATCTCAAAATCCACGACAAAATCCAGAGATGGACATGCAATGTGATAGGTCTTGATCTCGCATCTTGTCTACAGTCACTTTCTCACAGACATGATGTAGCTTCCCTCTGTCTTTTCTACAAATATTTTCATGACAACGGCTCTGACAAACTACTTTCACTGGTACCAAAACTGCATGAATTTAAGCGTGCTACTAGTTTGGTATCTCAGTACTACCATTTCACTGTCGAAACAGTTAAATGTAACTGCCTCTTCTACTCCAATAGTTTCTTCTCTCACACTTCCCGACAGTGGAAATACCTTCCTCTTACTTGCTTCCCTGGTAACTATAATCTTCAGATGTAATGTCAATCGACATTTTCTGATACCTTGATCCTGATCCCTGTACTTTTCTATATCCTTTCCTCAAACACCCCTTTTTAGTCTTGCTCTTGCTCTCTGTAACCACTTGCATGCTAGTGGTACACCTGCCTTGTTTGGGGTGAAACAATTAAAAAAAAATAAAAACAAGCAATGGAAACTAGTATTGGCTATTTATCCTAAAAGACAGGCATGCTAGGAAAATGTGTATCCAGCCATTATGATTATGTGATTAAATGATTTTCCTTAACTTTTTTTTATATATTAACAACCACACACATTTTGACTTAACAATCAAAGGTTTAGGAGGGTTTTCTATTTTTGTTTCAGGATTTCCCAAGTGTTATTGAGTTCAAAACAAGCTTTTCCATATCAGCTGCTCAAGAGAGTTTGGTATCCTTGAGAAACACTTGTCTGGTGGAACTGCCTCTTCAGCTCTTTTTCTATGGGTTGATTTGGTGAGAAAGGTTACCTGATAAATCCTCTGCCAACATGTCACCATAATGGAGGTTGAATTACAAATACTAGCATCTAAGCACACACTTTAAATTCTAATTCTAATTTAACTACAACAATGCGAAAACAAGCATTATGAAAATGACAAGTATTTGTTGTCATGACAAAAGTGTCAAATGAGTGTTCATTGACATTGCAAAAACTCTACATCCCATAATTCCATAAATACCTACATCTGTATAACGCTTATCCAAAACTTTAAATCAATTAATCCCAACATACTCAATAAATAAACTAAGAGTTAATTCTACAAATGAATTTCTTGAAATTCTTCACTAAAATAAATCTAATAATGATACATTAGTCTTGTTAGATGTTGAAAGTCTTTTTACCAATTTCTCTGTTAAAGAAACTACAGACATAGTAATGCAAAATATATATAAGCATTCCTTGATCCCACCTTTAATAATAAACCTATAATTCTATATAAAAGTTTTCTATCTTGCATGATGATCATGGCAACATTTACACACTGACTAATAGCACAGCAATGGGGTTGCCTCTTGGTCCCACTTTATTCAATGTCTACATGAAGAATGTAGAAAACAAAATATTTAATAATTTCACCAAACCAATCAATGCTATTCATGTGAACAAAAGAATATGACATATTCATGTGAACAAAAAATAGATGAAATAAAATCTTAAAGAAACCTTTAAAAAAATGTCTATTTGAAACTTTAGAAATGAACTTAACATTCATCATGAAATCTCTTTCTTTGACCTTTTTGGCAGATACCAACAGTCATAATATTAATACTTCACTGTATAAAAAAAAAAAAAAACACATGCAAAACTTTGTCCTCTCAATTTTAAAGCAGATGTTTTCATAGATCTAAAAACTGTTATAAAAGACATGATTAACCAAACAAAAATAAGTTACAGAGAGTGTGAGAGCAAGAGTAAAGATGAGTGATGGAGGAAAGGATAAAGAGAAGGACAGAGAATTAGATCAAGGCATAAGAAGATGTCGATTGACATTACATTTGAATATATGAAGATTATAGCTATCAGAGAAGCAAGTAAGAAGAAGGGAGTTCCACTGTCAGGAAGTGTGAGATATGAAGCTATTGGAGCAGAAGAGACGGCTACATTTAACCATTTCAACAATGAAAGAGTGGGACTGAGATGCAGACCTAGTTGCAAGTTTAAATTCATGCAGTTTGGGAACTAGCGAAAGTAGCTTATCAGAGCAGTTACCGTGGAAGTATTTGTAGAAAAGACAGAGGGAGGCAACAGCACATCTGTGAGAAAGCAATTGTAAACAAGATGCTAGATAAGGGCCAACCACATTGCATATCCATCTCTAGATTTTGTCGAGGACCTTAAAATGAACAGCGGGGACTCCAGACCATATATGACAGCAGTATTCCAAGCAGGGGTGAATGGTTGATTTATAGATTTGAAGGATGTACTCAGGCAAGAAAACTTTCTGTCATAACACAGAGAACCAACTTTTCTTACGAAAGAACTGAACAGCATAAAACAAATATTTGTTGGCAATAATTTTCCAAACCCTGTTTGTTGACAAGCAAATAAAATTAGCATTAAAGAATTTTAGAAGAAATAATACCATCAACCATCCATCTATAAACAAAAATAAAAACATCATTAACTTATTATCTACTAATCAGATGCACCCTAATTTTAAAAAAAGATGAAATAACCATTGAAAACACAATTCACCAGTAAACATCACTTGATGATTCCAATAAATACCTTAGATTTATAATTGAGAATAAAAGTTTAAAACATCTAACCTAATAATTAGCAATAATTCAGAACCTCAAAAATTCCCCTTATATAAAAACAATGTTTATAACTTCCCATGTCCTCAGGGAGATTGCATCTCCAAAATCAATAATAAGAAAAAAACTAGATTCTTACATTAGCCACACATGCATCACATTTGCTCGTAGGTTGACTTGTCATGCCACTTATTGAAACTTGTTCAATTCATACACATATCAAGCATCTAATTATAAACAAACAAAATGCAACCATTAACAAAACAAATATTAGTAGATAATACCAAAATACTCTATAACACTCATTGCAAGGAAAGACTCAATATATTTGAAGCTCTTATTATACAAAAGAAAAAACCTGCATTAAATAAAATATCTTTCACAACAAGTGATAGTATTTTAAAGTATGAATAAAATATTTAATATTTGTATAAAATAGTAATAAGATATAAATATTTGATACATTCTTTTCCAGTGTAGGCAATCTTTCTGGAAACAATTTTACACATGACGTTATTTATGTGATATGGTATGCATATATTTGAATGAAAATGACAGAATGTAGTCAACAAAATCTACCATATGGATAACACCCAGTTCTTGAAAATGACTGAGATGGTTGAAAGTACTTGAACAAAAATAACAAAGCCATGAAATTTAGATTTAGTTGAATTTAACGAAACTTCTTCAAATAAATCCTTGTTGCCTAAATATGTTTGTCAGTATATCAATAAATCCACTATATATTAATGAAAGAATACACCCTTCTGCAAATTAATTGAAACAAAATGAATTATTCTGTTTTTATTTCCTACTTTTTTGTATTTTTTCAATGAAACATAACCCAATGCACATGTTAGTAATTCGTATGTCCATTCCACAAAGTTGTTCCTTGCAGATTGGCCACAGATTCTTGATTGGATTTAAATCAGGAGAATTTCCAGGCCAATCTATAATATTTTGATTTGTTCACTGGCAAGGCTTGCCAGTGTGTTCATGCAGCATCACAATTTTTGTATGCTTCCTTAGAGTAACGTCCATTGCAGACAATGACCATAGGACAACTAATCAACAGTCAAGACAATATTATCTGGGCATGATTAAAATCTGATGCAATCATGGATGATGCAATATTTTTCAAGGCCAAACATATATCATCATACACCTTGAAAACAGATTCATATTACTGCACACCACTGCAAATGATCTAATTTTACACCCTGCCATTACAGTGGGTCTAAAATTGACTGTTTAGTGAAAGAAAGGAATTAAAGTGGTTGTTCCAATTAATTTGCACAAGAGTGTATATATACTGATAATTAAAGATAAAAAGTGCATCTCAGGCTGTTTATTGATTCACACTTACACATGAACACACACAGATACATATAAGTGCTTAAGTAGGTAGGTAAGTATATGTGTATCTCTTGGTTCCTTAAATGTCATTTTACTGTCTGCAATGAAATTACAACCAAGCAAGCAAATGACAAGCCAAAATGATGACAGCTTTCACTACCTGTCTTTAACATCTTCTACTTGTCATACAGACAAAATACTTCAGATAGAACACAGACAACAAAATGACAGTAGCAAAACAAAACCATGTGTCCTGCCAAATAGGGGAAGCAGGTCAAGTAAAAGATGTTTCAATTCCAGCAACATTCCTCTGTATTCTCTCTGTCTGTCTCTCTCTCTCTCTTCTTTACTCTTTCTTGGTCTTTTTCTTCTTTATTTCTAAGTTAAGTCAGAATACAAAAGATATAGATTCCAAAAGAACTGAATAAAATATCTGTATTAAAGCCAATATTATTCTGCAGTAGAAAAAAATTGTTTCTCTAATCAAAATGATTGTATTTGAACAGATTGAAATGTGAAAAAAAAAATGACGCAGATGTAGAAAGATGAAGATAATGTGCATGTACCATTATTAAAAATACTCTTTATATATTTCCAATGTAAATATTATTCCTGTATTAATAGGCACACATAGCATAGCTGGCCACTCATATTCGAGGATACCCATCTACTAGGGCGGCTAGCCAATCCTTATTGCAGACGTTCATTCAGGCACATTTGTGTTTGCTTAACACCCACAGAGCCAACCAGTGGTTTATACTGCAACTATGCTGAGCAGACCTTAGTTACAGTTTCTGGGAAAGATCATGTTATCTAGTGTGATCAACAATTTGAACAAGGCTAGCAAACTCAAGCCCTCAGCAATAATGACTTGTGACTTTGTGCCAGCACAGCTATCGACAGCCCCCAAGTATTCTATCTACCTAATTTTACTCACACATCTTGGGTCAACCCGTGGTATAGTTTTCAGGCACTTTCCAAAGGTGCCACATACTAGAATCGACCCCTCCATTTCAATAACATCAGGAAGTCTCCTTCCTGACAAATCGACAATGGTGAGATATAAACCTGGGTCTCATGATCAGAGTGAAAATGTTCTAACCACTTGGCCCATATGTTAATCATATTACCCAATGCCGAATCAACCATAATTTAATGAATGTTTCTCGTCAATAATCTTGCCTTCAATATTCTTGTTCAAAATGTTCTTGACTTTTATTTAATGCTCTTTTCTTTGACTGCCATATTTCATTTAGTGTGATCAACAATTTGAACAAGGCCAGCATGCTCAAACCCTCGGCCACAATGACTAGCAAAGTGTTCCGTCTGCCCAATTTCACTCACAAGGCTTGGATCAACCTGTGGTATGGTTTTCAGGCACTTTCCGCATGCTGGTATTGACCCCTCCATTTCGATAACATCAGAAAGTCTCCTTCCTGACAAATTGACCATGGTAAGATTCGAACCAGGGTCTCATGGTCAGAGTGAAAATAGTTTTAACCACCCAGCCATGTGCCCATAAGAGACACTCATAAACAAACATAAATACACACATATATAGACAAGCATGTCTGGAAAGTATACAACTATTTGAAATATCTTCAAAACTTTTTTCTGTGAGCTTGATGTAATTTGTTAACCATTCAGAGCAAACTTTTTTGCACATGAATGAACAGAAACTCTCCTGTAGGATCATTCAATTAACTGTGAAACACGACAAGTGAGTTTGCATATTGTGTGATTGTTGTATTTGCAATGATATTTTGTGCAGGATATTTTACAACATATTGCATCACCCAGTTCTGTTCATGTCAATCTCAATTCATATTTCTTTCTGTCTCATAATATGTATCTCACTTGGTTGACATTTCACATTGTCCACATCACAGTTTGTCTACATCTATCTATATCAGTCTGTCCCTATCAATCTCTTACTGTCAGGTATTTCCTATTTGTTGACCATAATATACTTGGGATTGATAGTGGACATTACCTTCTCCACAGTGATTTATGGAGACACCACCTCTAGTTAGCTGAGAGCATTCTTCCACCTTTTTACGATAGGTACAATGCTGAAATCTGAAGACAGATTGGGATGGCCAAGGATACATTCCAGAAGCTGGGAAAAACAGGAGGATTTCTATAGTGACAAAGAAAATAGTACTGAGCTGCTATGTGACATCTGTCCTCCTATACAGCAGCAAATGTTGAATGGTATCCTCAAGGATGAAGAAGAAACTCGAGGCAGTGGAGATGTGGTTCTACAGAAGAATGCTGAGGATATCATGGACCGAGCATGTGAGCAACAATGAGGTCTTGGAGAGGATGCAAATATGGAGGAATCTTATTCTTGACATAAGGAAGAGGCAAATTAAATTTCTGGGACATGTGACAAGAAAGGAGGGCCTGGAGAATCTGACACTCACAGGACGAATAGAGAGATAAGGGAAAGCTGCACATGACATACATGGTGGGCTTAGGCAGGTGGATGGCAGAGTATGGTCTGGGGGAGTTGGAAGAAACACAAAAGCTGTTGAGAGACACAAGTGATAGTGGAAGTAGAGAGGACATGGCATATAAAAAGAAGAAATTTCCCATTTTCACAGCTTCATTTTCCAAAGGTAAAATTACCACTGAAAAATAGATTTTGGATTCTAGATTTTTGTTAATTTTTTTTTTATCAATTTCACCCCATGCAAGGTAGTAAAGATACTAAGGTACAAGAAATTACTAAGTGTAAAAAGAATTAGAAAACAGAAACATTATTAAGGAGTGAGAACAAAAGAAGAGTAATCAGGAAAACAGTAGATAGCGATTGACATTTCATTTAAATTTAGATCAAAGTTGGCTGGAAAGCATGGAGTCAGAAGGTTTCAACAATCAAGAAAAGAAACTGTTAGCATAGAATTTACAGTTATATCTAGCTGACTCAGCTGTAAACTGATAAGATCTCGATGCCAATCTAATACTGTGCTTAATTTCAAAAACTCTATGTACAATAGCAAAGAGCTTATCTGAACAATTACCATGACAGTATTTTTAGAAAAGACACAGGGAGGTAACTTTATGGCAGTGTGAAAGTAACTGAAGCTGAGCTGCCAGATCAGGATTGATGATATTGCTGATTATTGTTTGGATATTAAAGGAGATGAAGCAACTGATAGCTATCTCTAATGAGGATTTTACAGACTATTTCAAAACGCCCAATGGACACTGGAATAAATGTTTGAAGTCTTAAGCATAGGATTTGAAGATGAAATCAAGTCCCATTATTCCTGGTAGGCTATTTTTTCAGTAATGTTAAATGATGACTGATAGTTTCTTTGCCTTGTTTGACACAAGGCAAAAATGAGAAGAAATGAAAAGCCTTGAAAAAGGAACATTTAAATTCCTGGCTTTTTATTGAGGCGTGAGTGAACAATTCTCCACACAAAATTCTCTCATAGATTAAAGCACTGGTTTGTGATTTTGGTGACATAGTAATTGTGAGTTCAGTCTCTAAGCTAGGCAGTATGTTCTAGGTCTCAGTAGAAAATGTGGAGAGCAATAACTGAGCAGTACTAAAATAAGTACTAGATAAGATATCCCTAGATATGGGAAGTTGAATGAAAGGATTACTTGAAAATTCCCTGTAGGTTACCTGGATCACCATACACCTGATTAAGGCCAGTGGGCACTTTGGTCGAAATGTTATGATAACAACAACGAAGCTGAAGACAATAATCTCCATGTAAATAATGATCTTCTCTAATGATTTTTATTCCTCAGATATTTTAAGGTTAATGAAACAAGGACACCCACCCTTTATGTGAAATATTTAAACACTGCCAGATTTCATATTTCCATTCTACATGTTCATAAAATTCCGTCTTTTTTATCTACACACACACACACAATGATAGTTGGCCATTCAGTATTGAATCCTATTTCCACAATGTCTATGTCTATAAATGCTCTAGGTTTTATAGTAAACACTCTCATAAATATAGCAAACTTTATACAATATATGTATATATACAACAAATGAATGTAAAATAGTACACAGAGAGTGCTATTAGTCTATAAAACAGTATTAGATGTAAAATAAGAGCAAAAATTCATATGAAGAATAATTAATAATTATATGTTTACATTTGTAAAAACAATATGCTAGATTTAGTTGTTTCTCTCTGTCAAATGAAGATAGTAGAAACTCTGACTGATCGGTTGGGTTTTGATCTGGGCTTGAAGTATTCGGATGCACTGAGGAGCTGTGATACAGCGAAACAGTACTGTCTGCAAATGACATATATTTTTAATTATATATCTGTTAATTATTCTTAGTATATATATATATATATATATATATACTATGTATATATATGCCATTTACGGCACCTCTCTTCTCTTCTTTTTAATATATATATATATATATATATATATATATATATATATATATATATATATATATAATTATTTATTTAAAAATATGATTCCAACACACTATATAAGAGGTCTCATGTTTCAAAACAAGAGCCGAAAACTTCAATATAATTATTTGAATTAATATATATATATATATATAAAAGTGAATATTAAAGTCAACACTCAGAGATAACAGGCTGTTTCATGCTAGACACAATTGTCAGGCCACGAGTGTTGGGTTTATTCTCAGCTATTATATATATGGGTCAGTGGTGCCTTGTGGGTAGTCCATATATATAAATAGTCAAGAAAATCTAGCATGAAACAGCCTGAGTGTTGACTTCAATGTTCACTTTTATATTTACATATGCTCTATCTCTGATATTGAGCACTTTATCTAATAAATATAGCACACTTTAAAACTACATTTCTTCATATATATATATATATATATATATATATATATATATATAAGATATCACACATTGAGTTCTGGTGTAGATAAAATAGTGCTCAATGTAATAGAGGGTGATTTTAATGATTTTAAATGTAAATTAAGTTTAAGCGTCTAATGATTTTTTTCTTTTCTTTCAGATTTGGTGGACATTTGGGCGATATTATTTTTCACACATAATTGATCCAATAGAGAAATAAATAAATTTTTACCAATAACACTTACTTATTTACTGCTGACTTTGATCCAGCTTAATGAAACACCCTTATTTATAATCTTTTTAATGAAACAGCCCTTATAACAGAGCTATTAAGTATTTATTAAAAAAATATACATTTTTTTTCTCAGTGGTAGCACAACTCAGAGTTCTATTCAGCACCTGAAGATTACATTGTGCATGAAAGTCTGTTATGTATGAAATGTATATTTATTGATATATATATATATATGTGTGTGTGTGTGTGTGTGTGCATGCGTATAACATCCCAAGAAAAAGCAACATACTCAAACCCACGTCTACTTAATACCCAAACAAAATAATCATCATAATTATTTTAATAAAGCACTTCTAATATCTTCCTCATGGAAATTATTGTATTACAAAATCTAAAATATAAGCAAATATAATTAACAAAAATTTTGATAACACATAATAAACAAATGAAACTAATCTTAGAAAAAATATAAATAACTTTGATACAAATAATAAAAACTAACATAAAATCCACTATTAAAATATTCTACAGAAAGCAACTACAAACTGAAAGAAAAATATAAGAAAACTAATACATACATATATTCATACATGCATACATACATATCACTTATTGAGAAAAATAAAATAAACTCATTTATTACAAAATCTAACACAATCAATGCAACAAAATCAACACTACAAGAAACTAACATTATCTACGAATTCACTTTCTCCCTTGAAGGATCATTCTTTAATAATGATAAAAACTTAAATAATACCTATATTGGTTGCATAATCACTACTTTATCTTATTGATTAACTTGGTATTTAGCCAGCACAATAAAACATGAGAATCTCAATAATACAAAAATACTATACCACCTAAGCTGTAAAAAATAACTGTAGATATGACAAAAACCTTAACAAAAAAAAACAAAAAACAATCTAGCACCAACAAAATTTCATTGAATTGAGGAACAAACATACTAAATATATTTTACTATTTAAAAGAAATGACATGACATCACAATCAGATATGTGAAGTTGCAATCCTTGTAAAAGCCAAAAGCAACACACCCTAAGAAGTAATGATGAAATTATTTTTTGTGTATGAAGGGTTAATAGTAACATTATTTTTGTGTAAGGAGTTTTAACATACAGTATAGACTTATTGACATTAGCATCAATCATTAAAATCTCCATATTCAAAACTGATGTTTATTGATGAATGAGAATGGATGATGACATTTATTGAAAAACATAAAATAAATAGTGAGAGAATGAAGACATAACTATAAAAAGTATAAAAAGTCTTATCCTATTGATTAATATCTGATGGCATTTTCTATGATATTTATCTGTTAAAATTACCTGTTGGTACACAATGCCCCCAACACTCATAAGCCACCTCCCAGATAACCTCATGTTAACCTTTGTAGGTTTGTTTTTTTCTGGATTATACCAAAGTTAAGCTTCAGTTTGATGGAATTAATGATTAGACTGTTAGAAATAATGATGACAGTATGGTCATGTTGGAGAAAGATGGAAAGCAAAGAAATAACTGCAGAGAAAGGGTCATCACTTGAACCTGCCGAGCAAGTGAGGAGTAAAAATCAAGTAGTTTTTTAAGCATATCACACTATGCAAGGCGGGTGTGCCACTAGTATGCAAGGGGTTATGGTGAACAGAAAACAAAAGAAGAAGAAGATGTCTCAGGTCATCCCCTAAGTTCTGTCTGAATTTTAACTTTTTGTTAAAATGAACAAAATTTAAAGAGTATTTTATAATGTCTAATGGAGCTGAACATTATTTTTATGTTTAGATGCATTTAAACTGATCAAATTTTATTTCAGAGAACAATAAAATTAAATTTTGTTTGATTAAAACCTTGCTAACATGGAAGCACCCAAGAATCATTTGAGGCACATAATGCTTTATGAGTTCAAAAAAGGAAACTCAGCAGCTGAAGCAGCTAGAAACATTCACTCAGTTTATGCAGAGGAATGTGTGAATGAAAGAACTTGCAGAAGATGGTTTGCAAAATTCAGAGGTGTAGATTTCACCCTTGAAGATGAAGATAGATCTGGACGTCCAGTTGAGTTTGATGAAAAGCTTCTTGAAGCAGCCCTTGAAGAAAATCCTGCTTTATCAGTTGAGGAATTGGCAGTGGTTCTCAGTTCAAACCATACAACTGTTCATCATCATCTTCAACAACTTGGAAAAGTTCCTAAACTTGTAAAATGGGTGCCTCATGAATTGTCTGAAAACAACCTCAAATCCCGAGTTGACATCTGCTCTTCTCTCTATTCTCGCCAACTTGTTTCACCTTTTTTGGATAGACTTGTGACTGGTGACGAAAAATGGATCTTTTATCGAAATGTTAAGTATTGTAGACAGTGGTTTGGTAAAGAGGAAGGACTCCAGCCACAACCGAGAATGGAACTTCATGAGCAAAAGGTTCTTCTTTCAATCTGGTGGGATTGCCAAGGAATAATCCACTTTGAATTCTTACCACCTAATGCAACAATTAATGCTCAAATATACTGTCAGCAATTAGAGCGTTTGAACCGAGCTTTGAGGAAAAAAAGACCTGCTCTAGGGAATAGAAAAGAGGTGATGTTTCATCAGGACAATGCATGACCCACACAGCAAGAATCACGGCACAAAAGATCGAAGAACTTGGTTGGGAGAAAATTCCTCATCCACCTTATTCTCCCGATCTTGCTCCTTCAGACTAACATTTGTTTCATAGCTTACAGAATCATTTGGAAGAAACAGCTTTTGTAACACAGGAAGAGGTTAAAACTGACATTTGTGAGTTCTTCGAATCAAAGTCAAAAGAATTTTACAGTAATAGAATTAGTAAGCTTGTTAATAGATGGAAGGAAGTCATAGATAATCAGGGAAAATACATTGTTGATTGAATCTGTAATTAAATTTAATATTTGGTCACTTGTTTTCTTTATTCAAAATTCGGATAGAACTTATGGGATGACCTGATATAAGAAAAAGAAGTAGTAGTAGTAATAGTAGTAGTACTAGAAGAAGAATTATTATTACTATCATTATCATTATTATACAACCAAATTCTTACTAATATTTAATTGGCTTGCTGTAGATTTCAGATACTCTGCCCCTGGAAGCTCCATCTTTATATACTTCTCTCACCCCCACCCCAAGGGCAGACTATCAGACATATATTCCACTTACCCAATGACTAAGCATTATTCTCTTTAACATTAAGATGAGAGCTCCTCTTAACAACACTCCATCTTTTTCATTTCTTTTGTCACTTGGGATTGAATAATCCTACATTTTCTTTTTATTTCGATTGTGGCAAAATTTCTTTAGGTTCAGAAAAATAACTGAAAATCTTCAATGAGAGGGATCCATTTGTTGTTAAGAAATCAACAAATCTCTTCATATTCATTGTGAAATGAGTACTGGCACAGAGTAAATCAAATAGCTCAGACTGTTAGCACCTCCCCAAGCAAATGACTTTTATTTTTATTTTTTTATTTTTTACCAACCACCCCTAACGGTCAGACGTGGCACAAGGCCAAATTTAACATGTAGGCTTGGGCAAAAATTCCCCATAGACCTCGTAAATAATGAGATCGGGTAGTTGTCTACCACCCCAAACGAGACTCTGCCTCTTCAGCATAGCCTCATCTGGGTTCCTCTTTGCGCAGAGGCAGAGAGTTCGACCAGACAGCTGAAAAGATTTCAGCTAGAAATGATTTTCTAAGCATAGCTTAGATGTGGCACAAGGCTGAAAGTATGGGACACCCAGTGAGGATCGAACTCACTACTCAGTCGTAATTGTTCTAGCAAGACAAACTTGCTAACCATTATACTGTCTCAAGGTGCCCAAATAATTTTCTAAGCAAAGCTTAGATGTGGCACAAAGCCAAAAGTATGGGGCACCTAGTGAGGATTGAACTTACTTTTCAGTCGTAACTTTTCTATTGAGACAAGCTTGCTAACCATTACACCATTCCAGTGAAACAGAAGTCATCAACATGATGACAATGCTATGCAGTTTATAGTTAATGCACCATGGAAAACTGGTCTGGTCATAGTTTCAAGGAATTGCACCTCTATTCATAAAATATCATACACAAGGAGAAACATCTACTAATCTATAGACATACTTTGACAGCTTTCATAAAATGTAATCTTGTGGGGTAAATTAACCTTAAAAGGAGAACACAACTGGACTTGCCTATCAAATGTCTCTCCTTACAGTAAAGTAGTTTCAAAATCCATTGATCTAAAACTCTGTCTATTTGAAGATATTATTCCCATGGCAATTAGAAGACCTTCTTTAGAATCGGTAAGGGAATCATTTCCAATGTTGCCTGTTTCAATATCTTGAAAGCTTTTAACTAGAAGTCTTATCTTAATAACTGCTTTTCCATTTGATTGTTTGCTGCACAAATCCATTTTGTATGTCTTATTGTTGACTATTATCAGGAAGTCATTCATTTATTTTCAATCTGACTCTATACTTTGTTTTTATCTGCCACTTCTAATTTCTGTTTAAATCTCTGAGATGAAGAGTTATCAGTATTATGAGAAGTTATCTTTACGTTAAAAATACATCAAAAAACGACATTATTTTTGCACCAACCTAATACACGGAGACTAACTGAGTGAATTAAAACATTGGTTCATGAATTTGGCCATATAGTAATTGTGAGTTCAATCTACATATGCAGCAGTGTGTACTTGGACTCAATGGAAAAGGACTGAGCAATAAGTAAACAGTAATAAAGAAGAATACGATGAGCTATTCCTAGACATGTTCAACAGAAAAAGAACAATATCTCTTTAGATTAAATAAAAAGTTCATTTTAAAATTCTTAAAAGGTTACCTGGAACAAGGAACTGATGAAGACCAGATCGCACCACACCTGAAACATTCGAATAACAACAACAAATCTACACGTGCAGCAGTGTGTACTTGGACTCAATGGAAAAGGACCGAGTAATAACTGAACAGTACTAAAGAAGAACTCGATGAGCTATTCTTAGACATGTTCAACAGAAAAAGAACAATATATCTCTTTAGATTAAATAAAAAGTTCATTTTGAAATTCTCTGAATGTCACCTGGAACAAAGAACTGATGAAGGCAGATCACACCAGAGCTGAAACACTGGAATAACAATAAAAAATATTAAGACTGCAAGTAAATAATGTAAATATTGTCTCTTCTAATTCAATTTCTCTATATATTAACATCATATCTTCATTATCAGATATCTGTTTTGTATCATTTATTTTTCATTTTGAGACTCTTTGTCCATATCTAACCTAAAGTGTTCATCAGGATCCATGGCATCATAAATGTCTTTCTTGCTTATGACATTCATTTTTCTCCATTATCATAAGAAAGTTTACAATTTGTCACTTGTGAAGGTTTAGAAAGTTGAATGGCTTTTGTTGGAAATGAAACTTTAGGTGGTCTCCCTCAAGGTCTGCTTGAAACTCTGCTTGTCATTCTATTTCAACTCCATTGCTTTCTTCAATTTGATTATTTCACTTGACGTCATCTTTTAACTCATAGCTCAATGTTTTCTCCACTTGTCCATATTGCTAGGCACTGCAGAAGGAACATGACACTTTTGCTTGATAAATACTGGATCACTATCATAATTAGGTGTATCTTCATATCTACCAGTATATATCAAAATACGGTAAATATGTATAATATAATAATAATCTGGCAACTCATAATTGAGGATACCTGTCTACTACGGTGGCTAGCCAATCCCTCATTTAGACTTTCACTCAGGCACATTTGTGATTTTTCAATACCCAACTGTGGTGTATACTCCAACTATCCTGAGCAGACCTTAGTTACAGTTTCTGGGAGAGAACGTGTTATCTAGCATGATCAACAATCTGAACAAGGCCAACACACTCAAATCCTCGGTCATGATGACTTGTGACTTCATGCTAGCACAGCTATCGACGACCCCCAAGTATTCCGTCTACCCAATTTCACTCATAAGGCTTGGGTCAACCCGTGTTATGGTTTTCAGGCACTTTCCAAAGGTGCTGCACACTGGGATCATCCCCACACCAGACCAATAACATCAAGATGTCTCCTTCCAGACAAATCAACCATGGTGAGATTCAAACCTGGGTCTCATAGTCAGAATGTGAATGTTCTAAACACTCGGCCATGTACCCATACACATATTTTTACCGACTACTTTACTGAATCCATTCATGTATCCCACTCATTTTTCTTGTAAAATATCATATTTTCTGGATTATGAGATTGTAATAAACTTGATGATGAAGTGTTCAATTTTTCAGACAATTCACAATCCAAAAAAAGGATTTTATTTCTAGATGCATTGCACTGAAATTATTGCACTGAAATTATTGGCCCTATTCTCTCTATTAGAAACATCATCCAGTGCAGGAATTTGTCCATTTAAATTTGCAAGCAGATTGGTTGAAATTATACCAATGAACACTATGAAAACTGTTATTAACACTCACAACTCATACTAAAGTCACATGAGAGTTTGCATTTTTAATTATTGCTCAACAGGTTTTGACCTGGTTTAGTTTGAACAACTATATCCAGATTTTGGGCTATGTGACAAAAATCCTGCTTATTATGTTTCTGTCAATGGTTGGTAAGGTACTCCAAAATATGCTTCCCAGGATTTAAAGAATGCAATGATAATTCTCAAAACTGTCTTTCCTACTTAACTTCCCAGCTATCTTGTACCTTGGTTATCAAGATGTAGAAATTTGGCATGAAGGATCTCATTGAAAACCACAGCCACATTTTTGGTAAAATATGAGAGAAAAATCAACAACAGATCTGGATGTTATGAATAATCAAGAGTGGTCTCCCCTTGTTTCATTACTCTCCTCTTTGTGAGAGCTATTTCTGTTTGCTGGGACTAGAAAAGGACACTATACAAAAATCTTGTATTCTCAGTTGAATAAAGCTTTTTTAAAGCCTACACCTGTAGACTTTTGTCCTTACACTGGGCTCAGCTATTTTTATATTTCCTACATATTCTCACATGATGGAATACCCTCTAATATTTCTAAGAATTCTTTGTCTTTTATATCTGACCTCTTGGTCAGACCACATAGTTTATTTTTAAATTGCTGGATAAATTATCTATGCAATTTAGTGGCTATCCTCACTTTCTCTTCTGTATTGTGACTAATGATTTCTTTCAAAAAAGTAGTAGACTTTAGTAAAATCCATGGAATCATAGTAGTGACCTAAAGCTGAATATTTATATTTCACTTTTTTCTTCCAAGCACAAATATTTATCATCTTCAAAATAAAAGTTTAGTCTTGGTTCTGCTCTCTTCATAGAAGCTTTTCTAAGTAAAATGGTGACATCCACCTCAGTAACAATGTCCACTCTGATGCCTGTAAAAATACACAACAGTGTAACATGTATTAGAAATAGTAACAACTTTTTTATTTTCAAATTTTTATCTCCTTCCTTCATTTTGATGTTTATTCTAATATTGTCTGGCAATATTTCCATAAATTACCATTTTATTGCAAAGAGTTCTAGATGCTCTCTTGTCATAACTACAGACCACAAAGTTTCACTTTAAAAAGGAAGCACTATTTTAATCTGACTTTTTCTGAATATCACACTATTTATTATATATTCTTCTTGTCTTGGGAACATTTTTGCATATCAACAGTCTGTGGCACAATAAAAATGCAGCTAAACAAATGAGATGGGCTACCATTAGGTATTGGGGGATTAATTTTCCTTCTCATAGAACAACCAAAGTTTCTATTTGTCAGTGTACTCTTTGTATTTCTACCCAGTCATTAGAGAAAAGAAAAGGATGTCTGCTTGTGCAACACCTGAAATGCACTTTATCTGATACCTCTTGTTCTTTATGCATTTCTAAAGCACTTCCTTTCTGACTGAAGGCTACCTAAAACTTTTTAACTTCAATCCATGCAACTTCATCAGTAGAAATTGAAATATCATCGCATAACTTTAAGATTTAGCTCACTCCCTGTGGCTTTAAGAAAACTTTTCTTGCGATAGATTCACGCTTTCAAGGCTCTGTATAATAGAGACAGATTTTAGTCTTTTGATGACATGATCTCTCAGCTTTTATTCAAAGTAATCAAATTCAAACAAGTCTTCACAAAATAACATATTGTGGGTTACCCCACTTAACTTTACTAAAAAACTGTTGCTAGAGGATGCTCTTTAAGCCTATAAATAGAAAATGATAATCTCAGTCACTCACTCTTTTCTATTTTTCTCTTAGACAATAAGATGTAGTTTGCACATGGTAAAAATGTGTCTGCCACCAGGGAAATCATGTTCACTTCACTTTCAGTTACTTTTCTCTCAGATTTCTCCTACACAAACTTCATACATACGAACACATTCTTTAATTTAAAAGTTTTCTTCTTTCATATTCATTGTTTTGTCACCCACATCAATTTTTTATTGTCTATGTATGCTTTTGTTTTGTTAATAGATACATTCTTTTTCTTTGTATATAGTTTTGTTGTTAGTTTATTCATTTAATACCTGGACTCACAGTCGAGTCCACAATAATTTTTGTGGGAAAAATATAGCAGAAGACATATGTTTTCTACCTAAACGCAACCAGCATTCATGCAACAAATCCCTCAACAAAAGTGCATGTGAGTCGGTTTAAGAGAAAAATAGAAAAGACAGAGTGACTCAGAATATCATTTCCTATTTATAAGCTTAAGGAGCATCCTCTGGTGGCAGTAAAATTAAATGGAGTTGTAGTGACACTAAGAGCAGAAACAGGAAATTACCCCTTTCACAGCTTAAAACATAATGACATATTTCAGGCCTTGTGTATCAGGCTTCACGCATAACTTCTGGTTGAAGTTGATTAAATATAATCCTAAACAAATATAGATTGACTAATAAGAAATGAGAGGACCTGAAATAATCAACAACTTAATCAGAGCCTCTTTCAACTTCACTAACAATATAAATAGACCTCTGTCTAAAAGAAAAGAAAAAAAAGATTCCAACAGGAAACATGGAGAAGACACAGAGAGATGAACCCTTACAACTGTGAGTGGATACATCAAAGGCATCTTGGCTTCAACAACCACTACCACTCCTTACACCTCTCTCGTCATTTTCACACCTTTTACTTCTCTCATACATTCAATCTCCTTTTCCTTATTCACAGGACATATTACCAAATGAAACTAGCAACTCTCAAAAACACTTAACTACTTTTACAAACTCTTTTATTCCTTGAAATGTAATAAAAAACATTTTATCTAATCTTACTTAAATACCAACCTTGTGACATCTATGAACATTACTATTGTTTTTGTACAATACGAAACTACTTATTAAGGTTTATATAAATTAATTGTTATACTCCAGTTTATCATGTTTTATTTACTCATTCATACATCCCTTATAGTGGGCTAATCCTAACAAGACCCAAATCAAACCCCACAAATAACCCACTATAGAGTAACCCACAGTATATACATCTTTCTGATACTTCTGAAAAGCAGGTTATAAGCACAGATTGGTTCTGTCTTTTTTAAACAAAGTGATAACTTTTCCATTCAATCATCTTCATTTCTGATGCCATCTTTTTCGCATTACTCCCCAAAGTGAGAAAAAATACTATTTTCTTTGCTTCAACATTTCTAGCTATTTCCCATAATTTCACATAATTGCATATACTTTTTACATGTCTCATACTTATCTATGTTCAGCAGAGGCGGTGCCAAGTCTTCTAAGAAAATTTTTATCATGTACATCTCTACCATAACAAAATATGGTCGTGAATAGTTTACAGGTACTTATAAATACAAATTGTAATATCAGAAAATTTGACATGTTTCCTTTCCTTCCTTTCATTAATAATTGCATTCTGCTTCCAATGTTCAAACTCAATTTTACCAATGTTTAATTGTGATGCTGTAGATTCCAGATATTTATATGCTTCCTCCCTCTCCCAATATATATATATATATATATATATATATATATATATATAGAGGTTGTGTCAGGTATTTGTAAATACACATTTATCAGACCATAAATAAAAGATGTTCTAAAGTAATGTAATGCTGCATATGCCAAAATTTAGTTTTCTTATTTCTCTTTCAGATGTATCAAGAGCATTAACATGGAAGTTTCCAATCTGATACAGGAAATGGAAAGTGCACTATAGACACCATCTACCAATCACAGCATCTTAGAGATAACCAGCTTTTAGAAAGTGTCAAAACTGCTTGTGATAAAGGTCAGAAACCAGTTGGAGAACTCTAGGAGGAACATGTCATCTATGATCCAGAGAGAAATATTCTTGGTGATCAAATGTCATAAGGATTGTTTAGTTCATCCTTATCAACAAGATGATGTAGGCTATTCTCAAGCAGCTCAAAGAATTAGGTTGGTGCAAAAATAATGATGTAATAATGTCGTTTTTTGACGTATTTTTTAACGTCAAAAAACAACATTATTACGTCATTATTTTTGCACCAACCTAATAGCACTAGACATAATGCATGAGAACATTCATTAAAAGTTCTATCTAATTCAGAGATTGTAGCTTATGTGCAGCAAGACCTAGGAAACCCATGTGATCTAATCAAATACTCACTGAATCAAGTCAAACACTCCATGGAGCCTAGCAATGCTCTGGTTTGTCTTTGATAAGAAGAACTCTGACCAGAATTAGATGAAAAAAACAAATGAAAAAATGATTCTTCACAAGATCCATAGAGTGTGTTGCATGCTAACTTCATCTTGCTTCTGATGGTCTTGGGTGTTATGAGTGCCAAGTCATGCTTCTTAAATATCCTGAATTCTTATAGTTACGATATTTGTAAAGGGAAGAGACCAACTAGTGAAAACTGCCATTATGAATGGCCAACATGAATGAAAACCAGATGATTCATGTGTACAATTGCTTCTGAAGCTACATTGAGTCTGTCCATAAGACTCAGCATAGTTTTGTAGAATAACCCTTTTTCTTTGAACATGTGTACAAATATTTGAAAAATATATATATATATATATATATATATATATATATATATATGTAAAAGTAAACATTGAAGTTAACACTTAGAGGTGACAGTCTGTTTCATGCTAGACACAATCATCAGGCCTGCATATAGCATGAAACAGACTGTCACCTCTAAGTGTTGACTTCAATGTTCACTTTTATATTTACACATGCTCTATCTCTGATATTGACCACTTTATCCCATAAATATAGTACACCTTAAGAGTATATTTCTTCATATATATATATATATATATATATATATATATATATACACTACAGTTCAAAAAAGTTTGAAGCCACTCTGAGAATTAGCATGGGATTAACTTGATAGAAGAGTGAAAAAAAACATGGAAAATAGCACTTCCTTGAAAAAAGAATGGAATCAATTATCGAACTTATACTTTGAGAAACTTTTGTAACAAATGGCAAAGATTTCTGCTGCAGTAATCAAGGCTAAAGGAGGATATTTTAACAAGAGCAAAACTTAATCATAAAATGTTTATTCTTCTTTTTGTCATAATAAAATTTCTAATAAAAAACATGTCTCACTTTTTTCTAACCATGTATAATAATGTTCTCTTATTTAAAGTACAAACAACTACATTTTTAGCCAATTTAAATAATTATCAGTGTTTCCGCAAACTTTTGAACTGTAGTGTGAATATATATATATATATATATATATATATATATATATATATATATATATATATATACTATCTATCTATCTATTTATCTATCTATCTATATATACTACTACATTCGCCCCGTCTCCTGTCCAATTTGTCATATAAGATCAGTTCCTTGGAAACTGACAGCCGGACACCAGCACATGAGATTTGCTTAAAGTGGTGAAGGTTTCGTGCAGAACCATCCACACTTTTTGAAGGGCTGAATACAGAGACCTGGTGCACTATGTTCCACAGGGTCCCCAAACGAACTTCTGCAGGTTTTGAATTCAGTGTTGTTCTTCTCCTAGACCAGTTGCCATCCAAGGCTATAGAACAGAGTCTGTCCTGCTATTTATATATATATATATATATATGTGTGTGTGTGTGTGTTTGTGTATGTATGTGATAGGATGAGGAACAAATACAAAATGCCTATAAATTTTACATGTTTTGATTTTATTTAAGCTTCAACAGAAAATGAAATATGAAGAAGAAAAGAAAATTCTGGTATTTTTATTTTGTGTTGTTTGTTTTTTTTTTGGTAAGAAAATCTGAAATGAATCTTCCCTGTCAAGCATCATTCACATGTATAGTTCATGTGTTTATGTGTATCACATTCTAGTTGGTCTATTCAATTGATAATGTGTATGTGCATGTCTGCATGTGTATGTGTGCGTTTGAGCATCTAGTGGGAATTTTCATCTGCATCCAGTGGTTGTCCATTTGTTGATTGTCGATGAATTTAAGTTACTACCTACATATAGGAAGACATACACTCTTGTGCAAATTAATTGTAAATTAATTGAAACAAAATGAATAATTCCATTATTATTTACTTTTTCTTCATATTTTTCCAATGAATCATGACCCAATACACATGTTAGTACTTCATATGTCCATTCCACAAAGTCGTTCCTAGCAGATTGACCACAGATTCTCAACTGGATTTAAATCAGAGTTTCCAGGCCAGTCTATCGTACTTTGAACTGCTCACTGGTAAGGCTTGCTAGTGTGTTTGTGCAACATTAAAATTTTTGTACACTTCTTTGGAGTAATGTCCTCTGCAGACAGTGACCATGTGTGCATGTGTGTGTGCATATGTCTATGTGTATACATGTCTGCATGTGTGTGTGTGCATATGTCTATGTGTGTATGTATGTGCATATATCTATGTATGTATGTGTGCACATGTGTGTGTGCGCATATGTCTATGAGTGTATGTGTGTGCATGTGTGTGTGTGTGTGTGTGTGTTTGCAAACAATGACGGTAACTCTAAGTCTAGCCATCAAAGACAACGAAAAACAATTCTGTTTAATAATTAATACTGCTGATTTTTTTGACCACAAAGTAACATTAAAAGAAAGCGAAAACCTGGACAAAACCTAGATGGAAGAAACAGAACATAAAGAACCAGTTGTAGCCATCATTAATGTTGTATTCTGAACAATACTGAAGAATTATATGAAATGATTGGAATAATTATAAATTCAAAGAAGAACTGGAAATCATTCAAACATTAATATCAGCCAGAACACTTGCAAGACTTGCTGTCAACTGATCTCCATGAAATTCACAAAGATAAGGTTTTTTTTCTATTTACTCAATTATAGAATAAGTTAATTTTATCATCCAACATGAATTAATTATTTTATTCCGCATTTATCTCTTTACATTTTTCTTTATCTACTTCTATTTGCTTCCTGTCAGATTTAACTGACTTTTTTTAGGCATAAGAAGAATCATTAGATATGTTGAGAAGAAAGAAACAAAATTACAACAATATCTTAATCAACCTTATCCTATGTTACAGATCACATGATCATTATCAGTCAACAATCCTTTCATCTAATAATTACAAAAAGGCAATGGCTAACCTGCTTAACAAGTTTCAGCAAATGAATAGCAGAACAAGTACCACAAAGAAGATTTATAACAGAGTAAGTATTATTGAGAACACTAAGAAGCTGTGGAAAGCCATGATTTCTTATGTCTTAAAGAAGCATGGCACAAAGATAAGTAGAGAGAGAGAAAAAAGAGACATCTTCAGGAGAAAAGATTCAACAGACAAAATATTGGGATAAAGTAACTAAAATGAAATAATAATAATAATAATAATAAAATTACAGAGATAGGACCTGTTACAATTCTATGGGATTACACAATTCACACTGACAGAACGATCAAGGCCAACCGCCCAGATATTGTTATTAAACACCACAAACAAAAATGGTGCCTCCTTATTGATATGGCAGTCCCGGCTGACTGCAATGTATCTTTGAAGATATTCAAAAAACTGTCAAAATACAAGGACCTTGAAATAGAAATCTCAAAAATGTGGCATATGGGAACATTAACAATCCCTGTAGTAGTTGGAGCCCTAGGACTGGTTGGAAAAGATTGCAGTAGACTAATTGAAGGGATTCCTGGAAGTCCATGCCTCAAGGAGATACAAAAACTTGTTCTGACAAGTACAGCCCACACTTTATGAAGGGCTTTATCTATGTAATTTTTTTTTTTTTTTTTTTTTTTGTCAGTGGAAAGTGTTATGATGCCATTTCTAACCTTAGGTCCCTGGGCGGGACCCGGAAAGAAATGTGTAAATGCCAGAAATCAAAGAAAATAATAATAATAATAATGATAATAATAATAATAATAAAATGCAGATTCTGTGATAAATATCCAGAAACAATTAATCATCTTGTATCAGTTTGTATGGTACTGGCACCCACTGAATATAAAACCCAGCATGACAGAGTGCGCCAATATCTGCACTGGAAAATCTGCAACTTCTATGGGAAGGAAACTGAAAGAAATTAGTATGAACACCACCCAGACCTGGTTACGGAGATAGGACCTGTTACAATTTTATGGGTCTACACAATACACACAGACAGAATGATTAAAGCTAACTGCCTATACATTGTTATTAGAGACCACAAACAAACAAAAAAAGTGCCTCCTTATTGATATGGCAGTCCCTGCAGACTGAAATGTATCTTTGAAGATCTTCAAAAATCTATCAAAATACAAGCACCTTGAAATCAAAATCTCAAAAATGTGGCACATGGGAACACAAACAATCCCTGTTGTAGGTAGAGCCCTAGGATTGATTGGAAAAGATTCCAGTAGACTCATTGAAGGGATTCTTGGAAATCCGTGCCTTAAAGAAATACAAAAAATTGTTCTCACGAGTACAGCTCACATCTTACGAAGGGCTTTATCTATGTAAAATATGTTTGTGTGTTTTTCAGGGTTTTTTTTTTAATTGTACAGTGGAAAATGTCTTGATGCTATTTCTAACCTTAGGTCTCTGGACGGTACCCAGAAAGAAATGTGCAAATACCAGAAATCAATGGAAATAAAAAAAATAATGATAATAATAATAAATTGTCTCAAAAGTACAGGCAGAAAATCACATGACCATGTTTTTCTACCAATAAAGATAGAGTTAGAGAAACTCAATTCTGTCTACTGCTACAACTTTTCTCTGTCAGAATTTCTGAGAAGTTATTATTATTTACATGTGGACTATTGTCCTCATCTTTGTTGTTGTTATTACAATGTTTTAGTCATTCTTCCCATGTAAAAGTAGTGTTGGTTCATGAATTTTGGGAACATAGTAATTGTGAATTCAATCTTTTAGCCAAGTAGTGTGTAATTTTGAGCAATAACAATACTAAATAAGAATTAAAAAATATATCCCAAGAGATTGGCAGCAGAATGATAAAAATCTATCACTGTAAAGTAAATAATGGGTTTAGTTTGAAATTTCCTGTAGGACAAGGCTGGAGGGCACAACAGCCAAAATGTTGTGATAAAAACAACAAAAATGAAGACAACAGTACACCCTGTGCAAATTAATCGAAACAAGCTTTTGTTTCCTTTCTTTCACTATACAGTCAATTTTAGACGCACTGGAGTGACAGGGTGTTATCAATTTCTTTTAGTAATATGAATCTATTTTTTGGGTGTATAATGAAATTTGTTTGGCCTTGAAAAATATTGTATCATCCATGATTGCATCAGATTTTTATCATGCCCAGACACAATGGTCATTGTCTGTGCTGGACGTTACTCTAAGGAAGTGTACAAAAATTGTAACGCTGCATGAACACACTGGCAAGCCTTACCAGTGAGCAAATCAAAGTACTATAAACTGGCTTGGAAACACTCCTGATTTAAATCCAATCAAGAATCTGTGGTAAATCTGCAAGGAACGACTTCATGGAATGGACATACAAAGTACTAACATGTGAACTGGGTCATGTTTCATAGGAAATATACATAAAAAAGGAAATAAGAATGGAATGCGTCATCTGTGATTGTATCAGATTTTTATCATGCCCAGACACTATTGTTTCAACTATCGATTATTTGTCCTATGGCAATTGTCTGCAGTGGACATTATTCCACTGAAGTGTGCAAAAATTGTAACACTGCATGAACACACTGGCAAGCCTTACCAGTGAGCAAATCAAAGTACTATAGACTGGTGTTATGGTAATTTAACCAGTCATGTATAGACTCTCCCAGCTATAAATAGGAGCAGGTACTGCTTTTTGGAGAGGGAAGTTTCCAGCAGTCAGCTCTGACAGTCAGACTGAACATTCTTGCTGTAACACTCTTGTTTATATATGTTTGTATTACTGTTTTTGTTAATATATTTGTTTAACTCAATTCCTCTCTTGTGTCTTTATTTCTGGCCCTAACAAGGCCACAACGCCTGGCCTGGAAACTCTCTAGATTTAAATCCAGTTGAGAATCTGTGGTTAATCTGCAAGAAATGACTTCATGGAATGGCCATAAAAAAAAATATGAAAAAAAGGAAATAATAATGAAATTATTTGGTTTTTTTTTTTCAATTAATTTACCTGAAGGTGTAGTCCACATGTAAATAATATAAATACTGCTACAACTGCTGCATTATTGCATTATATGGTTGGAGTTGGTGGGACTTGCTGATCTTCATCCCATTGTATCCTAAAAATATTATTGTTAAAGAAGGCCTATGAAAAATGCAACCAAGTTGCCTGTGTTATTTTATCTGTAAACAATCTTGTCTTGTTTTTCTAATAGAAGTATTGAAAAAAAATATTAAATTCATGAAGAAAAACCAAAATTGAAATTAAATTCCATCCTCACTAATTATGAAAAATACTTTCTTTATGGAATGATTTTTATTTTTACTTTTATAATTTTAATGCCAAATGATATTAATTAATTTTTTTGCTATAAAGAGAACTCTAAAACTTAAACACAATTCTTGCAGCTGGTTTTGAGAAGAATAAAAATATTAGCTTCACTTGAACTGCTTTGATTTTCATGGATGTAGTGGAGAACAGCTCACTCAGTTCATTCAGATAGAATAACTAACCAATCAAATGGTTCTATTCAGTTTTCAATATATCTAAGCCTGAGTGTCATTAGTTAATCCAAAAGCAAATAAAAAGAAAACAAAGTTGGCAACCTGAGATAGCAGCTTAACTTGTGTTAAAAAATGCAACTAGTATTACAAAGGAACCAGGTTATCTGTTACTCACAAAACAACCAGCTAAAGATGAAGAGATACTAACTACTAATTGACTCACTTCCTTCCCTCCTCTTTCTTATAAGCATTCTCTTTCATACGCATAAATACTGACCCCTTTTAATTAATGTTAAGGGAAGGCTAAATAACATCTACATTATTCAGACTATTGTCCTCATCTTTGTCGCCATATTTATTACAACCAGCGAGCGAAATAACGGGTTCAGTTTGATATTCCAACCACCTGAAGAAGGCTGGAGTGTACAATGGCCAAAATGTTGTAATAAATATGGTGACAAAGATGAGGACAATAGTCTGAATAATGTAAATAGTGTACAATACCTCATCTCAGAAATATAGACAGATAAATAACATTTGTCAAGAATCTTGCACACAGTTTTCTAAATAACCATTTGTGCATTCTTTTATATTTAACACTCTCTCTGTGTTTTATTTTTAAATGTATTTGTATCACATAAAATTTGATGAAGCACTAGAAAATTTTAATTCCAAAATGCATTCCAGAGAAGAAAAGTTTGGCAATGACTGCACTAAATGTTAATCTTGGTTCCCTGAAAACCCCTTGTTAAAATTTAGAATCACCAGCCTCAACCATATTGCAGAACATTGACTTTCAAAATGTCACATCATTAAAAAAATTAAACCAAGCAACTTCACATACATTTTTATGTATATCAGAGGTTTTTCAAGAGTTTTATTGAAAATATTTGGTGGGGAATTAGAAATGTTTGTTCTATTTTTTTTTTAATGGAAACCTCTGAATAACACGACTCTTATTGTAACCACTGACCATTGTCCCCCAGTATAAAACGTAAGTAAGTAGATCTTGTACAGGTAGAGGTATGAATAAGTAGAAGAATTGTGAATGAGAACTAAAAAAAGCAATAAATCAGGAGTAAAATATCAGCAAATGAATTCTGAGGTTGAATGGAAATAAATGAAGAGGACAGAAAAAGTAGTAACAATTTTCTGCAATAATCTAAAAAGGCACGCATGAACATAGCATTAAAATAATCTACTTTAAACCTAAATTTGTGGCAAAGAGACATTTCTTTCTTTGTACAAATTCTGTTTTCCAGGCCTGCAATTTCTAAGTTCTGCCATTCAACTTCTGCTCCATTATCTCTTCTCAGATGTACATACCATGTACATAGTTCAGGAAATAAGAAAACTCGTTTATTACTTTTTCCCTGATATTTCTTATTGTTGGTTGCTGTTTTTTTTATTGCAACTGTTCAGACTGTCAGTCTACAGACATCATTAAATAGTGTGGATCAGAAATACAGAATAAGCTTTTGGTGAAACTCAAACAGGAATCTTTTTTCTTCTTAGGAAGCTTGTTTTTCCATGGCAGATGCTCTGCTGATTGAACAAGGAGAGTCCTGCAACTAGCAAAAGGACCAAATCGAGCCATTTAAAATCATTTTTAATATTTTTACATTCATTTAGCATCATAAGGTTATTGTTTTTTATATATGATAGTGGTAAAGGTGGCAGTAGGAGGTTTAAGTAGTGATATTTAGCAGCACAGAAAGAGAAATTGGCAAGTCAAGGACAAATTGCAGCAAATTTCATTACATTCACTTATACACAAATATCCTTGAGGACAGTATGAATCTACTTCTTCCCCCTAGTTATGGATTAAATAACAAAGCAGACTGGACTCTCTAGCTGTTTTTGGTAACTAGTATAGGAAAAAGACAATTCTGAATACAGAACCAATATGGTGAACTAACAAGGCACATACTAAACAGACATTAAAAAGAATACAGAGTTCATAATTAACAGCAGTGTAGAGTTTTGAACAATATGATCTTGACTGTGGGTGAATCTTTAAAAAAGCTGTAGTAATATTATCTTGAATCTTTATTAGATTATAGTTAAACATCATGGTAGAAGTGTACAGACTTGGGATTGTTTTCCTTGAGTTATACAAACACACTGTATATCGAAGAAACATTAGATAAGACATTGGATAAAGACATTGAATAATCAGTGTATGGTGTTAAAGCACAGATAACAGCAAGGACTTTAAATAACAATTTTCAAAACAAGAACACTTCACGTGACTGACTGGTGCAACACGAACTACCTAGACCTATACTTCCTCATTCAACTTTGTGTCTAATGAAAATAAGCTTAGTACATAAACCCTTATGGAAATTAATTGAAAAAACAAACAAATAATCCTGTCATTATTTACTTTTTTCATATTTTTCCAATGAAATATAACCAAGTGTACATGTTAGTACTTCGTATATCCATTCCACAAAGTCTTTCCTTGCAGATTGATCACAGATTTTCGGTTGGCTTTAAATCAGGAGAGTTTCTGAACGAGTTTATAGTACTTTGGTAAGCCTTGCCAGTGTGTTCGTGCAGTGTTACAATTTTTGTATGCTTCCTTAGAGTAACATCCATTGCAGACAATGACCATAGGACAACTAATCTTTATCTAATTATATTTATCCCAAGTCTGTTCATTTTTTTTAATCGGTTTCACCCCATATGAAGCAGTAAAACCACTAAGATACAAGGGTTTACAGGGTGTGGAAGAATTAGGAACAGAAACATTAATAATGAGTGAGAAGAAGAAAGAGTGATCAGGAGAAAAGTAGATACCAATTGACATTGCATTTAAATTTTTATAGATTAAAGTTGACTGTAAAGCATGGATCCAGAAGAGAGTTCTACAAGTAAAAAGTACAAGAAAAAAAAACTGTTATCATAGAAGTTACAGCTACATCTATCCAGCTCAACTGTAAATGAGATCTTGACACTAGTCTAGTACTGTGCTTAAATTCAAAAAATCTATGTACAGCAGCGAAGAGCTTATCCAAAAAAAATTACCATGGAAGTATTTATAGAAAAGACATAGAGTCAACATTTCAGGAGTGGGAAAGTGACTGAAGCTGAGCTACCATATCAGGACCAATAATATTGCTGATTCTTCTTTAAATTTTATCAAGAAGATCAATGCAAATAGCAGGGGCACTGAACCATATCTATCTATCTATCTAGCTAGCTAACTATCAATCTGCCTATCTAGCTATCTATCTGCATTCATGCCAAGGATTCTTCACATTAATTGGAAAAAAGACAGTTACTCTAAATAAATCCATCATAATGACAATCACTGAGATCAAAGGACCAAACATCCAATGCAGTGAATTCTGTTCTGAAAGTTTTTGCAATGCTTTTATTCAAAATACAGGATGTCCATAAAGTTTGATGTCAGAACACTGATCATTATATTATTCAGCTCAGACATTCATGAGTCTATCATATGAACCATCATTGTCCTGCATCAAAGTTGGAAAGTCATTATTTTAAGTCATTACATAATTGGTCAATGTAGGTTGTTATTTGGGGACCACCTATCTTGCACCATGGCTAGGTGTCCAGAGCAGCAGATAACTAGCAAGTTCTTGTTTTGCTCACCAGCAGCATCCTGCAAAGTGCATATCGAACTTATACTAAGTCACAAAAAAGATAATATCCTTTTTGTCTGAAACCTGCTAGTGGTAATCTGTTGTCCAGTACTACCTTGTCGCAATCAGAGGTAGATTGAACTCCATAGCCATGGGGAAGGCAGCCCATCTTTGAGAAAGAACACTCTAATAAAACCAAGAGTCAGTCAGTCAGTTATGTGATATGCCTGATACATGCTTAGGCGATCAAGTATCTTTTGATACATGACTGACAAGACAGATTTTTTCCCACAGTAGGTTGCCATTTCTTTCTGCAGTAGACCAGTTGCCATCCAAGGCTATAGAACCCCGTCTGTCCTGCTATTTACCCATAGCTGGGCAGGGGGAGAAGAAGAAGATTCATACCTTTCCCAAGGGCATTAGCACGTAAGTGAATGCAATGGATTCAACTGAAATTCGAACTTGGCTCTCTTATTTCTCAATCTGAACCATTACTCCACCGTGCCTCCATGAGTAAACCATTTAAATTAACTGCCACTGGAATTCAGGATGGTAGTCAGGTGTAGACAGCATTACATGATAAAATAATGTGTTTAGCTTTTACACCACCTTCACGGAACACATGTCAGTGAACATTGGTGGGGGGAACCGTCAGTAATATTAACACTGCTACTCTCGATAGGAATGACAAACCATAACAAGTACTAAGCCATTGAAAGACAAATAGACTGATCATTAACCACTCCAATTTAAGAGAAATATAGAAGCTCAGTGATTAAAAACTGAAGCAGTAATCAAGAAATGTCTCTCTCAAAATTGAGATCCCACAACATCTATTGACAGAATGAAAAGAGTAGGATAAAAGCCAAACAAGATGGTTTCAAGCAAAGATAAATTACTAAGTTTTGTTAACAGACCCTAAAAGACAAACAGGCTTTCATTGTTTGAACATTGCTATTGGCTTTATTATATGAAATGTGTGTCTGAGACAAAATACCTGTCAACATCAGAGATAATGGTTGTTTTTTACATCATAAACAAAATAATAGTTTGAACTTTGAAAAAGAAATATTTCTGAATGACAAGATAATGAAAATGTCAAGTTCTGAATCAGTTCTTTGGGAATATCAAGGCTACATCCTTATAAAACTTTTGAAATTCCAAGAAAAATATGTCTCTACACAGGATTACATGACTTTTAATTTATTCAATAAAAATGTCACTTTTCTGATGTAACAGTTTCTAACATTTAATTTTTAAAAATAACTATTACATCAGTGTCAAAAATAACAAAAATTATCATATAAAAGTAATAGGAAATTATAAGTATACTGTTTGATTAAGCTATGGAGTATCTGTTTGACCTTTTAAACATGAGCAACTGTAGCATCTTTTAGGCATATGTCAAATTAAGAATTGATGTCTAGTATTCAACTTCATATATTCTATTTTATCTATTTAATAACAGGCATAGTACTTATAAATAATGACGTGTCCTCAAAAAAGTGAAGTTACTGTTCATTGATAGAATGAAACAACGTATAGCATATTGCAAGTTTGGTTCTAGCGATTAATGGTGGTTCTGCAAGAGTGTGCTGAACAACAGCAAATCCTTAATGCCTCCTCTTTTCAATCAATTCAAAGTCCTGACATCTACAGCAGATAAGGTTGAATGCTTTGCTCAGAAATTCTCAACTCAACACTTGACTCATTTGGAGTACCCACATCTGATTTTTCCCCTAAAACAGAGGCTCTACTATGTGATATGCACATTTATTAATTCAACTCTTTATGAGTTGGCAATTGGAGGTGATGGAATCCCAGCTATCATCTTAAAGAAATGTGCTCCCAAGCTGGCTCCAGTTCTCTCCAAACTCTACAACTATTGCCTTGCTGTTTCCTGCTTTTCTGCTTCTTGGAAGTCCTCCTCTGTAGTTCCTGTTTTTAAGAACTCTGGAGAACATTATGACAACTCTATCAACTTATTAGTCTCCTACCACTTTTTAGCAAAGTATTCAAGGCTTTAACCAATCCTAAAGTGGTTAAGCATCTTACCTCTCACAACCTACTCTCTGATAACACTATGGCTTCCATTTTGCCAGGTCTACTGCTGATATGTTATTGGCTATCACTGAATATGTATATCAAGCTCTTGATAATAATCACAAAACTCAAGCTGTGGCTCTAGATATCCCAAAGGCATTTGACAGGGTTTGGTATGCTGGTCTTCTATGTAAACTCCAGGGCTACAGTATTACTGGACAATTGTTTGATTTAATCCAATCATTCCTAATCATGATATAAGGTCGTTTTGAATGGGCTTACTTCCAGATCCTTTCACACGAATGCAGATGTCCCCAAGACTCTATCTTGGGTTCTACGCTGTTTCTCTTTTTCATCAATGATCTTCCTGATGCCATCAGTTCCCAAGTAGGCATTTATGCTGATGACACTACCATTTACACCTCTCTTAATAACAAATCCATCAGAGCTGACAAAGTTAATGTGACTGCTGCTCTTGAAAAGAACTTCCAATCTGTGGTTAACTGGGGCTAGAAATGGATCATAAATTTGAATGCCTCCAAAACTAAACTCCTCTCATTTAACCATTCATAGAAAGCAACACACTGTGCCTTCTTGGCCTCACATTTTTAACTGACTTCAAGTGGAACATCTACATCAAATCAATAGCTGCATCTACTGCAAGGAAAGGAGGGTCACTGTGTCATACCAGAAGATTTGTCTCATCAGAATCCATCTTGTGCATTTAAAATCTACCATTCAATTGTGCATTGAATACTGTTGCCATATCTGGTCTAGTGTTCCTGCTACTCATCTCAAGGTTCTTTACAAAATCCAACGAAGGATCTTCAATGTAATCGATCCTGACTCAGTATCTCAACTGTAGACTTGAACAGCTTAAGATTATGGTGATCAGGGAAGCATCCTCTTGGGAGTTGGTTCAACATGGCATTAGTTCATGGAAAGAAGCTGTTTGAGTGGAACTTACGTCTCAACAAGGGAATACAATCTGCATAGTATAGCAGATCTTAGCCATGAAGGTTAAGACTGGTGTAAGTAAGGAGTGTATTTCATCTGAACACTCTCCATGGAAATAGCAATATGTTATCTGTGAGGAAGGTGTTGCAGGTTAGAAAATAAATTGTCACCTGCAAGGATGTGGACTTTATTGAGACTGGAAAGTGAGGACTTAACAGCACCTGCCCAAATATGACAACTGTACTACATTTTCAACCTGATCTAACTCTTGTAAAGGTATAGGATAGCAAGAGAAGTCAGGTACTTACTGGAGTGGTACCGGGAGCCAACCATCTTTTCCAGCATCTTTAGCAATGGATCATATGTAAGAGTTCCACTTAAAGTTTGCACTGAGTCTATGTTCTCATAGGTGCTCAAGATACAGGGTCACTCAGGGGGAACATCTTTTCATCATGATTGGTTAACATTCTTGTTCTGCTTAGTAATGGTGGAAAGTCACAAGTTTGGTTTTTGAGGCATTGAATGTGACCAGCTAGTTCTCTCTGCCCTCAGATGTCAGAGTTAGGTCAGAGGAGAAGCTTTGGTCATATACACCTGTGCACAAACTGAAATGGAGGTATAAAGATTGCATCAAGCAACATCATGCAAAATGACTCGGAAAACTTATCTCTAGTTCATTCATACACTGGTAAGACGGACTTAGAATAGAATTGTGCTGTTCATGAAAAATTTAAGAGAGATGTCCACAAGGGTTTTGATTTTAATTTCCCTGACAATTTTGCTACAGAACTTGATCTTATGTGTAATGAATGTGGTCAAATCAATCTAAGTAGGGAAGGCCTAAAATTCAGCAAAGATTCCACACACAGAGAGAAGTCATTCATATCATGCAGCATTTAAGTAACAACTACTGCAAAAGATGCCCAACATTGCCACATCTCTGCAAAAGAATGTAAGACCCTAGCATGACTAAAAAGCTACATCCAGGCTGCCAATATCTGAGGATGGTTCAAGTGATGACATTACATTGCTCAAAATCGAGTTAAAATTTCAGTCAAATCCATTACATTCACTTATGTGCTAATACCCTTAGAAAAGGTATTAATCCTCTTCTTCTCCCTCCAGCTATGGGTAAATAGCAGGAAAGACTGGGTTTTATAACCTTGGGTGACAACTGGTCTAGGAAAAGGGTAACTCCAAATTTAAAACCTGAGGAGGGTTGTTTGGGGACCTTGTGGCACGTAGTGCACCAGGTCTCTGTATTCAGCCCTTCAAAAAATGCGGTTGGTTCTGCACAAAGCCTTCACCACTATAATCAAATCATATATATGTATGTGTGTGTGTGTGTGTGTGGACGCATGTGTGTTTTTGAAGATTCATTTTCTAGGGCTTTTCAATCCTTTTCCGGATATTTAAAGCCAGAAGATATTTTTAGATTGTAAGAATTATTTTTTGGGAGATGATAACAATTTAGTGATACAAGTTTTACAAATTAACCCATAGCTGGGAGGATTAGAAGCGGATTCATACTTTTACAAAAGGTATTTGCATGGAAGTGAATATAACAAACCCAACAGGAATTGAAAGTCAGCTCTCTGATTAACAATTCCGACCCATTATCCATTACACCACCTGCACATCCAAGCTTACAGCACCTGATATTCCCAAGTGATCACCCATCTAGGTACTGACCAGGATTGCCATTGTTTAACTTTGGTTATTGTATAGGAACCAATGTTTCAACATGATGTGACCATAAGATAAACCCAAGATATATATATATATATATATATATATATATATATATATATATATATATATATATATATATATATATATATGTGTGTGTGTGTGTGTGTGTGTGTGGAGGGTTTAAGAAATTCACCCCTAGCAAGGCAGGAAGCCACTAGCATGCAAGGGGTTACAGAAGATTTGGAGCAAGAGCAGATAGGAACGATAGAGGAAAGGATGAGGAGAAGGATAGTGGATAGATCAAGGCAACTGGAGATGTCAATTGACATTACATTTGAATAGTTGGAGATTATAGCTATCAGGGAAACAGGAAAAGGGGAGGGAGTTCCATAAGCGAGAGGTGTCAGACATGAAGCTATTGGAGTAGAAGAGACGGCTACATTTAACAGTTTCAACAGTAAAAGGGTGAGAGTGAGATGCCAGCCTCCCGTGTGTGTGTGTGCGTGTGTGTGTGCATGTGTGTGTGCATGTGTGTGTGTGTATGTGTATGTGTGTGTGTTTGTGTGTGTGAAAATCTTGAAAAAAGGGAGAAAGCTGTATGAAATATTATGACCAATAATATCATAGCAATTATAGTAATAACTATACACACACAAACAGATGTCTGCATGTATATATGTGTCGTGTAAATATTTTTGTGGGATTATATTATTGATCCGAGTATTCTCCTTAAAGATTTTACAATTTTCTTTTGTCTGCATAAAATTCTTCAACTTAATATTTTTTTGAAGAAACACATTTGTCTTTGGCAAAAGTAATAACAAAGAACTTGAAAGATAATTCTACTCTAGACTTCTTCAACTAAAATAAAGACGATATTGGTGGAGATGGGGGAACAGTTGAAATGATAGTTTCGACTTTCTCTCAGCTGTAATCATCATGGGAACAGGAAGATTAATATCAGCTTTTAGGGACGTTTGGTGGCATGCCTTTTTAAATAGATCAAGATTTGCATCATTTGTTGTGAGATAGAATCTGAAATCAGGCAAGCAATTTTGGTCTTGTTTGTTGCTCGATTGTGTCCAAAGACAAACAATCTAGTTTTTGTGTTTTTTGTGTCTGTCATTAATTTCTAGTCTTGCTGGCTTACATCTTGAATTTGGTTTTTGGAAGAGAGACACAGAGTCACTTTTCTGACTATTCTTGGAATCATAGAAAGCAAGTAATCTTAGGAGGAAAAGATTTGATTTGATTTGACTTAAGATGTTAGGTTGGTGAGTACCTTCCTGGTCTTGTGTTGATGAAAGTGATTGTGAATGATATAGGAATTGCCACAAATATACACACACATGCACCCCACCACACACACGCACACACACACACACCCAGACCCATATATATATATATATATATATATATATATATATATATATATATACCCAAATGAGAGAAAGAACAAATGGAGTAAAAATCCACAGTTCGTAGCATTTAATTTTAAAAGAGTGCTTAATACAAAGTAGAGCAATATATTATTACTATATTTTTTTAATATTTAGATTATAATAAAACATTTTGAAATTGCTACACAAAAGCTTTCATGTTTCAATACTATGATTGTATTTCTTACACTTTGTCTTTAAATTTCCTTAAAAATCATTTAATCACCAAGTCTCTTACTATTGTCTGAAGAAATACAGCCATAGTATTGAAACATGAAAACTTTTCTAAAGCGATTTCAAAATGTTTTTATTATAATGTCTTATAATAAAAATATAAGATATATGGGGATTTCCAAGCATAGCTTAGATGTGGCACAAGGCCAAAAGTAGGGGACAGCCAGTGAGGATCAAACTCGCTAAATTGTAATTGTTCTAGCGAGACAAGCTTGCTAACAATTACACCGCCTCGAGGTGCCCCAAAAATATAAGATATATATATATATATATATATATATATATATGCATGTGGGCGTGTGTGTGTGTATGCATGGGTTTTTGTATGCATCTGTGTGTGTATGTGTGTGCATACATGTATCACTAAAAAGGCTTTATTTCACCAAAAAACAGTCAAGCAGGATATTTCTAGAAGATTAAGAACGCTGTCTTACTATCTTATATTATAAAAATATAGCTTTAACGTATGCTCTATTTATGGGTTAAAGTGCCTAATTTCAGGGATAGTGCATATGTAAATATAAAAGTACACACTGAGTTCAACTCAAGTGTCAGGAACACTAGACCAGATATGGCAACAGTATTCAATGCACAATTGAATGGTAGATTTTAAATGCACAAGATGGATTCTGATGAGACAAATCTTCTGGTATGACACAGTGACCCTCCTTTCCTTGCAGTAGATGCAGCTATTGATTTGATGTAGATGTTCCACTTGAAGTCAGTTAAAAATGTGACGCCAAGAAGGCACAGTGTGTTGCTTTCCATGAATGGTTAAATGAGAGGAGTTTAGTTTTGGAGGCATTAAAATTTATGATCCATTTCCAGCCCCAGTTAACCACAGATTGGAAGTTCTTTTCAAGAGCAGCAGTCGCATTAACTTTGTCAGCTCTGACGGATTTGTTATTAAGAGAGGTGTAAATGGTAGTGTCATCAGCATAAATGCCTACTTGAGAACTGATGGCATCAGGAAGATCATTGATGAAAAAGAGAAACAGCGTAGAACCCAAGATAGAGTCTTGGGGACATCCGCATTAGTGTGAAAGGTGATAGTCTGTTTAATGCTTAAAAGTAATCTTCAGGCCATGTGTATTGTATTTTGGCTTGACTATTTATATATTCTGGTCAATGGTGCATTATCAGCAGAAGCTCTGTTGGTTGGGTGGTAACAGTTATGTTTCAAATTATTCTAAGAATTTTTGAATAGAAATAATTGGTTACTCGTGGAAGTGAGGAGAAAAAAAACTCACCTCCACAACTTCCTTTTTATCATACATTTTCTGTTTTAATTTAAATTAAATCTCTGGAGAGCAGGAGAAAAACCGGTTGCTTCGCCTGTTTTTAATATGTCTGGTAATATTAAGTTTTACACTTTAATTTCTGTCATTAAATTTTGTACCTACAAAATATCTTTAAATACATATATATATATATATATATATATATATATTTCTATACATACATATATGGATGTATATATGTTTGATAAGAATTAACAAATAGGAAATGTTTATCAATCTAACATGTTTCACTTTTATTTAAACTTCATCAGAGAATGGGAGATGGAGAAAAAGAAAAAGAAATTTTGGTATTTTTATTTTGCATTGTTTGATCTTCATTGGTTAATTATGTTTCACATGCATTCGACTAATTAAACAAACATTAGTATAATTAGTATAATAATTATCATTTAAATACATAATGTTTGTTTTTGATAAATACCGATTATATTCTTTAAGAATGGCTTAAATACAGAGTACTGAAGTAATATAATATTTTTGACATCTGTTTATAGTTGGTAGTAATGTTATTAGTATGCCATCAAAGTACTTTTGACATAAAGAATTGTGCTCTTTTTTCATTAGGGGACCTTTGTAAAAACGTTCCGAAATCAACATGCCAAAAACCAACAAACGTAATGTCTACTCAACTACACCCCCCACCTACACACACACACACACACACACACACACACTTATAAATATACATTATCATCTGTATCCCACAAAACAAACTAGAATTATTATACACTAACATACAGGAACAAATATTTATGGCTTTTCATTTAGGCTTGGAATCTTTTAATTTCTTGGAACTTTGAATAGACACATCATCTCTCTTTTAATTCCGAATGCTACAAATTATACTAAAATTTGTATAATTAGTCAAATACACATGTAACAGTTTGATCCCAATTTATATATATGTACATTAAGTGTTGTCAGTCCTATTTATCCAGCTCATGCCTCTGATTATCTCTGAGAGATAACCTACAACCTAAGAAAATTGCAGCTATGGTTCAAATCTATTAGGCTTAAAGGATAATAATGTTCATGCACAAATCGAAATACTGTCACACAGGCTAACTTCATTCTTATTCTTCATCTGTTGGATAAATGCTATAGAATATATATATATATATATATATATATATATATATATATATATATATATATATATATACACATTATAATTATTTTTTGTATTGAGCACTGTTTTCTAAAAATAAAAACAAAAATACTAAAGACCTTCGGATTATTTACCTAACATGTCCTTACCTATTTTCCTATATATTTGCACACACACACACATACATACATATATATATATATATGTATGTATGATGGACTCTCCTGTCATTTTCAATGTATGAGTGTCTTTCAGTTCAGTTTTTATGTTTATGTTTCATATGAGACAACAACCCTGCACGTGATTTGCAAACAAATCCATATGAGGGACATGCTGAAGGGTTGCCTGTCATATGGGCTGGCATACGCACATACACGCACATACATACACACACACACACACACACACACACACACATATATATATATATATATATATATATATATATATATATATATATATATATATATATTAATCATTTCACCTCAAGGAAGGCAGTAAAGCCACTAAGACACAAAGGGTTCCCAAATGTGAAAGAATAAAAATCATTATTAAGAGGAATCAAGAAAACAGTAGATAATGATTGATGTTGTATTTAAATTTTGGAAGATCAGGGCTGACTGGGAAGCATGGAGCCACAAGAGAGTTCCATGAGTGAAAAGTGCAAGAGAAGAAACACTTAGCATAGAACTTAGCCAATTTAATTGTAAAATGACGAGACCTTGCCACCAATCTGGTAATGTGCTTAAATTCATAAAGTCTAGGTACCATAGCAGAAAGTTCATCAGAACAATTAACATGAAAGTATTTATAGAAAAGGCACAAGAAAGCTATGTTTTGCCATTCAAAAAGTCAATGAAGTTAAGATATCATACTAGGACCAATGATATTGCTGATTCTTCTTCAAAAATCTTTAAATATATAACAGGAGCACCAGACTATATATAGCTGCATTATTCAAAATATGGACAAATGGTAGACTTATAAATATGTAAGACAGAGATTCTGATGAGAAAAATGGTTTAGCACAACATAGTGAACCAACTTTCTTAGTAGTAGCCCTGTCGGTTGATTCAACATAATCTTTCCACTTCATGTGAGCAAAGAATGTCAGCCCAAGAAGGAGCAACAAGTCACTCTCCAAGATGTTAGCATCAACCATGCTGATGGAAGGCAGAAAGGGAACTCTCTGATGTTTAATAGAGAGAACTTTCGTTTTCATTTTTAAAATTAAGAAGACATTCCTTGCTCGAGTTAAAACCAGATTGTAGGTGATTTTTGAGATCAATTTGACTTTATCAAACTGATCAGAAGGTGCACCAAAAGTTTCTATAAAAGCAAATTTATTTAAATATTGTTTAAAAAAAATTAATCCCCTTCATTTTCAATGAATGCAGTCCAATAGGAAGGTCGTCCTGGGTAAGACATTAAACTACATCCATGTCCTGGGTAAGATGTTAAACTACATCCAGCAGCAAGGAGGTTTTAAGGAGGAACCACCTCTTAATTGCTGGTGTTCCTAGGTCCACCCTGACCCGGGGTGTTAGCACCTGTTAGGGTCCCAGCTATGGGCAAATAGTTAACTATTACCAGCAATACTTTTTTAAAAAAATTATTATCAGCAATACAATTTTGAAAGAAATATATTACCAGAAACAGATTTTTGTCAAAACAAAATATTACAAGCAATAAATTTTTTTGCCAGCATTAAATAACCCATTGAGGTTGATATGCCATAAAACAAAATAAACCAAATCAAACCCAATAGGAAGGTAAATTTTCAATTTCATATTTTAAATAAACCAATCTAAACCAAAGAATATGTTCTCTATTCATACAAATCTATCCTAAAAATGTTGTTGGCATTAAATAACCCATTGAGGTTGATATACTGTTAAACAAAATAAACCAAACCAATCTAGGCCAAAGAATACAATACTCTATTCATACAAATCTATCCTAAAAATGTTGTCAGCATTAAATAACCCACTGAGGTTGATATGACGTTAAACAAAATAAACCAAACCAAACCAAACACAATAGGAAGGTAAATTTTCAATTCCATATTTAAAATAATTTGACAGATGTTTTTCAATTTCTATTTTTTATTTTCTAGCAAGCAAAATAAATGGAAACCTGAAGTTGCTAAATCTGGTAAGTATGGAGGATGTGAAAGAGTCATCTATCATTATAATCTAATTTTTTCTTGGGTTTGTTTTGCAGGGTGTGTCCTTGCATTTTCTTGCTGGAGATTTCTTTTCTGTTTACCTAAGCAGGGTACATTCAATGTAATGCTTTATTTCCCCAATCAAATTGCAGACAATAAAACCTCTGCAGGGATGGTCTTTCCATATTCCAGTAGCTTGTAATGGCTGACATATTTTATATTCCATCTTCAGCAGATAGAGGCTTGACAGATATGTCACAATTGCCATTTTTAAACCTTTTAAATGTACAAGCATTCACAGTATCTATATACACTGCACAAATGTTTTTAAATGTATTTTTAGTACTACTAAACTTTCAGAGGTCATACAGTAAGAAATGATGAATATTTGGCTTTTTAAAGTTATAATTTTCTGTGGCACTCAACTCTGGAATATTCTATGAACAACATACTATTGGACAGAAGTAATGATAAACTCATTCTAC
>OZ010579.1:1543297-1555797 GCA_963932145.1 Acanthosepion lycidas | reverse complement strand
TTATTTTTCTATATAATATCCTTTCTGCTCAACAATGAGTATAAATTAAATAGATGAAATAAGTATAAATATTAAATATATATAATAATATAATAAGCGAACTAGGAAAATAATAAAAGTAAAAATAAAATTAAAATGAAGAAAATAAAAATTTTTGCTATTTCGAATCTGATGTGAAAAAATGTAATTATTTTTATATTACATGTTCTTTGTATCAAAGATGCTCCTCAAAAGTTTAAGAGATTTAAGCTGCAAAATGGCTTTCACAAAGAAAAGAAAATACAGAGTAAATGTGTTGCTTTTTTCCTTGTGAACTGATTTTGAAGGAAATGTCTTGCAACACATTGGAAAAGGCTCAGTAACTTGATAACTTAACAGAATGATCCATTTATTCCAATTTCTTGAACATTTTCCAACATACACACAAATATGGAGGGTGGTTTTTTTCTGTGCTAGTTTATAAATATATCTGCATATTTACAATTTAAATACATTTTTTTAGAAATCTATTTAAATTTTTGTATATATATATATATATATATATATATATATTTATTTATATATATTTATATATATATATATATGTATATTTATATATATATATGTATATATATATTTATATGCACACAGATATATATATAATATATGTGTATGTGGGTATTTTTATTCATTACATTTACATATATATATATATATATATATATATATATATATATATATATGGTTTAAAAATGACAATTGGAAAAAAATTCTTAGTTCTTGCTAATGTGTTTCATCTTCCAACTTTATGGAGGCAAGCAAAGAAATCAAAATATTTTGTAGCCATAGTTACAGCAAATCCAAAATTTAAAAAAATAGACACTCCTGTGTAAGCCTCTTTTTGGATATTGGTATCGGTAACTTCTTTTTTACTAAGAGTTTGTTTTTGTTTTTTGTTTTCCATGTCAACAATTATTCTGGAAAATTTAACTGTATATATATATATATATATATATATATATATATATATATATATATATATAAGATGCTATGCTCAGCGATAAAATAAATCTATCTCTTCCAGTTTCACTGTCTCATTCAAAGAAATCTTTTCTCTCTCTCTATCTATCTATTTGTGTGTGTCTGTGTGTGTGTGCATGTTTATATATTCTTTAAACATTTGGTTAAACATTGAATGTGTATTTCTGTCATCCTCAACACAATATCAATACTAAGTGAACATTTTTATGAGTCAAGCGAATTATGGTTATATTCAAATATGTATTTTAGAGTACCTTTCATCCTTGCATGCTTTGGAATTGTGCAATGGATGAGGTTTTTAAAGAAAAAATGATAATCATAGATTTGACAATGTCGGTATAATTTTCTGAATGTTTGGGTATTTCAGATAAAATCATTTCACAAAAAAAAAAAAAAGATTGAGTCAAAATAAGGAAACTAACAAGGTATAAAATTTTATTTTAAAGTAAGTTGGGTTGTCATGACGATCTGAATAAAAAAGATTGCAGATGCATAAAAAAGAAAAAAGAGAAATGTAAAATCTGCTGTTTACCAATATGTTCAATGTATTTTGGCAGAAAAGACATTCTCCCATCGAAGTTGTTTTGAGAGTTTATAAAGGGAAATTAAAGAATTTAAAAAGAAGTCAAATGAAAGAAAGAAATAAAAGCAAAAGAGGACAAAAGTCAAAGGGAAATTTAAAAAAAAGAATGAAAAACCTGAAGAAAAATATAAAGAATGAGTAGCTGAAAAAGAAAAAAATGAAAATGGTAGAATGAGAGAAATAAAAGGAAAAAAAAGGAATGAGAAAGAGATGAAGAAACTAGAGATGAGGAAGAAAAATATTGAAAGAGGAGAAGAAATTGAATGAAAATTAAAATGAATGAGGAAAATAAAAGAATAAAATGAAGAAGTAGAAACTAAAAGGGAAAGAAAAGAAAGAATCCTATAAAATAGATTTCAAAATTCAGAAAACCATTTAGAAATTTATAGGGACAGTTCATTATTTCAAAAAGACTACGAAACACATAAACGCATGCACACATACACACACACACACACACACATACACACACACACACTTACTGATACACAAATAAACCCATACGTACAAATAGAGGTGGCTCGTGTGTTGGATATACATTTATTAAACATTTGATTGTGATGAATTGGTTTATATGAAATAAATTCCAATAACCAAAAATTACTATTCTTGAAAAAGTGTTCAGTATAGAGTAGAACAAATATAATTTATTCAAAAGTCATAACATAAATATATTATAAAATCTATATATATATATACGAAAAGAGAGAGAGAGAACATAAATAAATATGTAAAACAAGATGTTATGCAAATATTAGGGGAATCCAAACAGTGGGTACAAATTGACTATAACACAAACACTTGCCACTACCATTTTGAGATTGTTTCATATCTGCTGAAAGGGACTACTTTGAAGGAAACAATGGAAACTAGTTGCCAGAATAAAGAATTCTTTGATGGTCAAATGGGCTTCCAGTGATGAGGTACAAAGACTTCTTGAAAAGAATCTTTATCCTCTGTGGATTTGATAAACATCAGTGGGAAGCAGAAAGAACCAACTGGGTGACATGGAGCCTAAGGATCTGCCAACACCCATTTCCAAATCAAGTTTCAGGAAATGAGAGTCTACTCTTCCAAGCTGAAACCACTGTGGGCCATGGCATCCTTTCCTACACTTATTGTGGAAAGGAAGTTCTCTTCTATAGAGGACATACAGACCACATGAGAGTCTATGACCGACATTTAAAGTCACCCAACATCTTTGTTTTGGAAGCCAAGCTATAAAATATGCACACACACACACACACACACACACACATATATATAATGAGAGGGAAAGAGAAATGAAATGCAGCTGTTTCCGAATCAATACATGTTTATGTATATATGTGGGTGCATATATGTTTGTATGCTTTATCAAAGCCTATGTTTACATGATATGAAAGTAGATGTGAGTGTATTGCTAACAACAGATGTGTGCATCTAAATATATATATATATATATATATATATATATAGATAGATAGATAGATAGATAGAGAGAGAGAGAGAGTGAGAACTATATATATATATAGATAGATAGATAAATAGATAGAGAGAGAGAGAGAGAGAGAGTGAGAACTATATATATATATATATATATATATATATATATATATATATATATATGCACAAGTTTATTGATTTTTACTGTAGTATATTATTTCCTTCTCTTATTATAACCTATTCATTTCTGCAAGAAAAATTTTAAATAAAAATACACTTTTTCCCCTCTTTACAGTGTTTCACTTAGAATTTCTCTCTATTCCAGACGCTAATCTCCACATCTTTTATCCCATACATTATGAACTCTGATAGACTTCTATACATTTATTTTCCTGAATGTTAAAAAATCTTTAAAAGAAATAAAATTACAAAAAAAAAGACTACAAGTGACTCATCTGAAAGAGGAAAGTACAAAAAGGCAAATTGGCAATAATGTTACGAAACTGCAAGATTGAAACAGTTTAAATTCTAATGTCTCTCTGCTAATACTGTTTGTTTTATGATGAGAGGCTTGTTTTTTTAGAAGCTATGTTTTCAAAGAAAACATCACCAGAAAATCAATCATCATTGCTTCCTTTTCAAAATGAAAGAAGCAAACAGCAATTTTGGTAAGCGTATTTCCTAGCACTCCTTTTTACAAAAATAAGCCTTCAAAATTTACATGGCATATCAACTTTGACTATTACTAGCATCAATCCAAAATATTCTTATTTTTTACATACACCAAAACTTATATCATGTATAAACATAAAGTCTATCTATTGCACTAGATTTATAATATTATCATTATAAATATCATGGGTACATAGCCAAACAGTTAGAACATTTGCACTCTGATCATGAGACCTAGGTTTGAATCTCACCATGGTCAATTTATCAAGAAACTTCTTTATGTTATTGGACTGGAGGGGTCAGTCCCAGTGTGCTGCACCTTTGAAAAGTGCCTGAAAACCATACCATGGGTTGACCCAAGCCTTGTGAGTGAAATTGTGTGGACAGAACCCTTAGGGGTTGACAATAGCTGTGATAACACAAAGTCATTGTGACTGAGGGTTTGAGTGTGCTGGCCTTGTTCAAATTGTTGATCATGCTAGATAACATGCTGTCTCCCAGAAACTGTAACTAATGTCAGCTTGACATAGTTGCAGTATAAACCACTGGTTGGCTCTGTGGGTGTTAAACAAACACAAATGTGCCTGAGCAAGCATCTGCAATAAGGATTGGCTAGCCGCCCTAGTAGATGGGTATCCTCGAATATGAGTGGCCAGCTATGCTATGTGTGCCTATTAATACAGGAATAATATTTACATTGGAAATATATAAAGAGTATTTTTAATAATGGTACATGCACATTATCTTCATCTGTCTACATCTGCGTCATTTTTTTTTTTCACATTTCAATCTGTTCAAATACAATCATTTTGATTAGAGAAACAATTTTTTTCTACTGCAGAATAATATTGGCTTTAATACAGATATTTTATTCAGTTCTTTTGGAATCTATATCTTTTGTATTCTGACTTAACTTAGAAATAAGGAAGAAAAAGACCAAGAAAGAGTAAAGAAGAGAGAGAGAATACAGAGGAATGTTGCTCGATTTGAAACATTTTTTACATGACCTGAGCAAGCATCTGCAATAAGGATTAGCTAGCCACCCTAGTAGACGGGTATCCTTGAATACAAGTGGCCATCTATACATTATAAATATCATATAATTTTCAGTATTATTCATTTGTACTATTTGTTACTGATGTGATAATGCTGGATATAATAGTTGAGATTTTAGTAATTTTGAAACATTATTTTAAGCTGAGCTTCAAAGCCACTGATGTTACTCAAAAAATTCAAGAAGTGGAATGAATTGATAGCGTATTTGACTGCATTTCCTAAAACTGATTAAAGTATTTAAAGGTTGGTAACTTAAAGCCTGGAAATAGGTAACCATTAATTGTCAATTATGATGCTTTAAAATAAAAAGCAGAGAAGAATGAAATCACCAACACTCAGAATCTTTCAAATGAGCTAGTGTCAGCAAAGGATACCATCAATTATAACTATCAAAATAAAATTCTGGCATTAATTAGAAAAAATTAATTCAAGCTTTATGAAAAATCTGAATAAAATCATAGGTTTCTACTGACAGCCTTTTGCAAATTAATTGAAACAACTGCTTTAGTTTCCTTTCTTTCACCATATGGTCATTTTTATACCCACTGGAGTGACAGGGTGTAATCAATTTCTGTTTTTCCTCAGATTAAGTCATTTGCAGTGGTGTGCAGTAATATGAATCTCTTTTCAGGATGTATGATAAATTTGTTTGGCCTTGAAAAATATTGCATCATCCATGATTGCATCAGATTTTTATCACACCCAGACACTATTGTCTCAACTGTCGATTAGTTGTCCTATGTCCATTGTCTGTAATAGACATTACTCTAAAGAAGCATACAAAAATTATAACGCTGCAAAAAAACATTAGCAAGCCTTTGAGGAAATCAAAGTACTATAAACTGGCCTAGAAATCCAATTGAGAATCTGTGGTCAATCTGCAAGAAACGACTTTGTTGAATGGACATATGAAGTATTAACATGTGCACTGGGTTTTGTTTTATTAGAAAAATATGAAAAAAGGAAATGATAATGGAATTATTGGTTCTGTTTCAATTAATTTGCCCAAGAGTATATAATGCAAAATATAGGGTTTTCTATAACATTTGATGTGTGTGTGGTCTATTGTATAGCAGCTTCAAATGAGAAATCAGAGGCCTGAGTTTAAATTTCAGTCAGATTCATTACATTCATTTAGGCACAAATATCCTTGGTAAAAATATGAATCCATCTTCCCCTAGCTATGGGTCAAATAGCATGATGTGTATGTAGAAAAATCATTGTTATTCTTAAAAAATTGTTAATGCAATATTTAATTGCAAAGAAAAAAAGAATAATTCTTACAATCTAAAATATGTTTTCATTTTAAATAACTCCCAAAGGGTTGATAAACTGTAAAAAAGAAAAAAAGAAAATCAATCTATAACCAATTAATAGTCAGTTATGCACCATGCATTATACACGCTTAGATACATGACTAACAAGGCAGATTTTTTCCTGCAGTAGGTTGCCATTTCTGTCTGCGGTAGACCAGTTGTTATCCAAGACTATAGAATCTGGTCTATCCTGCTATTTACCCATAGCTGGTGGGGAGAAGAAGAGGATTCATACCTTTCCCAAGGATATTAGCACATAAGTGAATGGATTTGACTGGAATTTGAACTCGGTTCTCCGATTCCTCAATCCAAGCTGCTATGCATTACTCCACGATTTAAGAGAGGTTAAAAAAATGATGACAATGATTTTGATAAGCTCTAATTCAATATATGCCAATTATGCCAATTATGCCAATTATGGTTAAGAAGCTAATCTCACAGCCCATTACTACTACCATGAATTTATCTCTCACTAATATCTCCACACTTTTGGACTTATTTCAAACTAACTTTAGTAAATTTAAGAGCTCTTTCCATAGAATTGTTACCAGGCTCATATCACAGAGCACTATTACTAAAGCAAGGGCTATTTTTCCTGAATACCCCAACCATGTTGGGCTGATGCTGTATTATGCTTATCTTAGTAAGCATCTTGGGTCCTTTGTAAATGAGATCAGTTTTGGGAAGTATTGCATTAAGTTTGATTCTCACTGGATGCTACATTGTTGTGGCCTTATGCCAGAAAGTGCTAATCTTAATAAATATCAAAGTATCTTGATATAGAATTGAAGTTAATAAGCAAGTATCACAGAGAATTACTATTGTAATAAATCTGATCCTCACTGGGTGCCTCACACATAGCATTATACAAGGCAACCAATTTCTTGTTTCTTAAGATAATGTGGGGCACAATTAAATCCAAAAGTAAAACCTCTGGTAAAAAAGATTGTTTATTTTCTAAATGAACCATGAATTCCTTCTCAATGTAGTTGAGTTATTATGAAACCAAAAAATGGTAATTAATCCAAATTGTGAAACTTTCCATTTTCCATGAAAAGTTTAATTAGCCTCATCTGGAAACATCCATTTTATTGATTAAACCCTATTTTATTGCCTTTGTATTGAACAGACATTATGACTAAATAATCAATAACTCTTAAAAATCATTTTAATTTGTTGCTTTTTACTTCTTTTAAATGAACTGCATCCAAACCAGAAACACCCCAAGGGTATTTTTAATGACTATTACCCAATGGTAGGAGTGGCTCTTCTCTTAAGAATGCTTCAAACAATCTTGTTCTTACAGGACATGCAATCATTCCAAGTCGAGAGTTTTAGATCATCTTCACCAAATAAATTTGGGGATAAATACTGACATTCTGAGGGTTTTTTTTTCATTATTTAAACCATGCTCATTTCTCAAGCCAATGTTTCATTCTAAAATGCTAAAATATCCATCAGTCTCTATTACTATTCATAGTAAATATAAGAAACAATTTAGCTACAAACAATAAAATATTAGGTTGGTGCAAAAATAATGTCGTTTTCTCACATAGTAACATATGTGAGAAAACGACATTATTTTTGCACCAACCTAATATTTTCATACAGGACACCTGTAAATAATCTCTACCACTTACTAAATATTAGGTTGGTGCAAAAATAATGACGGTTTTTGACTTATTTTTTAACGTCAAACAGTCATTATTTTTGCACCAAACTAATAGATATGAACACTTACAAAAGAAATCCTTGACTACAAAGTTATGATGTTTGACTAAATAGCATACTAAACTCAGTTTCATATAGTACAAGATTAGTTTGCAGATTAGAAACACTGTATTTTGCCAATATTTTAAACAGAGAGTGACTACTTTCTTTCTTCTTTTATGTGCCATGTCCCTTAAGAATGTTGGTGATTATGGCTCTCTACTTCTTCCTGTCCCTTGTAGCTCTCAATAAGTTTTGTCTTTTTATTATTTCTCCCAGTCACTGTTCTGCCATCCACTTGCTTAAGCCTATTAAGTATGTTACTCATTGCTTTCCCTTGTCCCTCTTTCCTTCTATCTGCCCTGTGAGTATCAGATTTTCCAAGCCTTCTTTTCTTATTATGTGTCCCATAAATTTCAGCTGATTCTTTCTGATGTTAAGTATAAGCTTTCTCTTTGTTTGGATATTCTTCAAAACCTTGTTGCTCACATATTCAGTCCATGGTATCCTTAGCATCCTTCTGCAGAACTATACATCTGTTGCCTTGAGTCTCTTTTTCATCTTTGAGAAGATTTCCAGCATTTTCTGCCATAAAGGAGGACAGATATTATGTAGCAGTTCAGTAGTCTTTTCTTTATTACCAAAGAAACCCCTCCTGTCTTGTAATACCCTACCTAGCTTTTGGAATGCATTTTTGGCCATCCCAATACATCTTCAGAGATCAGCATTTTACTTTCTGTTCTCTGTCAGAACACTTCCCAAATATTTAAATTTCCACACCTGCTTGATTTTAGTATCCCCAACCTGTAAATCACATTTTGGGCTCACCATTTTGCCAATGACCATGCATTCTGTCTTCTTGCAGTTTATGCTTAGTCCCTTCTTCTCATTCTCCTTCACTACCTTCTGTAGGAGGTTTTGTAGTTTCCTTTCTATCTGCTTTCAGCACTGTGTCATCTGCTTATCTTATGTTGTTAAGATTGTGGATGCCAATTCTGGCAGGATTTCCAGTTCTCTCAGAACTGCCTCACTGTATAAGTTGAATAAGTTTGGTGAGAAGACACATCCTTGCCTTACACTCCTTTCTGTTTTTGTATATCTGCTAAACTCATTCTAATATCTTTCCCAAATATGTCAAGGTTGCTGAGCAGCTCTAACAGATCTTTGTCACGTACTTTGTCAAATGCCTTTGCATAGTCTATAAAACACAGATGCATGTTCTTCTGCATTTGTATTGCTCTTTCTGATAACATTCTGAGCACAAATATGGTGTTTCTTGTTCTAGTGTCTTTAACGAATCCACACTGTTCTTGTCTTATCCCTGGCCTGATTCTGCTGTGTGTTCTATCCATCAGAATATGATGATGAGTTTTGTTATGTGGCTCATTAGGCTGATTGTTTCGTGGAGATCACATTCATTTGTGCCTGGTTTCTTAGGCAGTGTTATGAATATATATCTGTTTTGATCTTCCATATTGTAGATTTCATTTATTATTTCTATAATCTTGTCTATGCCAAAATCATCTAAGGCTGTCAGCATTACTGTTACAATTCCGTCTGGCCCTGCCACCTTGTTTCGGTTCAATTTGGCTAGTGCTGCTTGTACTTCGGTTTTTAGAATTTCAGGCCTGTTGGTAGTTCTGTGTATTGCTGGTTGTTCTCTTTCATCATGGAAGAGTTCTTCAATATATTCATTCCAACACTGAAGAATTTTTTTCTTTCCCTAATATGACCATTCCATCCTTGGATTTTATGCAGCCTGCTGACGAGCATGTCTTCTGTCCTGTTAGTCCCCTTATCTGATTATGCATATCTCCTTTGTCTGTAAATCTCTCTATTTCTGCACATTTTTTGTTTAGCCATTCTTTTTTAGTCCATCTGTATTTGATCCTTATTTCCTTTTGTAGTTTTCTGTACCCAGATCCGTATCTTGGGAGAGTTTTCTGTCTCCTTTGCATCCTGTTAAGAATCTCATCAGTGATCCATTCATTTCTTCTTCTTTGTCTATTCTCCTGTGATATGATATCATTTGCTGATGTCACTAAAGCTTCTCTTAGTGCATCCCATTTCAAGTTTCCATTTCCAATTTGTCACTTTGTCTTCTTTTCACACTGTCCATATATTTTTCCTTAAGGTTTGGGTCACTCAGCAATTTGTTGTATTACAATTATGGTGCTGCCTTAAGCTTCTTCAGCTTCCATAGTTTCACTCTTATATATTTATATATAACAGAGTGATGGTCACATCAGCAGTTAGTACTTGGGTAGGTTTTACAGTGAACCATTGCATTCCTGAAGCTTTTGTTGATAGTTATGTAGTCAATATGGTTTTTAGTTTCTCCTCCTGGGCTTCTCTATGTCCATAATCATCTCAGATGTTCTTGGAACCAATGTATTGGCTATAACCTGGTCATTGGCTGTGCAACATTGGACCTATTTTTCTCCACATTTGTTGCAGGTTCCTAGTCTGAATTTGCCAGTTATCTCCCCTGCTCTCACCCTTGCTTATTTTGGCATCTAGCATTCGATTTCTTCTTCCTTACTTTCTGTTATCAGTGCATACACTATTATGATAGCTACATTGAAAGGCTTTCCTTTCAGCTTGACTACCAGTATTCTTTTGGATAATTGATAGTATCCCATAATGCATTTCTTGAATTTCTGATCGAGTATCAATCCTACTCCTTTATCATTTTCCTTTCTGCCTGCATATATAATCATATGATTGTCACTGACAAAAATATCTGTTGTTTGGCCACTTAGTTTCTTATACACCTAAGACATTGATCTTTAGCCTACTCATCTCCTGCTTTACATTTTTTTACTGGCCACAGTTGTTCAACATCCTAATGTTCCATGTTCCGTGAATTATTTTTTGTTTGATGTGAGCAGTCAATGGTCCAGTGACACCTGTTGCTCATGTCACTTCTTTCCAGGTGAAGAGTTAATTCCCATAGACTTAACCCCTTTCACACCATTAGGTTTCATACTGTGTGTGTTTGCCATGATATTTCTTGAGATTAATAGTGGAGTGGTTTTTCCATGGTGGTTTATGGAGACACCACCATTAGTTAGACACTAGTTAGCTGCCTGCTGAGTCATAGAGAGTCCTTCAGCCCTTTTTTAGATCTTATTTTTCATTCTACTGACTTACTAACAAGCCACCTCACTTGCAAGCACATGGTATGGGTATCCGGTTTAGTCCCCAGCATTTCAACAGTACATATATATATATATATATATATATATATATATATATATATATATATATATATATATATAAGACCCCCTCTTTAACAATCTATTTGTGAGTAAAAGATTTGCAGATCAGAGTTAGTAGGGAGGTAGAAGATTGGTGAGGTGGGAGGAAAGAATAAAATAATTAAGATTTAACTTAGTATAAGTCTGATTACCCACTATTAAAACAATACACAATTGAAACTGTTGAACACATTAGGCTGACATATCTAAAAAAAAATAAAAATTTCATTTCCATTTCTAAACAACATCATAGAAAAAGTATTTCTTATTACTTACAATTGGAATTTCATATTAATCTTGCTAAGCTTAACTCAGAGGTCATTTAGTGAAAGTTTAGCAAACTATAAATGTTTCAATTTCAGAAACTTTAATGATGTGCCAGGATGACCAAAAGAGAGAGAGAGAGATAAAGAGAGAGAAAACAATGAGCTACCAACTTTTTCAAAGCATGTTAACACTACCTGTTCAGTGGGCCAAAAAAAAAAAAATAAAAATCAGAGTAGATGTTACAACACTGGAGAATAAATTATCACTGTCTTAGTACAAAAATTAGTAATAACAAGTTAAATTTCATAGTAGAGACTACAAAATATAAGAAATGTGAAATTCACATGAAAACATAGAGAAAAACAAAAAGTGAGGAGTCATCCATTTACGGTCATAAGATTCATTTCATTGTCATCAGGCCATTTAGTCAAAGTAAGTGTGGGAGATTTATGTTTCATGCCATAGTTGGGATGGGGTTGGGTGGTACGGTATCACTATGACTTCTCCTTTTTTTGCAGGGTGGGCAGTGGGTCTTCTTTCTTTGTTTAGAGAGAGAAAGAAAAAAAAAAGTCCAACTACCAACTTTTTCTAAGAATATTAATGCTGCCCAGCAAATGGACCAAAAATAAAAAAAATCAGAGTAAATAGTATGACTTGTTTTAAAAATCCTGGCCTGTACATGGACGAAAATCACTGGTGAGAAATGATGAAATATCCTGATCCACCATAGGGCAGGTCATTCAATGTGGTATATTATGAGTGACCTGAACAAATATTCTGATTCTCAATCTTTTATGCACATACATACATAACTTAATAATTATAAATATATATCTTAAGTTACTAGTACAAATTATGAGTGAGTGTCTGTGTGTGTGTATATCTAAACAAGGTGACATCACTATAGACTATTTCAAACTTTCAGATTTCCAAATACCAGAATATAGACAAAGAAATTCTGTCTACCACAGAGACAACATAGTTGTAGAAAATGACTGAAATGATTGAAAGTACTTGAACAAAACAACAATACACCATGAACAGTTTATCCACAATTTTGATCACAATACACAACACCTTGTCAGTTTTTTTTAATCCAACTTGTTTGGATGAATACTTTCATACAATATATATATATATATATATATATATATATATATATATATATATGCATATATACATACCCATACA
>OZ010579.1:1425797-1538297 GCA_963932145.1 Acanthosepion lycidas | reverse complement strand
CTTTTTGCCATTGGCATAAGATTTTGGATGAACCACTTATTTTTCAAATGGATTCTGTGAGAAAAAAAAATTTCCTTCTTCAAGAGAAACAAAAAAAAAATAGTGATAGAAAATAGTCTTTAATATATCACTCAAACCAATCCAATGAAGTCATGTGAGATATATCATCTCCAAAAGCAATCTCAAATTTAATTCAAGTAAGGGTGGATCATCCCAACTTTGATTGCTGCATCATATTTGCTACACAAGGTTTGATACAGCTATACTGCAAGATCACCAATATATTCCTGGCACAAGAAAGTTTTTTGTTTCTCTTCCCATGTATCACTCAAACAAACCAATTGAGGAAGAGAAAGTGAAATATTTTTCAATGTTCACAGTTATTCAGTTCTATTAATTCCATTTGGATTACACTAAGTTTCTTAACTTTTATTTTGGTTCCATTAAATTTCACTTTTTCCTTTATTCCCTGTCAGTTTTAGTGAATGAATATTCTAACCATAGCTGTCAACATTCTTAGGTTGTAATTAGAAATCCATTTTCTCAAAACTGAGCTTATAAAACAATATTCCTAACACATTTTTTTGTCTTGAAACATAAACAAATATATTTTCCTGCTACAGGTTGCCTAGTTGCATACAAATTTTGAATATTGTCAAGTTTTTCTAGTTGAAATCACTTTAACATTCATCTGTTTGACAAATTAAAAAATAGTGTACACTGTAGAGTGAACAATCGCTTCTCAAGAGAATATTCAATGGGCATAACCTTGTAGAAAATAGGTTCAGTGTTATATATATATATATATATATATATATATATATATATATATATATATATATATATTAATTTAATCTAATTATATAATTAAATTTGAAGTTTTTAGCTTCGGTTTTTGAAACATGGTTATTACTGTGTAGCAAAGAAACCATATTTTAAATCAGTTAATTTATAATATTTATGCTCTGTAAATTTACATCAGGCACTATTTTGTAAAAATAAAAAATATCAATAAGAACACCAGATATAGCTTACTGTCCTTTCTTTTTATTATAATACATACACACACACATGCACATATATATATATTGCTTTAATTTAGGTGAAAATAAAGATAAAAATTCAATGGTAAATATCTTTGTTTAAATGTTCGCATAACCACTCTGAAGATGGCTCATGTGAGCCAAAAGCTTAGTTCAAGGAACAGCTTAATGAAAAAAATGAAATGTTGAATAATTTTTGTCTTTATTTTACTCAAAATTAAAACAAATGTACAGAGTTTAGAATGGCTCAGGATCAAACATAATAGACATTCATTATCTGTTATATTTAACAATATATGTTTAAATATAAAAGTGAACATTGAAGTCAACACTCAGAGGTGATAGGCTGTTTCATGCTAGACACAATCGTCAGACTCGCAGCCTGACAATTGTGTCAAGCATGAAATAGCCTGTCACCTCTGAGTGTTGACTTCAATTTTCACTTTCATATTTACATACACTCTATCTCTGATATTGAGCACTTTATCCCATAAATATAGCACACCTTAAAACTATATTTCTTCATATATACATATATATATATATATATATATATATATATATATATATTTAAAGACAATTTTTTATGCTTATATGTTCTTTTTATAGATACAAATATTTAAGTAAATGCTCTGTTTATAATAAACAGTATTAACTAAATTTACTGGCCTGAATGTTCAAGAAATCTTCAAAGAAAATATGCGTCCTTCGACAGGAATCAAACCTGTATCCTATACAGAACCGTCATATAGCCTGACGTGCCTTAACCGATTGGGCCACAGAGGAGCATTCAGTTAGCAAGGTCGATTTTACTGTTTTTAAACACAATTCTCCATTAATTTTCTCTCATTCATTCATATCTGGTCAATGTGTATCCAAATGTAAACAAATGACATCATACATTATGAAATGGACAAAGTCAAACAATTATTTAAGACATTTTTTATGTTTATACATTCTTTTTATAGATTCAAATATTTAAGTAAATGCTCCGTTTATAATAAACAGTATTAAACAACATTTACCGGCCTGTAAACAGAGCACTTACTTAAATATTTGTATCTATAAAATCTATATGTTCATTTCATAATATATATATATATATATATATATATATATATATATATATATATATATATATATATGTGTTTGTGTGTGTGATAAATATATATTTTTAAGGCATGCTATATTTATGGGTGAAAATGCTCAATTTCTAATAGAACTGAATAACTGTGAACATTGAAATATTTCACTTTCTCTTCCTCAATTGGTTTGTTTGAGTGATACATGGGAAGAGAAACAAAAAACTTTCTTGTGCCAGGAATATATTGGTGATCTTGCAGTATAGCTGTATCAAACCTTGTGTAGCAAATATGATGCAGCAATCAAAGTTGGGATGATCCACCCTTACTTGAATTAAATTTGAGATTGCTTTTGGAGATGATATATCTCACATGACTTCATTGGATTGGTTTGAGTGATATATTAAAGACTATTTTCTATCACTATTTTTTTTTTCTCTTGAAGAAGGAAATTTCCTTTTTTTTCTCACAGAATCCATTTGACATAAGCAAATAAGTTCTTTTAAAAATATACAACCCACATATACAGCTTGATTCATTTTGTCATAATATATATAATAATAATATAATATAATAATATCTCTATATATAAAAAGCAAAGGACGTCTGTGTATCTGCTGTTTGTTTGTCTATATGTCTGTATGGCACATTTTCACTCAAGATCCATACAACAGATTTTGACCAAACTTGGTACATACATTGTATAATATAAGAGATAGGTTCTTAGCATAAAAAATCGATAATTTTTAAAAAATCAATGATTAATAAAGTCAATCAAAAATTGATAAATTCAACTTTTTTCTTCCGATTTCATTCAACCTCAGCATGTAGGTTACTTACATCATGATGAGCTCAACAATACATTTTTATTTCTATACCAATACATTTAGCAAAAAACCACAAAATACAAAAAAATCAATTTCAACACAAATTTTAAACTATGACCTGAATCAGTTTTTAAGCAATCTAATACAAACTTCAATCATTTGTAGCCAACAATAAGTTGATTGTTTATCAGTCATTTAACTCAATAACTGAGTCAACCCATATAGTTAAAACCATGTAAATAGCAAAAAATGGCAATTTTTACTGGTTTCTTTCTTATTTTTTGTTGATCTTTCAACCTATTTTTATCAAACTTAATTGTTTTATGTATGTATCCTCTTTTACATCCCCGACTGTTACTTCAAAACTCATTTCTGAATTGTGTGTTGTTTTAAATTTACAAACAACTCATTCAACTCCACTGTATTGCTATTGACAAATTGAATTTCAAAAACTTCAAAAAAATTTTGGCCTGAAATGTGTCTTCATGTTATTTGTTTTACCCCTTCATGTCCTCGGCTAATTTTAACTGAATAAATACAGACTACTCCTGTTATGTCAGTAACTGCATTAATTCAAAATGTTTTTTAATGAAAGTACTTTAAAGTAATTGAAAAAGATAGACTCTGTTACATCTAATCATGATACGGTTTTTGCTCCATTCTAATTGAACTTTTTTTTTTCTGATTGACCAGCTGGGCATAGCTGCTAGTATTATATATTTTATGAATTTCATAAATAATGATATACTTATATATATAGTGAGAGGGAGCATAGAAGAGAGAGAGAGAGAGAGAGAGTGTATGTATATAAGTGTCTGTTTATGTGTTTTATGCCAACAACCTGACTTCACCATACTTGACTAAACTTAGAATGTTTAATTCAAAAAGGACATTTTTAAGAAACTCCAAAATAAAATGATAACTGATTTTGCATGGATCTGGTACTCAACTCTGTGATAAGAAATTTATAAAGGTGGGTGATAACTTGAGGTATTTTTGGGGTACCTTTGCTTAGTGTTATTGATATTTCAAGTTACTGAACAATACATCAGACCATGGCAATTTTCTGATGAAGCTTTTGTTGGAATCTCTGCTCCTGTCTTGAGAACATTCATTGTTATTCACTACGAGTAACTTAGTATTGGCAAGAGGCCCAAAATATGAGGCTCTTCATCTCACTATTAATGATCATCAAACCTATCTTGCTGATCACTGCAACATGATGTATGCCCATTTTCATTGTACTAGATGATGATGATGATGCATGTGTGTGTGTGTGTGTGTGTGCAAAAGAGACAAAGTAGTAAAAAAGTAAATATTCATCTTCTTGTTGAAAAGCTTAAAAAACGTGGATAGAATTTTAAAGAATTTTCAGAGTTCAGTTGATTTTGAAGTTTTATATTTTAAAATATAAAAAAATACAAAAAACTAAGGACAATAATTCAAAATTACATGGGAAACCCTAAAATAAATTGCTTGCAACATCAACTGACACTACAATAAGTTTTAATTGAAGAAAGAACTGGCTGAATCATGATGAAAAAAAAAAAAGAAATATATTTGAAGATAGTCCAAATATATTTTGTAAAAATGCAAGTCAGTCTGAAAAAATCATGGAGCAAAAAACAATCATGAAAAAAGAAAATTTATGATTAATTTTTGATCATGATATTTAGGTGAATATTTGCCTCCAGATAAATGTGTATTTAGTGTTTCAAACTTTGCACATACTTACATTTTTCAGAAAGATAGTACAGCAACAATAACAAAAAGATTTATTTCATATGCATCTAGTTAGCATCATTTTTTTATGTGTCAGTAGAAATGTATAGTTATATGGATGTTTCTCTTCAAAATATAAGTATATTATAAATGTCCTACACCTAAAAAGTTCTCAGTCAGGCCAAGAAGGGATACAAAAGCTGTTATATTCTGTACTAAGGGAATAAACACATAACACCAGGTGGATACTAGAAGAAAGGCTTATTGTACACAACAAGTACAATATGAAATACGGTACAGTTATACACACAGGTCAATCTAGTAGTGAGTGCTCCTAACTGGAAGGTTGTTTGCATCATCTCGTTCTCACCTCCTCTCCAAGTCTGTCATAGACAGGAGACTTTATAGGTACTTACTACTTATAGTGTAATCATTTATGGGGGTGACTGATTATTCCATTACATCAAAAATAAATTCTGAAATTTTGTTATTTGATCAGATTTTGGTAAGTGGATCAATCTATGAACTTTTAAGGACAAGCATGTATAAATGTGCAACATTTAAACAACAGAAAATAATTTGTATATATGTAAATATATATAATAAAATATTGTTTTAAGATATGCTATATTTCTGGGTAAAAGTGATCAATATCATAGATAGACTGCATGGAAATATAAAATATAAATATAAAAGTGGACACTCAGGTCAGCACCAAGTGATGACAGTCTGTTTCATGCTTGAACATAACCTGCGGCATGAAACAGTCATTTTATATATATATATATATATATATATATATATATATATATATATATATATATATATATATATATATATATATAGTCATCTACATAGACAGCTCATCAGCATGGTTAGACATCTAATTGCTTCAAGCCAAGATCAAACTTCAATTGATTTGTCATTAGTCAGAGATCTTACCACTAAGCTTTTGGTACACATAAGAGAAAGGGAAATTTTAACATATTATATATGAAATATGTATAAATGCCAGTAGCCAAGAGGGCACAATTCGTAATTGAAGAGCATTGCCTTAATAGCAGAAGCAGTCACTATTTTGAAATTACCCTTTCTCCAGAATGTGCAATAGAGTAACGAGAGCACACACACATATATATATATATATATATATATATATATATATATATATATATATATGTGTGTGTGTGTGTGTGTGTGTGTGTGTGTGTGTGTGTGTGTGTGTATGTATGTATAAAAGGTTAATGGTCAAAGATGAACTGGACTAGGAAATAGTAGTATTAAAAGGTGCTCAATACACATGTTAAAATAAAAAAATAAAAAATAACATGTAGAACTTTAAAAATCAGGAGATCAATTGATTTTACTACCTTGGTTACCAAGGTACCAAAATCAATTGAACTCCTAATTTTTTTAAAAATATTATCTCATTTATTATACTAAGGTCAAACATTATTTCCACGTGCAGAGAGAATGCAGCCTAATCTCAATATATATTGTTTCTAATATTTTTAAATCGTAATCAGTGTGTGCTTTGCTGATTATTGTAAAGGAATTGCACAATCTGTATTATTTATTAAATTTTCAGCAATTGCTGAACCTGATGTTTTCACCGACTTGTGCAAATTATCGCACATGCCCTAAGGAATTTTAGCTGGCACATGCTGATTGATTCAAGCCTCTAGGCATTGATGAGTTCTTCCTATATATTCAGCTTCACACTAATACTTATATTTATAATTACTGAACTTATATGATATAAAAGAAGAACAATGTTTACAAACAGCTCTCAACACGTTGTGACAAAAATACCATATATATATATATATATATATATATATATATATATATATATATATATATATATATTAAATTATATTATATTTGAGCCTTTAAATATATATATATATATATATATATATATATATATATATATATATATATATATATATATGGCATTTTTGTCACGTGTTGAGAGCTGTTTGTAAACATTGTATACCCATGTGTATAGGATTGGTGTAGTAAATTCCAATAACCAAAAAATACTATTTTTAAAAGAGTGCTCAATACAGTGTAGAGCAAATATAATTTATTCAAAAATTATAACTTAAATATGTTATAAAATCTCTACAAAAATAGACATTTTGTTTCAACACTTCTGGTGTCTTATCAACACCATCACTTGATAAGACACCAGAAGTGTTGAAACAAAATGGCTATTTTGTAGTGATTTTATAGCATATTTATGTTACAATTTTCGAATATATTATATATATATATATATATATATATATATATATATATATATACAGGGTGGTTTGAATGTCTTTTCACCCTCTAACTCTTCAAACTGTAGAAGCTCATGTCGGCCATCCATCTGGAATAGAAAATTATTAGGTTGGTGCAAAAATAATGACATAATAATGTTGTTTTTTGACGTACTCTTTGACACCAAAAAACGACATTATTACGTCATTATTTTTGCACCAACCTAATATATTACGTAAGTGTGACAAGACTTTCAGACCACCCTGAATATATCTACTAAGTGGCATAAGACCACAAATGTGAGGTCTACATTGAAGATAATATTAATTACAGAAATAATAGCATTTTGTTGAAATAAACATCATTATACAGTTAAACATTTTCATATTTTCTGTAGCTAGATGAGCATGGTAAAAAGACACCTAATTAAGAGTAAACTCATAAGAATAGTTAATGTCAACAAAACTAGCTTGTTAACCACTTTTTGTGGAACATATTTGACCTCATGAATGCTTATAACTGTGTGCATAAATGAATGTGTGCAGAGAAAGGTTGCAAAAAAAAATAGATTTACTGCAGACGAAGCCATATTAAATAAAAGAAGAAAAACAATAAACACTACTATTCAACATTTTTTAATGCAAAATTAATATATAAATAAAACAGTCTGGCAAAAAATAACACATTAACAATGCAGAAAAGATTTGATTCACCGAATAAAAAAAATGAACAGGAAAAAATATATGTGTCTTGAAGAAGTGGACCTAAAAAGCCAAAGAATCTTATGTACAAATGTTTATTTATGTCATGTAATATGAAAATAAATCAAATTCAAAAAAAGAAATGAGTTCTTTTTTTGAAAACATAAAAAAGATTAAAAAAATGGAAAACGGTTGATAATGATGTACAGTTTAAATAAAATATGCATTTCTAAGAAGTGAAATGGTTATCAGAAAATTTCTCTCCTTCTCTATCAATGAAAAGATTTTAAATGAAGCCACCTGACAGGAAAATATTTAAGAAATATATATATATATATATATATATATATATATATATATATATATATTATTTGTATATCCCTTTTCTTACATATACAAGAGTAGTCTATTTTAAAAGTGCTTATATATATATATATATATATATATATATATATATATATATATATATATATATATATATATGTATGTATACTATATTTATGGGTTAAAGTGCTCAATATCAGGAAAAGAGCATATGTAAATATAAAAGTGGACATTGTCACAAATAAGTACAAGTAAACATAATGAAAACAACCAAAAATAAATTAATCAATAATAAATTTAAAAAATGTTAACAAACAACACTATAAATAACCAGAAATTGCATCCAGATCCAAAATTATTTCCACTCAATAGCTTGTAGAATAATTTGAAACATAACTATTACTGACCACCAAAATAACCATTAGAATAATACAACAGACTACCCACAATGCATCTGTAACCCACATATATATAAGTCAATGAGCAAAAACACAATGCATATAGCTTGAGGATTGCGTTTAAACATGAAATGAATAGGCACTAGAGCCTAATGATAAAGAATTATTTTAATATTTGGAAATTATTTATTTTTCAACATAATCTGCCTCCCAATAAATACTGAATATTAATCATATGAATCAAATATAACTTGCATATAAATCATATAATTCAAGCATTATATAGTGAAAATTTCAAATACAAGCTCAACCAATAACCTGAATGTTGATAGATAAGCTAAGCAAAATATTCACTGATGTTATGAATAAAATATTTTTCAAAAAAATGCTGGAAACATTTGTATTAATTTAATCTATTAATATTTAAATTATTGTGAGAAATAATTGAATTGGATTTCAGATTTAACCAAAAGTTGAAACGTGAGACTGTCACTTGAAGTGAATTAGAAGTTTGGGAAAAAATAAACATCAAAAATAAAAATGGCATTCCAGGAATCTCTGATTAGAAAATATTGACAAAAATGAGGAATAAAGAGAAGGAAAGAGGAGAGAGAAAAAAGACACAGAGAGAGAAAGTAAAAAGTGAGGAAACATTCTGAGAAATAAGATATAATATTTCTGTTATTTTTTCTTATTTTGTGTTTTAAAGCTGACTTTTCTGGATCTCTGATACAAACGGTGACCATCATACTTGGGGACTGGAGGGAGTCATTTTCATGGATGCAGCAATGTTCAGTTATGACTTGAAATACAAGGGAAAGAAAATTGTGGAATATTCTATAATGATGTGAAGAAAATATCCTTATCTGTAATTAGAGTAGAGAATTGTGATGTTTTGTAACAGTCAATATAACAAGTAAAAAAATAACTAAATATCTTTCCATAGTAGAATACAATCTAAGACACCAAGCTTAAAAAAATAATTCTAAAATATATTAATATATTTAAATATTTTCATAAATAATAATAATAATAATAATAATAATAATAATAATAATAATAATAATAACACGTTACTCCCGTCCTGATGGTGTTTCACTTTGTAGGACAGCTTGCATGCTTCAACAACTGCCAGAGCTATGTGGGTGAGGGTTGTGTCCCTTAGCAGGTCTAATTAAGCTCAACAGGTCTGTGGGGTAGGAGCCAGATAGAAAATACACCATGGCCCTCCAGGTTGGGAGTTGTGCAGTAGGCTAACAAACTACCCACTTAAAAACTAGCTTGTTACAAAAACCTCAACAATATCTTCAAACAACAACATGGCTGAGGAAGAGTCATCCAAAGTGGAGCATATGACGTGTGCTGGTGAAAATCCCCTAGGAAGGCAGCCAGCATGACACGGGCCGAGCTGAAGAGGATCACCTGGAACCATGTCCATTAAAGAGGTATTGTTTTGGCCCTATGTTCCCCAAGGAACTAAGAGGCATAATGAAAATGAAAATGAACACATTAGTTGACTCAAGAATTTCACATAGAAAGGCTCATCAGTGCTAAATCTATCAAACCTCTGGCCATGATAAGTGTTTCAATGTGAGTCAGATAACCAAGAAAGTCATTTGAAATTTTCTTAATTTATTGCATATATGTAAGTAAAATATACATATATATATTTAAGTAAACTATACATGACTATAAAAATGTTAAAAGTTAAAAGAAAACAGTTAAATTCATAACCTTCTATTATTTAAAATATATACTACATGAATGAATCCCAAACTAAAATAATAATTACATTATAAAAAAAAATATATTCAACAATTACTCACTTTAAATTAAATCATTGATGCCAGATCAGGACCTATCATATTGCATATCCAGAGACAAATATGCAATATGATAGGTTCTGATCTGGCATCTAGTCTACAATCGCTATCCCACAGACATGATGTGGCTTCCCCCTGTCTCTTCTACTAGTATTTTCACAGCAACTGTGAAAATACTTGTAGAAATTCACTAGGAATAAAGAAAAAAAGGAAAACTTATCTTAGCCAATGCATTTCATCCTCTGAAGAACTTTATCAAGGCAAATGTAAAGACTTTATTTTCAAAAGAAGCATTTATAAACAGAAATAAAAACTTATTAATAGAGAAAATAACTTACTTGAATGGAAGAATTCTTAATTTTACTTATATATATGCAATAAATTAAGAATCGCTATCATATCTTACCAAAATATAAATCTGCACTCTGAATTTTTCAATCCCCCTTTCCCAATATATGTGACTATAAAAATGAAAAATGGTTAAATTCATTACCTTCTATTATCTAAAATATAATACGTAAATTCATCCAAAACTAAAATAATATAAATATTAATTGCATAAAAAAATTCAGCATTCATTTAGTCAATTTTATTTGTTAGACATTAAATTGCATCATTCAAAATCATTCATAATTAGCCTAAAATTGACTTTTCACTTAACCTGATGAATATTAATGAGCGTTTCTTAAATTTAAAAATTTTGAAAAATTGACAACCAAAAAAAAAATAAAATAAAATAAAATCTTCACATTTGCCATCAAAGGAAAAAATGTGTCAGGTAAGATAAATTTGCCTTTTGTTTTTATTCATATATATACCCCTAAGATAAATTTGCCTTTTGTTTTTATTCATATATATACCCCTCCCCCCTATCTCTCTCTTTACCATAAGACTCACTTGTATACATTTTCTACAATTCATTTCCGTTTTATTAACCATCTAAAGAGGTCAAGGTTCTGTCACTCCTCCTACTCCAATATAAAACATACTTAAGAGAGATATAAAATTAACCCCTCCCTATACTTTATATTGTCTGTTTAACTACCACTCTCAACCCCCTCTATTAAATTACAAAAATTACACTACCCACCAATTTCTAATCCCATTTTTTTTCTCAATTCATTGTTGGAAGTTTTACCTGATGATCCTGAATCCTTAAAAAAGGATTTAGGTGAAATAAATTATCATAATGGTACATTAAAGTGGTTTGTTTTTCATTACATTTATATATATATATATATATATATATATATATATATATATATGTGTGTGTGTGTATTTAGGCAGCAATCCTTCTTTCATGTACATTTCATTGAATACAACAGATAAGGTGCTTTTATTTAGTTTTTTATACAATTTCTCATGCAATCTATTTTTTTTTCTTTTCGGATGATAAATTATATAAAAACTGTCCAAATGTTCTTTTTATCTGAGCTCTTTTGGCTATACATTTAGCCATTTTCAAGGCTTAAATATTTTAACTGTTAAATAAGAAATAGTTTGTTGTATGTATGTCTCATAAAATGTTTTCATTTTTCAAAACATGGTCAAGATATTATGTCCACATTCAAAGTTAATATTATTAAGTGTTTTTTTTTTGTTTTTATTAATAAGGCTTCCATTAATTTTAGCCTTTTTTTGCATGTAGATGATGCTATTATATTATTATATAGATAGATAGTTAGATAGATATACATATATACATACATATATATATTTATTATATTTTTTATTTTGATACCTAAACTTGGGTGGTGTGAAAAAAAAAGTTAATATAATTTGTAAATAAAAAATATTAAACAAACTGATATCAGGGAAAAAAAATTCAATAAAAAAAGAAAAAACTAAAAACATTCATGCCACTTAAAAATAATCCACCAGCACCACAATGTTTAACCAAAAGAAAAAACACTGACAGAGTAACTTAATTTAAAATATAAAAGTGCTCAATACACTAAGTAGAGCAAAAACTAAAAAACCTAATGAGCCAGAACCTACTTACCTAGGTTTCACCTAACGGATCATGAGAATAATTCTGGCTAACTATATATATATATATATATATATATATATATAAATTCAGATATGAATAAAATATATCTATGAAGACATTATAAATAAATAATAAAAGGCAATATTTTCTATACCAACACATTTCATCCATTGAAGAACTTCATCAAGGTAAATGTGGAGATTGTATTTCAAAGCTTGTATTTATTTATACACAGAATTAACACGGAGGAAAAATGTTTTAAAGTTTTCAAATATTGAAAAATGAATGAAAGATGGACAGAAGAATTGATTAAAGAAATAACAGAGTATAGAGAGAAGGAAAAAGAATGAATGAGGCCTTAAGCACAAAGAATAAAGGAAAGTAGACTGGGAAGACATTGGGAGATTATTTGAGCAGGAAATTGCTGAGTAAGAGATGGAAATATAAGAAAAACTGAGAATGACTTCTGAAAGATGAAAAGACAGGTAAGAAAGATGAATTAAGGGAGACTACTGTAGTGGGCCGTTTGTGCAGGTGGGACAAACACGTGTGTCTCTTGAAATAGCCCACTACAAACATGGCGGAATCTCTTGGAGAATGAGCCAACCAACAGAAATGTAAAAGGAAAAATGAGAAGAAAACAACAAAGACCTTATACATATATATGTACAAACAGGTATATGTATATTGACATACAATAAGGGTTACAACTGACAAAGACGATAATTAATTTGTATGAATGAACGTAGAAAGTATGTGGTCAAAGTATGTGTAAGTGAATGTGAATGTTTGTATGTACGTGTGTGTGTGTAATGTTCATACGTGTTTCTCAAAGGAAATGGATTGTGCCCCCCCACACACACACACAAAGAGGAAAATGCAAATCTTCACTTGGGATTTACATCGTGTTATATCAGCTGAAAAATGAGAAGAAAAGAGAAAGAGGCAAGGTATCGCCAAGTTTATATAGACTATTGAGAATGTCTGCAAGTAGTGGTTTCAAAATGAAGAAATTAATGAGGTGGTAACTCCAAGAACAATGCAATATAAATAAAGTGGTAGAGAAATAGGAGAAAAAATAGTAGAAGGAGAAGAAAATAAGGGACAGTCAGAAAAGAAACAAAGCAGAAAAACATGTGAAGGTAGAAAGAGAGAGAGAGAGAGAGAGAGAGAAACAGTGAAATAATAAGATTAAAAATATAAAGTAATTTATAAAAGAGAATAATATAAGTAAAAAGTTTCTGTCTATATTTCTGAGATGATTCGAACTATTGTCCTCATCTTTGTTGCCATATTTATCACAACATTTTGACCATTGTATGCTCCGGCCTTCTTCAGGTGGTTGGAATGTCGAACTGAACCCTTTATTTCGCTCACTAGGTTAGAATGTTCTAGTTCCACTTGCCATGTTTAATGGATGTCATTTATCAGTTATCTCCTGTTAATTTCCCTCTGAAAGTTCTCCACTGCCTTAACCGGGTATTGAAATCAGACTCTTTGGATCCTGTCACTGGATCTAACCAATGCCTTTATCCATTGTGCCATGTGTCCTTGAGGAACTAGAATGTTGTTGGAAAAAGAGGCAAGTTTGAGTAAGCTGAGAGAATCAAAAAGTGGAAAGTTTGAAAAAAAACTTGAGAAAATGAGGTAAGGGGTGATTCATCTTAAGTGTGGGTCTGTGCATTTTGTGTGTGCATGTGTGTTTGACAACAGAAAAACTAGAATCAATCAAAGAAAAAAGAGAACAAATAATGAAATAAAAAGGTAGTAGTAAATAAAGTAAAGGCAAGAGGTCTGGAAATATTGACTAAACAGCATGATTGATTTAGACATTATTAAATCAACACAATGGAGAGAAAACCTAAAATCACTTCCCCTCCACGTGCACACACACACACACAAACATTTTAATCCATTTCCTAAATTTTTAGTTCCAACATGAACTAAGTCTATACCAGAGTTGAATAAGACTGACGAATTTCATCAGTTGAAACAAGCTTATTAGGAGATGATTTTGGATTTTATTGTGTATTAATTATTTGCTCCGTAATAATAAATACAATGAGCTCTTTTTTGTGGATCAGATTTAAATATCTTATATTACTAGGATCCACTTGGATTATATACTAATGGATTTATTACCTTTACTATATATCTTGAGGCATTCAGTTGTCTAGTCACAGAGGAGCTGTGATGTAGCAAAACAATACTGTCTATGAATGATATATATATATATATATATATATATATATGTATGTATATGAAAATTTCTCCAAATTAATCAGTAGAGAGACAATATTTATGGTAATTAGTTGGCACATTTTTATAATTTTGTGTGTTGATATAGGTAATTTGATTTTTGCATTTGTTAGGTGTTTTTTTAATGACACCGCACTTCCTCGAAGATATATCAACGCTTTGAAAGAATTAGCTAACAACAGAATATACATATATCTACTTCTGATAAGGGCGGGGGAATTGTAATTATGGATAAACACATTTACCAACAGAAGATAAGGGAGCTCATTAATGATAATAACATCTATGAAAAAGTAAATGAAAGCATATAAAAGAAACACAAAAGTTTACAAGCAACATTAAAAAAACTACTAAAAAATGAAGACTTCTCCTGGTTAAAGCTCATTGAATACCATCCAAAAACACCCATATTATATGGATTACCAAAAACGCATAAACCGAACATACCAATGAGACCTATCATATCAGGGATATGTAGCGCTCCACATAAAATAGCCCGCAAACTAAGCAGAATTTTAACTCCACTTCTCGGCACTATTAGTCCATCACACATAAAAAAATCAGGCGACCTCTTAAACAAGCTAAAAAACATAGACATTGAAAATAAATATATGACTAGTTTAGATATACAATCTCTTTATACAAACGTCCCCATAGATAAATGCTTAAATTTACTAAAAAAACACCTAACAAATGCAAAAATCAAATTACCTATATCTACACACAAAATTATAAAAATGTGCCAACTAATTACCAAGCTATGCTTCTTTACTTTTAATAACCATTATTACAGGCAGAAATTTGGTTTGCCAATAGGATCTACACTCAGCGACATTCTTGCGTGTCTATTTTTAGAATTTCTAGAAAGTGACTCATTCAAAAATATTCTCCCTACAAACTCTTCATATTTCAGATACATAGACGACTCATTATTAATAATTCCAAAAAACACCAATTTAATGGATCTTCTCTCCAAACTTAACAACACTGAACCTACAATAAACTTCACTTTCGAAACTGAAACCAACCACACTCTTCCGTTCCTGGACATTTTGTTAATTAGAAATAATAACGAAATCAATTTTGACATTTACAGAAAGGCTACAAACAAAAATGATCTGATCAGCTTCTACTCAAACCACCCTTCAAAAATTAAATCTGGAATTATTATAGGTTTCTATCTAAGAGCATTAAGAATCTGTAGTCCTCAATATTTATTTAAAGAAGAAACATACATAGAAAACACATTCAAAAACCTACAATACCCATATCATTTCATCCACAACGCAAGAAGAAAGGCATACAAAATATACAACCGCAACAAGACTAATAACATAATCCACAATAGTAAATCACATGAAAACAGATACATAATACTACACACCAACTCTGTCACGTCCACTATCCAGAATAACCTATCCCATCTAAATAATCTTGAAATAGTCACAAACACTTCCAAAACCATTATGGATATACTAAGATCTTCAAACAATAATAGCACTAATATTTCTGAAGCAGGCATTTATAGAATAAATTGCCAAAACTGTTCCTCTCAATGTATTGGAGAAACAAGTAAAAGTTTGAAAAAACGCATTTATGAGCACAAAAGAGACCTCACAAAAAACAACTTAGCTAATGCACTAGTCATACATAGAAATAAATTCAACCATAATTTTGATTTTAAAAATGCTACATTCATAAAAAAAAAATAACTCACTCAGAAGGAAAATTCTGGAGAGTGCCGCCATAGTAAACTACCCAAATATTAATTACTCCCAGGTTTTTTCCCTATTTCACCTTACTTAACAAAATTAATGCTCTTACAAACAAATATACACAACAGATTCATAAAATCAAAAGAAAATGGTTGAATACATCAACACATATATAATGACAATATTCGCCACACGTGACAATTACTGACGTTATTTTTCAGTTAAAAATATGAAAATAGCTTTTCTCTACATTCCAGTTGCTAGGTACATTCTGTTTTTGTTTTTATTAGTTACTTTGTTCATTTAATTTCATTTTAGTATTTTGCTTTGATAAAGTCCACATTGGACGAAACGCGTCAGCAATTACCAGTTTTCCTATTGTCATTTTTATTCATAAATATATGTATATATATATATATATATATATATATATATATATATGTTTATGTATATTTGGGCAGCAATATTTCTTTTAAACATCTTTTGTTAAATATGATGTACATGGAAACTTTTATTTAGTTTTTCCAGGGTTCTTACATTTTTCTGTTTGGTGGGAGTGAGCAAGTACAAAAACTGTCCATATTGTCCAATATCACAAGCACTTTTGGTCACTTCCATAGCCATTTTCAACGGGGTTTGTTTTAGTGTTGTTAGGTTCTTTTCATGTTTTGGCTGTGTGAGATGTATTATTTGTGTGGTTTTTTAATACTAGTCGGAATGTTTATTTCCAGGTTTTGAAGGTTCGGCATGACAGGAATTCTAGTAGACAACTTTCTATTTTTAAAAGACTTCCAGCACTTCGTTCCATTGTTAAACAAGGTGAGGTTGATGGTGGTGAAGAGATGTTTGATGTACAGAGCCTCACATAACAAGATGTTTTAGATAATTTGATTTATGCAGAACACTAGTGTTTTCTAGCAGAATTTTTCTTTAGGATTCTTGTAGATTGTGTGTTGATAGATTTTTTATTGCATTTTGCTCTGATAAATGATACATGAGGAGTCTACTCAAGGGGGGATATGTCCAATATAGGTAATTGATTTATGACAAGACGCACAGTTTTTGTACTCCCACCAAATTGAAAAATATAAAAATTCTGGAAAAACTAAATAAAAATTAATAAAATTTTCCTTGTTTGTAATATTAACATATATATATATATATATATATATATATATATATATGGAAGAATGGTGGAGTATTATATCAAATGCTTTGAGGAGGTAGTGCTGCCCTGGGTCAAAAGGGTGACTGCTGGAAAACCCTATGTCTAGCAACAGGACTCTGCACCATGCCACACAAGCAGTAGAAATCAATTATATCTGTCAGACAATTTCTACAATCACATCACCCCTTAGATCTGGCCAACTAACTCCCCAGACTGCAACACTCATGACTATTATGTGTGGGGCACAGTTGAGCAAGAGATCAACAAAACTCCTTGTAGCACCAAAGATGAACTGAAGGCAAGGATTATGGCAGCATTCACCAACTTAAGCAAGGAGACCATCCAGAAGAAGTGCATGAGATTATGAAGTTGTCTGGTATCCATGGTTGAAGCAAATTGCAATTTTATTGAATAAATTTACTCTGTAGTATTTCAAGATATTTTTGTGTAATTTTGGTAAATATATCTGTTAAAATGAGATGACAGTGTTATTTTAATTTTTGTCTCATTTAGACGACAATTTATTTATCGCACTCTGTATATATATAAAAATTTCAGATAAAGTATATCTGTAAAAGAACAAGAACAATATGAATAAAGTTTTCCTTTTGTCTGTATTCATATATATATATATATATATATTTACAGAGCATTAATATTATAAATTAACTGATTTAAAATATGTTTTTTTTGCTATACAGTAATAACCATATTTCAAAAATGGAAGCTAAAAGCATAGAATTTAATTTTGTAATTAAATTAAAAACATTAGTTCCATTTCATCCTCAAGCAAATTTTGGACTCCAAAATTCATTGTGGATGAAATGGAACTAATGTTTTTAATTTAATTACAAAATTAAATTCTATGCTTTTAGCTTCCATTTTTGAAACATAGTTATTACTGTGTAGTGAAAAAACATATTTTAAACCAGTTGATTTATAATATAATATATATATATATATATATATTATATATATATATATATAACTTATGCACATTTTATGGAAATGACAAAGTGCTTTTATTTAGTTTTTATACAATTTTTCATGCAATCTAATAATTTTTTTTTCTTTTCAGATGATAAATTATATAAAAACTGTCTGAATGTTCTTTTTATCCGAGTGCTTTCAGCTATACATTTAGCCATTTTCAAGGATTATATATTTTGTTAAATAAGATATAGTTTGTTGGATGTATGCTTTATAAAATTTTTTCATTTATCAAAACACAGTCAAGATATTGTGTCCATGTTCAAAGTTAATATTATTAAGTGTTGTTTTTTTTTGTTTTTATTAATAAGGCTTCCATTATTTTTAGCCTTTTTTTGCATGTAGATTATATTAGTGTTGTCAACAAGTATGTTACAAATAGTGTCCGGTAGGTCTCCATGAATATTTAAACATTAATTATTTTAACAGTTAAAATATTTAATCCTTGAAAATGGCTAAATATATAGCCAAAAGCGCTCAGATAAAAAGAACATTCAGACAGTTTTTATATAATTTATCATCTGAAAAGAAAAAAATTATTAGATCGCTTGAAAAATTATATATAAAACTAAATAAAAGCACCTTGTCTGACGTTTTCAATGAAATATGCATGAAAGAAGGATTGCTGCCTAAATACATAAATATATATATTAGGAGAGGTATGAATTCACTTCTTTACCCTGGTAGGGGTAAAAAAACTGGGGTCTCTAACCTTGGTTAACATGCAGGATAAGAGATGAACAATCTTGATTCTAACTCAGGGTGAAATCCCTGTGACAGATTGATGATAAATTTCACCTCTTCTTCTTTGACAAGTGAACTGTCAGTTGTCATGTTTCATTCCATAACTGGTAAAAACAACCTTTGAGTTAAAATCATTGCAATCGACCCAGTGCAATGACCTGCTCTGCCAACTTTAAAAAAAAACATTCATGCATCACTTCCTGTGCAAATCTGTTCTGTCTTTACAGCTGCAGACACTGGATACAACAGTCAACCAAGAATATGTATATATGTGTGTGTGTGTCTGTGTGTGTAAGTGTATATGAGTGTGTCTATGTGAAAAAAATAGATACAATTATGTAAGCTCAGGCAGATTGATCTCTGTTTGTGCCAAGTGATGTTGTTGTAGATGAAAGGAAGGCAACTGAAAGAGAAACATAATTTTTAGCCTGACTAAACTTCATCATTCAAGATAAGACCTAAGTAGAATTTGAACGCTCTCTCTCACTCTCTCTCTCTCTCTCTTTCTTTCTCTTTGTCATTATCTGAGATTTGTATGCATCATCTGCACTCATGCTTTTATAGATGTACATATGTCTATGCACATCGGATATATGCATACACACACATGCATGATTTTCTACTCAACATTTTTGCAGATGCACTATTTACATTATTCGGACTATTGTTCCCATCCTTGTTGCCATATTTATCACAATGTTTTGGCTGTTGTACACTCCGGCCTTCTTTAGGTGGTTGGAAAGTCAAACTGAATCCTTTTTTTCACTCGCTGGTGTAGACTGTTCTTGTTCTACATGCTATGTCTAATGGATGTCAGTTATCAGTTATCTCCTTATAAGTCCCAGAAATTCATACACTGATGTCTTTAAGCACATGTGGCACAGTGAATAAAGGCGTTGCTTAGATCCAATGACAGGACCCAAAGAGTTTTGAGTTCAATACCTAGTTAAAGCAGTGGAGAACTTGGAGAGGTGAATTATCAGGAGATAACTGATAACTGACATCTACTGGAACTAGAACAGTCTACGCCAGCAAGCAAAATAAAGGATTCAGTTCAACATTCCAACCACCTGAAAAAGGCTAGAGTGTACAATGGCTGAAACATTGTGAGAGATATGGCAACAAAGTTGGGGACAATAGTCCAAATAATGTAAATAGTGTACATAACACTTCATCTCAGAAATATAAACAGACATTTTTGCAGATATTTTTCACTTACACTAAATGATAGAATGGAATTACAGAAACACCTTCAAGCATTGCCCACATGGTCCACCCTCTTTCATCCCTGACTATTTTATCAAGCTAGGTTATGCTGCTTTGACTCATACTGCAATAATAGGATTCTTTGTGCATCACATCAACTAATTCATTCCCCTTTGGAGTCTTACCAGTCTATCATATTTTATTCCTTCACTTTTCTAATTTCTGAAAAGCAATTTCTCTTTTTTATTTCATTCTTTTTCACCAATCTAAATCTATATCCTACTAATGAAGTATTAATATCTTCCTTTTCCATTATATAGTCAAGACAGCATTGCATGGGACAAGGCTTTGTTTCATCTGGTCTCTTAAGTGCCAGGTACATGTGTACTTAGTTCAACTGAGAAATACACATCAGATGCTTCTTGTAAAGCCTTGTTTTTCTGTTCATTATCTTAACAGATATTTCAACTTATACTAAATCACAAAAGAAAGCTCACAGCAATATATGTCACTATCTTGCACGTGGTTCCATTGTATCTGTTTTATTTACATTCTTTTTCTCTTTCTCTCTTTCCCTCTCTCTCTCTCTCTCTCTTTAATTTTATATTTCCAATCAGCTCCTCTCAACTGCTTTTGTAGTTCTTTTTTTTCTATCACTAATATCTCTGTCCTTTTCTATCGCTAATTCTGCTGTTTCTTCATTCTCTGGAGTTACTTAGATGAGCAGGGATCATCTATATAAAACCAAAGTTACTCTGGAAAAAGCCCTAAAATGATGTCTTCATTCACCTGCATGTAAGAATATATTAATCTCAAAGTTTCCAAGAAGTAACATTTTGCATGGCTGTCTCCTTTGAAGAAATGTTTGTATCTATCATTTATTTATTCAGGGAGGAAGTTAAAGAGCTAACGTATATTTTTCACCTTCAAGCTAAAAAAATTTTGCACAACTCTGACTGATGCCCAATCAGTCGAGTGTGGATGACTATTTATACTCTTGAAATAATTCGATTGAGTTCTCAGAGAAGAAGGGGTGATTTTATAAACAGTGGCTACTGCTGCAAATGCAATGCTCTTACACTCAAATCTAGCTCTCCTAGCTACTGACATCTTTCACATAGTAAAAAACATTAAAATTTCCTTTCTGCTCTGCTGTAAAATTTGATTTCAAAAATATTATTTTTTTTATTTGGTTGACATTAGGAGTAGGAAATATTTGGAAAAAATAACAAAATTTTAGGTTTTCACCTGCAATATTCATCAGTGTTTAATATTGAATTTTAATATTTTTTTACATCAGAATGAACTGGAACATACACCCTTGTGCAAATTAATTGAAAAAAAAAACAAATAATTCCATTATTATTTCCTTTTTTCATATTTTTTCTAATAAAACAAAACCCAGTGCACATGTTAGTACTTTGTATGTCCATTTCACAAAGTCATTTATTGCAGACTGACCACAGATTCTCGATTAGATTTAAATCTAGAGAGTTTCCATGCCAGGCGTTGAGGCCTTGTTAGGGCCAGAAATAAAGACACAAGAGAGGAATTGAGTTAAACAAATATATTAACAGAAACAGTAATACAATCATATACAAACAAGAGTGTTACAGCAAGAATGTTCGGTCTGACTGTCAGAGTTGACTGCTGAAAACTTCCCTCTCCAAAAAGTAGTACCTGCTTCTATTTATAGCTGGGAGAGTCCATACATGCATGGGTAAATTACCATAACACCAGTCTATAGTACTTTGATTTGCTCACTGGTAAGGCTTGCCAGTGTGTTCATGCAGTGTTACAATTTTTGCACTCTTCCTTGGAGTAATGTTCATTGCAGACAACTGCCATAGAACAAATAATTGACAGTCGAGACAATATGTCTGGGCATGATAAAAATCTGATACAATCACATATGATGCAATATTTTTCAAGGCTAAACAAATTTCATCAAACGCTATGAAAATAGATTCATACTACTGTGCACCACTGCAAATGACCTAATCTAAGAAAAAATAGAAATTGATTACACCCTGTCAATCCAGTCGGTCTAAAACTGACCGTATAGTGAAAGAAAGGAAATTGAAGTGGTTGTTTCAGTTAATTTGCACAAGGGTGTATATTTAATACAAATGTTTGCAATCAGATATAAGTTCAAGATAAAAGGAAGTTTGAAGAAAGATAAGGTTCCATACTCTCCTATTATATGAACTTTCAGTCTACATTAAGATTTATATGAATATATTAACTATTTTTCATTAGAAATATTTACAAAAACATATTTACTACTGTAAGATTTTATTATGCTCAACATTTCTTCATTATAGTGTAAATAAATATGACAGTCAAATAATTATTTTGATTTTATATATTGTTGTAGCATATATATGGTTGATAATGGGTATGTCCCCATTCACATAAATACAGTAGTAAATACTATATGTTGGTATGCAGTTAGAGATTCATTGTGGAATTCACTTGACTCACTTCTAGCAATTGACTACTTCTTCTACATGCTACTGGGGAATCTTATATGTGTTGTTCTTGTCCTAAGTATTATTGTTCATTACCAACCATTGTGTGATTATTCTATTCGATAACCTTCCCTAGGTTAAAACATAAATATATATATATATATATATATATATATATATATATATATATATATGATTATTGTCATGGCTCAAAGGAAAGATATAATGTTAAAATAGAAACAAAATATTCCAAAGTTATTGAGTGATGGGACCAGGATGTTGAAAATTGTGAAAAACTTGGATAAAGATCAGAGGACAATCAAAAATAAATTGAAAATATTGGAAAGATGAGATCAAGAAAAACTTAGCCTTAACAATATCACAAAAAAAGATTTGAGAAAAATGAAATGAATAAAAGCAAGAAAGATGGACTAACTTGCAAAAGAATATTTGAAGAAGCAGTGTTCTGAATATAAGTCGAGTAAAATTATGAAAACTATTAAGAACATTCATTATAGACATAAAAGCAACCAAATTACCATTTTTAAATAGATATCACTAAGATATATATATGTTTACCATCCTCTATCTTAAAAACAACTTGAAAGTGGCAGTTTGACCGACAAATGGACTGACCAAAATAAATGACAAAACTACAGATAAAGTCACTTTCTTCAGAAACAGTCATTCACTCCTGTAGTTCACTGCTACTAACAAGCAGAGTATTTTTATTCTCCTGATGATGGCTATGCTAGCTGAAACTAGTCAAGAAACCTACTTGAAATAATAAAAAAAAAATATTAATATATAACTCAGTGTGTCTGAAAATTTTAATTTTTTAATATTTTTTATTGCTCAAGACATATATATATATATATATATATATATATATATATATGATAAAATATAGTTTTAGGGTATGCTATATTTATGGGTTAAAATGCTCAATACCAGGGATAGAGCATATGTAAATAAAAGTAAACATTGACATCAACACAACAGAAGTTTCAGTCTGTTTCATGCTAAATGCAATTGTCAGGTCATATATATATATATATTTCTTATTTAACAGTTAAAATATTTAATCCTTGAAAATGGCTAAGTGTATAGCTGAAAGCGCTTGGATAAAAAGAACATTCAGACAGTTTTTTATATAATCATCCAAAAATAAAAAAATTATTAGATCGTATGAAAAATTGTATAAAAAACTAAATAAAAGCACCTTGTCTGTTCTATTCAATGAAATGTGCATGAAAGAAGAGTTGCTGCCTAAATACACAAATATATATATATATATATATATATATATATATATATATATCTGTGGGGTGGTTACGATTTTAAATGTTTAGATTTTTATTTGACACACATGTTTGAGCAGGCACTCTTTCCCAATGTGAATTATATCTACTAGCCTGTATATTCAAAGTCTTAATAAAGAAAATGGCAGGAGTTGAAAAGTTTTTGTCCCCTGGGATGTCACTACTAAAATATAGCACTTAATGTAATAATAAATAATGTTGGATTAAAAATAAAATCCATTCACCTTTTTTATATATGTGTACATGAATGTGTGCGTTTATATGTGTATGTGCATGTATATGTGTATGCATGTACATGTGTATGTATGTGTGTGTGTTTTCATTATCAGGCTTTTCCCAGTCCTGAAGAAAGAAACCTTCTCAAAATCCTATTTAAATATATTATGATAAAAATTCAAACTCAAATGGCAGTACAACTTGTGACATAATTTTTAATTTAATTCAAAATATAAAATCTAATTAATCTAAATAAGATGTCAAAGAAAGCAAAAACCTACATATATATATATATATATATATATATATATATATATATATATATATATATATATTAGGTTGGTGCAAAAATAATGTCGTTTTCTCACATATGTTACTATGTGAGAAAACGACATTACTTTTGCACCAACCTAATACAAACACACACATATATATATATATATATATATATATATATATATACACAAATGAAAGAAAGAACACATTGATTAAAAATTCACAGTTCATAGCATTTATTTTTTTTTAAAAGTGCTCAATACAAAGTAGAGCAAAATATTATTATAATATTTTTATTATAATGAATTACAGTAAAAACATTTTACATCGCTACACAAAAACCTTCATGTTTCAGTACTAAGATGGTACTTTCGCCTCTCTCTGTCCTTTTTACAAATACTTTCATGGTAATTGCTCCAATGAGCTACTTTCACTGGTTCCCAGAGTTCTAGAATTCAAGCACACTACGTGGCTGGCATCCCGCTCTCACCCTTTCACTGTTGAAACTTCTAAATGTAGCCATCTCTTCTACTCCAATAGCTTCATACCTCGCACCTTATGTCAATCGAGATCTCCAGTTACCTTGATCTATCTACTATCCCTCTCTTCATCCTTTCTTCTATCACTCCTATCTGCTCTTGCTCCAAATCTTCTGCAACCCCACTGCATCCTAGTGGCTTCATGCCTTGCTTGGGGCGTAATGCTTAAAAAAAAAAAAAAGAAAAAAAAAGTTATTTGCAGATAACTTGCGATAAAAATGATTTATTAGGGAAATTCAAAAACAAATCTTTATCTCTTTTTGTAAGTTAATTCTGACCCTTATGCTCACTCCCACCTTTAAGTTCTAATCATTTGGCCGTGTACCCATATGTATAAATATTAATATTAGTTGAGTTTATCTCAGGCTATGTAGATGTCACTCTCACTCCTCTACTGGCTAACCTAGCTAGTTCTATCAAAAACAATGTATTTTTGAAGTCTTTACAGAATATCAAACAATTGCTCAATAATTCACTAAAATCAAGATAGGTATAATATCCCTATACTCTCCATGAGGAGGTTGTCATTGGCTACAAATGATTGTTGCTCTCATTTTCCAAACTGAAATTGAACAAATACTTTCTGAGATAATTCTGTATACAATAAGCCATGATGCCAAATCTGTAAGCACAATGATACAACTTGAACTTGTCAACTTGTATTCCTCCAGTTACAGAAGTTAAAATTCACCCTCCTCACCTAATATCTGACAACATATCACAGTTCTTTTGGTATCACTATAATTTTTATCCAGTAGTTATTATGTAGTTGTATTGTATAGGAGGCACAGTGGAGTAGTGGATAGTGGCTCAGATTGAGGAATTGGAGAGCCGAGTTAGAATTCCAGTCAAATCCATTACATTCACTTACATGCTAATACCCTTGGGAAAAGTGTGAATCCTCTTCTTCTCCTTCTAGCTATGGATAAATAGCAAGACAGACTGGGTTCTATAGCCTTGGATGGCAACTGAAGTAGAAGAAGGACAACTCTGAATTCAAAACCTGCGAAGGGTTGTTTGGGGACTTTGTGGCATGTAGTGCACCATGTCTCTGTATTCAACCCTTCAAAAAAGTGTGTTTGGTTCTGCACAAAGTCTTCAGCATTATAATCAAATCATATGTGCTGGTGTCTAGGCTGTCGGTTCCTAGGAACTGAGCTGCTTGAACCTCATACGTTGAATACGACGGGTGAGTCCACCATTGTATAGTTGAATTCTGTAAAATGGTTTAATGGTGACTTTTTTGTTATTATTGCATTATTTTTAAGATTTACTTTTTATGACACAAACCAACATATGAAGACACAATAATTTAAAAAACAACACACATGACATTCAGAAATACCTGAAGACCAGAAACTTGAAAACTACCACAAAAAACATGATGCACACATATAGACACAATTCTATCAACAAAAAGGAAAACTCTTCAATAATGGCTTATGGAAGACCAACAGAAGACATGAGACAATATATGTTTAAATTTTCCCTGGAAACCAGAAAAATGGTCCAAACTGTAGAAAACTTAAATAAAAAAAAATAAATAAAGAATTTTTATTGGTCTGTATAAATTTAAAATAACTGATAAGATATAACATACATATATATATATATATATATATATATATATATATATATATATATATATATGTGTGTGTGTGTGTGTGTGTGTGTGTGTATGTGTGTATATATGTGTATATATATATATATATATATATATATATATATATATATATGTGTGTGTGTGTGTGTGTGTGTGTGCGTATGTGTGTGTGTATTCATCTACATAAAAAATCTGTAGAAAATCACATGTAATGGCATTAATATTGATTTTTCTTCTTGAACAAGATGGAGATTGCTGTAATTTTGTTGTCAGTCTTTTGTATTCTCTATACTCTACTCCACAAAATATTGGAAATACTTCTTAACTCTCACAAATCTCCATAAAGTGATTTGTACACATTGACATCAATTTCTTCTAAATAACTTCTGGTAAGCAATTTAGTTCTCTTTTATATCAGTTTTACCAACTTAAAATGCAGTCTTCCCCACTCATTTCTATTTTATTTAAATAATTTTTAGAGATCAACTACATACACTCTTCCTGACTTCAATCACTTCCTGAATAAAAAAAAAATTTCCCAACGTGTGTGGATTATCAGACAATAAATACCCAGATTCTTTTTTTCTGGACTTTGCTGATCTTTATGGCATTTTGTGTGAAATGATTTTTGCAGAGTTCTAAAATGGTAGCAGTTCTATAGACTGTTATCTTTATCTTTGTCGCTTATAAATATAAGAAGGTGAAAGAATGCATTGAATTTAACACTCAATCTATTCATTCTCCTTCTATTTTAAGTTGTGATTTGAAGTCTTTTCATTATTCTATATTTTCAGTTGTCATGCGATGTATTTAAATATCTTAGATGAGGTATTATCATTTATTATTAACTACATGTGAATTGGCTCTTCTGCTTTCAATCAAGGCACCACTCATTTTCTCTTTGTAATAAGAGTATAGTATCTGAGCATTGGGAAAAGTCTTACACACTAAATTTATATATATATATATATATATATATATATATAAACACATTACATTTTATACATGTAGATTTCTATCATCCTAATTTTTATTTTCATTGCTCTTTATCACAAGTGTCAGATAATTTGGTCTCTCTTTAATCCTAAGTGCTTGCACAATACTTTAAAGAATGAATGAAAGAAATACTAGTCAAATATGAATAATAACTGACAATGCTTTGTCAAAGAAGTTTTTATTGTACCTAGTACTATTTATGGAATGTGAAGGTAGTGGCACCACGGCATTTGGAAAAGTCAGGAATTTAGCTACATAGCTAAATTTGGATGACTCCTGCTGGTTGGTCTTCATAGTCTAAACTGTAAGACTGTGTCTATGGAAAAATGAATTTTCATAGAGAAGAAATATGAATTTGAATCTTGGAGTTACAATGACAAGCAAAAGAAGTTTGGATCTCAATATATTCTTCAGCATCCTAAGTACTTTTTGAACCTCTGAGATAAGAGTTTTCATTTTTCCACAAATTTTTAGACTAGTGTCTTCAATGTTTGTGCTTTTAACATTTTGGCCAACATATATTTCATTTGGTTTTGTTTGTTTTGTTTTATGGCATATCAATCTCATTGGGTTATTTAATGCCAACAAAATTTTTACAGCTGGTTATATTTTTTATCTATCTATCTATCTATCTATCTATCTATTGGTTTGTTTTGCTTTGTTTTATGGCATATCAATCTCAATGGGTTATTTAATGCTGACAAGATTTTTATTGCTGGTTATATTTTTTATCTATCTATCTATCTATCTATCTATCTATCTATCTATCTATCTATCTATCTATCTATCTATTGGTTTGTTTTGTTTTGTTTTACGGCATATCAATCTCAATGGGTTATTTAATGCCAACAAGATTTTTATTGCTAGTAATATGTTTTTTTTCAAAAATGTATTGCTGGTATTAAAACCTATTTTTACATTTTCATAGTGTTTTGACCCCAGTTTGGAGGTTAACTATTGGCCCATAGCTGGGACCCTAACAGGTGCTACCACCCTGGATCAAGGTGGACCTGGGAACACCAGTAATCAGAGGTCTTGTTGTTGGATGTAGTTTATCATCTTACCCAGGACGGCAACATATATTTCAGTCTTCCTATAGTTTTGAAACGTCTCAAGCATAATTACTGCAAAATAATTGACATGTGTCATTAAATCTGACATAGAATTTCAGGTGATATTTTGTATTAAATCTGATATCAAATTTCAGTTAACAAAGGAAAGCTAATGAATTATCTATCAATGTTTTGGGACTAAAAACAATAAAGATGGAGATGCTAGTCCAAATAATATATGGAATGAATAATAATGTAATGAGTTGTGGTTGGCAGATGTAAATTTTTATAATGGTGAAAAGGATCCAGACTTAAACTTAACAAGTAAAATGATTTCAGCAAGAGGTATTTAACAGAAAGTATTTGACAGAAAGTATTTAACAGAAAGTATTTAACAGAAAGTATTTGACAGAAAGTATTTGACAGAAAGTAACTTACTATTGGGATACATGCATAGATACATATCACTTCTTATTACAAATGTTATTTTTAGTGAGTATATCTGTCTGAGTTTTATTCCTGTTTTTTATCTTATTTTATTAAACAGTGAGCTTAAACGCATGTACATCTGTTTGAGTTCACATGTAAGAAATAATGTCAGATAAAACTCCTTTAAAAAATGCATACATATATATAAATATTATTGAGGTAAGTGTTATTAAAGACTATGGAACCTTTCTGTTTAATAATCTTTCTTTCAGTTTTTTTTTTTTTTGGTGGGGTTTCTCACAAGTTTCTTTATATTTGGGGCTAAGTTGCTGAAAAAAGACCCAGTCTTTGGTTTTTTGCTGAGCGCTTTTGGTTGTTATCAGGCAACATCATATGTATATTTTAGTTTGAAGTAGGTTGCTTTTTATTTTTATAGATATTTTGGGGTATTCAGGTAGTGTTGTTAGATTAGTTCTTTAGCAATTGGGAGGGGTTGGTATTTATTATTTGGAGCATAAGTTATTAAATATGCTTAAGATGTTTCTGCCAGTATTAAATTCTATTTTATTTATTTTGGGTTTTTGTTTTTTAATTGTGATGGCTTCATGATTACCTCAATAATAACATGCTGCCAAAATACACACACACACACACATATATATATATATATATATATATTAAGAAATATAGTTTTAAGGTATGCTATATTTATGGAATAAAGTGCTCAATATCAGAGAAAGAGCATATGTAAATATAAAAGTGAACATTGAAGTCAACACTCAGACGCAACAGACTGTTTCATGCTAAATGCAATCAGCAAGCCTGATGATTGTGCTTAGCATGAAACAGTCTCACACCTCTGAGTGTTGATGTCAATGTTCACTTATATCTATCTATCTATCTATCTATCTATATATATATATATATATATATATATATATATATATATATATATATATATATATTAAATAAAGTATATTTAGGCAGCAAGTATTCATCCAGATTAGTTTTATTAAATTCAACTGACAATGTCCATCTATTTAACTTTTTATTTTATTTTTATTTTTGTTATTTTTATTTTATTATTTTTATTTTATTTTATTTTTATTTTTGAATAATATGTTGTATATCAGAATTGAAATTGTGGATAAAACAGTCTGAAGTTCATATTCATTCTGTTGTTTTTGTTCATATACTTTTAAATATCACACAACCATGTGCTGTCAGTGTGATAGACAAGATTCTTTTGGCTACATTTGAACTTCTGAAGATATTTTTATTATTCTCTATATATTTTGGGTCTGTTATCTTCATTTTTGTTATTTTGAACATCTTGCAGTCAGTATTGTGGACCATTCTCAGAGGTACATTGCATTTGGATGGCTTTAGTATTCATTTTTTCTTTTCTATTATATTTGCTCAATTTAATCATTACAAAAAGCCAGATTCTGTGATAAGAATCAATAAATTTCTTGTAGTCTTGAATGAACTCATGTTAAGGCTGCTAACATGAGACCTTATCACTCAGATCTGTGATTCTATTACATTCTGATGTTTTTGGCGGAGATAAAAAGTAAAATGTTGAAGTAACAAAAAATCACCAAATTCTATATCAATCTGGAGAGCAACAGACCAAAATTTATTAAAGCAACAATAAAAATTAAGGAAATAGAATATTATAAGGAATAATAAATATATTGATGTAATGGAATAACCTGTCCCCCCAATGAGTGACTACTCTATAGGTAGTAACTTCCTATAAGTATCTGTATGTCAACAGACTACAGATACTAGCTGGGATCTTTTCCAGCTAGACGGTCAAACTATTTGCCTTCAGGCAGAGAGGAACCCAAACAAGGCTCTGTTGAAAGGGAGAGACTTGTTCAGGGAGGTTGACAGGCAGGTTGTATGGGCATTTTAAACCACATTAAACATTAAACCCAGCCTTGTGCCACATGTACCCTTGTGGGAGGGCTAGTAAATACTGACTAGCTGGAATCTGTTCAAGCTAGATGGTCGAACTCTCTGCCTTTGGGCAGAGAGAAACCCGGACGAGTCTCTGCCGAAGGGCAGAGTCTCGTTCAGGGAAGTAGACTGACCCTGAACCTATTTATATGGGTTTTAAAGGGAATATTTTTGGCCAAGCTTATGCGCTCAGAAGGCCCATGTAAAATTCGGCCTTGTGCTACATCTACCCTTGTAGGGGTAGATATTGTGATCTGTTCCAGCTAGATGTTCAAACTCTCTGCTTTTGAGCAGAGAGTAACCCGGACGAGGCTATGCCGAAGCGCAGAATCTCATTCGGGGAGATAGACCAACCCAGTCCCATTCATGTGGGGTTATTGGATTGCCCCACATTAAATTTTACCTTGTGCCACATCCTACCTCATGTGGAGGCTGGTAAATATTGTCTAGCTGGGATCTGTTGAGTACAACTCGGACTTATGCAAATAATAGCGCTCACTAGTGGATTGACTTGCAACACCCTTGTGCATAACTGTTACCTTTATTCTTATTGTACTGGTTGTTTACAATAAATGTTTACTTACATTATCCACTTTGTTTTTCAAATATATATTCCTATTAGCACAGAATATAATACATATTTAATTCCAAAACTTCAGCCATATTGGAAGCCCAGAATATATTTCAGTAGAAAAACAAAAATCGAGAAAAGGTGTGAAATATAATATGTCAAATTTTAATATGTAAATCGATATTTTCACAATATAATTGATATTAACCAACCAATGTTAGTAATATTTTCATGATCTACTTATATGATAAATATACCATATGTATTTCAGCTTATAATATCTGCTTTTATTAGAAATATTTACAATTCATTATTTGTTGTTATCAGATTTTATTATGAAATATTAGTGTTATTCATCATTTTGTAAATAAATGTATATAATCATGTAGTTTTTGAGATTTAGTTTTAAACTTCAGATATATAAAGATTATCATGGGTTGTAAAAAATGGATATTGTATAAAAGATATTGTGAACTTATTGAGTGATGAGAACGCAAATATGAAAATGGTGAAAACACAGAACAATAAAATATCTGAACTTTTATCATGGTACAATAAAAAATTGAAAATATTGCTAAAATAAGAAAAAGAAAAAGTCAGGCTTTAAGACTGTCATAAAAAGAGATTTAAGAATAATTAAATGATAATAAGTAAAATATAATGCTTTTGGTTAGTATTGTAGCCAGTAAAATTATAGGTACCTTCAAAGTTGATAGATGATTTTTTGAGGAGTACAGCTTACAACTCAAAAGATTAAGCTAAAGAATAAATTTGTACAAACAATGCTCGTTCACATTCTGAAAAGATAACTATTGTCCACCTTGTCAAAAAACAGTTTGAAAGTCACCAAATTAATGTAAGGCCTCCTAGACTTTACAGATATTAATCTAATTGGACATTTATAGTCCATCATTGAAAGTGGCATATATGAAAATAGAAAGCAATATTCAAGCAAACAAGATCTCTGGGATAGAATAAAGCCTGCTACAAGTAAAATATAAAATTGAAACAGGAGGAAAATTAACAAAATCAATGAATGAAAGAATGATGAAGATTACAGAAAATCAAGGAGGCAATATTAACTTGTAAAATAATAAAATATTCCTTTATTTAAGTTTATGGGATCTGGTGCTGATAAAATATGTTTTTATAGTGAAAAATTTTTATTTATAAATAAATTTATATAAATAAATATAAACATATAAATATAAATATATATATATAATATATAATCTATAAATATTATATATATTATATGTTATATATATTATATATTATATTATATATAATATATAATATATATATATAATATATATAATATATAATATAATAATATAATAACATAATATATAATAATATATAATATAATAATAATATGATATATAATATATATATATAATATATATTATATATATTATATATTATTTAATACATAAATATTAAATATAATATATAATATATAATTACAAATAAATTATAAATAAATTCATTTTATTTATGAATAAAAATTTATGCTACATTTAAATTGTTTGCATCATAAAATCTGATTATTATCAATATTTTGAATATTAGTAACTATAATACAGTGAACCTCAGATTTTATATTACTCTGATAAATACATAGACATACTGAAAATGTTACAAACATCAGTTGGTTAATACAAAATTTTATAGTGAGGAAATTGACATGCATCATTAAATCTAACATAGTGTTCTGTATATGCATAATCTGAGTTGCCCTGCAACCTGATATAGCTACTGAAAAGTTCACTGAACTGGAGGGAGTTATGGCAAATCAGAGAAAAAAAAATGCTTCCCTCTTTCCTTCTTGTACTCCACACTTCTCTTTTTCTTTTAGTCTTTTTTCCTTCCACTCCCCATTGTTAAATTTCATCTGGGTTCCTAAAGGCCTAAAATGTATTTATTAATATGCCTAAATTTAGACATTATCTCAGACCTTCCATTATTAACTCACTACTATCGAGACAAGCAACAATGGCCAACCTTTCTTCCTGGCACAACTTTCAACTGCTGCTGTCAGCTCTGCCAGGCCTGATCCCTCCCAACATGCTCCACTCCACATTGTACAGAGGGGGTGATTTACAAAGCTGAGGTTGAATTAGACCAAACAGAGCGAGGAGCCCTCAAGGAGTGATGACATGAGCCATGGATCATTTGAACTGTGGAGCCATAGGTGTTGCACTGGGCTCACCAGCCATGTGTAGGGGTTGTTGGGGGAAAGAGTGATGGAAGTCCAAACATAGAGTGGAGCATGTTGAGAGGGATTAGGTCTGGCAGTGCTGGTGGCAGCAGTTGTAGGTTGTGCCAGAAGGAGAGATTAGCCATTGTTGCTTGTCTGGATTGTGGTGAGTTATTAAATGGAACGTCTGAGATAATGTCTAAATGTAGGCATATTAATAAATATATTTTAGCCCTTTATGAACCCAGATAACAATGGGGAGTGGAAGGAAGAAAAACGTAAGAGAAGAAGAGAAGTGAGGGGTGAGAAGGAAAGAGAGAATTGTTTTTCTTTTCTCTATTTTGGCATACCCACTCCCCTTCAGTGAACTTTACAGTAGCTATATCAGGTTGTGCGGCATTGAATAATGTAAGCTGCTTCACCACCTGATGATACCTTGTGGTTGAAACTCAGGTAGTGAATAAGGTAAACATTTTATTCGTTTTATCGTATATATAGATAGATAGATAGATAGATAGATCTATGTAGAGTAGATAAATTGGTCAATAAAACATAATCAAATGAAAGGGTATCGATGAAATCAGTACGAAAAACATTTATTAATATTAAGCAGGTGACAAAATGGAGCATGGAGATTGAGGTTTCAGATTGGGAATTTTCGTACACATATGTGTTCTTCATCAGTAGATGTGAGAAATAAACAGAGGGACGATGGAAACTATCCAACATTAGTTTTTTGAGGTGAGTAGAATCCGCTTGTAGGTGGAATTATTAAAAAAATCTGTTTGATTTCTCACTGTGCAAAACTTAATGTGAAAATAACCTCAGATTTAAAAATTGTGATTGGTGGTGGATGGTAAGGGAGTGAGATATTGAACTTAGGGGAAAAAAAGTTTGTAGGACCAGGGGGCAGTATTTGTGTTGAAAGATTTTATTTTTTGTGAGTTAGGATCAGTGTGGGAATATAGTGAGATTGTCACTAAAAGTAAAATGAATGAAAAAGCACATATAAATTCATAATTTACTGTTTCCAAGGATACAGAGAAATCCAATCGTTCATGCAGGGGAAGTAGCGTGTTCATTTTTATTAACTATTGTTGTATCAATTATGAGTTACGTTTGAAAAAGAGGTTAAGTTATAGGGAGGATAGGGGTGTATTTTTCAACAAATTCTGACATTCGTTAAATGCATGTCGTCTGGGTTTTTTTATTAACAGCAAAAATTATTTCGGTATTTTTTCCTACTTGTATAGTGAAAGATTCTTTTTATGTGTGTTTGTGTTAGAATACATTTTATTTAACTACAATTTTAAAATATTTTTTACTCTTAATTAATATAGACTATATTTCTTTTTTTAAAGACAAGTAAATGTAATAGAATTACTTACGTTATTTAAATTTATTTTTTCATATCAAATATAAGTATGTCTATTACCAGCTCCCATTTTTTTATTTTATTTTAAAATATTATTGAGGGAAAATTTTTGACAATGACGGCAAAAAATAGCTATTTCATTTCTCTGATTCAGTAAATTTTTATTTTTTATAAACTTAGTAATATATAGTTTCTCATGTATGCACAAAGGACATGGGTCATTTAATAACCAACATATTCTAGTTTTTCTTATTAATTTTCATTTTACTGTAGGTGTTTTATTGGATTCTTTTAAGTGCCAGAAATACTTTGAAAGCAATGTCTGATTTCTGAATTTATATGTGCATTTAAAACTCAGTAAAAATAAGTTATTCCAATATTCACTTGAAGATGAAATAGAACTAATGCTTTTAATTTAATTATATAATTAAACCTAAAGTTTTTAGCTTCCATTTTAGAAACATGGTTATTACTGTGTAGTGAAAAAACCATATTTTAGATCAGTTAATTTATAATATATATATATATATATATATAAGACTTATATATATATATATATATATATATATATATATATATATATATATATATATATATATATATATAGATATATATATATATGACTTTAAAAGAAGAGAGTCTAAAGTAAGACTACAGAATTAACTCATCCCATATCCTGGAAACTTGTCTTTTAATGAAAAATACCTTACCCAATTCCATAATTGAACAGTGCATGACTCTCCAGTCAAAATTATTGCTGTTCTACTTCAAAATCTTCTTGTCAAATTTAGATTTCTTTAACTTTTTTATCAAATGCCTGATTGTCTTACATTTGTGTGTCTCTGTCAGTGTCTTTATTCACTTAAAGATAAATATCCTGTAATTGTTAAAACTATAAAGTACATCTTTAATGGTTTTTAGAAAAGTCTCTTTAAAAGCTGCTTTTCTCCTATTGTAAATAAAGCAAGTAAATAAAATTACTAATATCAATAATAAATTTAGCATTAATAAATATAAAATAAGTCTAAATTTAATTCAGGCAAAAAACTAATCTATAAAAATACAAGTTTGCTTTTCTTCATCTTTGCACAGACATTTTAAGATATTCACAACAGCCATTTACATCTCTGATAAACATGATGGGTCACCAGAGGCAACCACTTAAAGCTACTGTGGGACAAAATCCATGGCAGGGTAGCCATTAATTCATTCCTGGCTGGCTAATTAAGCTTTATTCTTGAGAGTAATTGCACATTAAATTGTAATTTGTGCTGCAAAGATCATCTGCAGCATACAAAATTGCCATTCTTTCAGATGATTGTGGACTGAATGACATTCAAGCAAAAATAATGAGATTATTTTGATCATTTTTTGAGTTCTTTTTATTTGTGAAATTTTAAAATTCAATGTTTGTAGTTAAGTAATTGAGAATAGAGTTACAATATCTGTTTGTTATTTGCTTAGCTAAATTTTGTCAAGTAGAAAACCAAATGTTGGAAAATCAGGAAATGTAAGCATGTAAGTTGTCACACTTATGGATCAAATTTATGCAGAAAGTGTCCAAACTTACTAATATATTTGTTTGTTGACATTCAACAATCTCTGGTTATGAATATTAGTATGACCAATGCTATAAAGAAAAGGTTTTATTAGGTTCATATTGCATTTTTTAATGCTAAAATGTATATTTAAATATAGTTGCAGGACTAACAAACTGTTCTACACATCATGTATCCAAGATATATGTATATACATCAGAATGCACAGACCTTGTTGGATGATTTTAATAAATTTTGTTCAATTATATGCAAACACACACACACACTCATACACATGCACAGATGGATATACACATGGAGACAGACAGACACATACAGATACAGACACACAGACACACACACACATATATATATACATATTTGTGTATTTAGGCAGCAAATTCTATTTTAGGCATATCAGATAGAATAAATTACAAATATCTGCTTATTTTTATCATAATCCTTTCATATTCACAAATAATTTTTTTATAATTGAATAAGGCATAATTGCCTTATTCAATTGTAATATATGGAAAAATATTTGTGATTATGAAATGATTATGTTAAAAATAAGCAGACATAATGTTTGTAATTTATTCAATCAGATATATATATGTATATGAGATAACGATATAAACAATATATATTTTTATATGTCATAAACAATATTGTGGAAAATATATGACAAAGTGGAAAAAGTTCATCTACAGTGAATTTGCACCCTGACTCTTACAACATTTCACCATTCCTGGCAGATCTTCTATTATGACAGTGTGAGATACCTACTAACAAAAGAGATGGAAAGAAAAAGAAAAAGACTCTAAATGAAAAAGGATAGTTAAATAAAAAAATTTTTAAAGTAACAAATTTAGTTCAATAAATTCCTGAAGGAAAAAACACATCACAAATAAACATTTTCCATTTTGTAATACATTTTCACCATATATATATATATATATATATATATATATATATATATAATATCACTTGATAATTAGTAGGGATAATTCCAAGGAATATATAAATTCAAAGAGAGCTCAATGTAAGAACAGAGCAAATATAATAAGGAATACAGGATCCTTAAAAATCTATTCAGGTGATATTTTATTTTTGTGTGACTCAGAAGATCAACTCTTTAGACCAAATTTTACAAAATAAATGGAGTTCAATTTATTCAGACACAAGGAAAAGGAAAAAGAAAAAAAGGAATAAAGGAAGAGAAAGAAAAAAGAGAAACAGGGAAAAGTTTTAATGTTAAAAGGGGAAGAAAAAAGGGGAGAAAGACAGAGATTTCAATGTAAGGTTTGTCTAGTCAATATAAGGTTTGTTACTATGCCTATCTCACAAACCTTATATTGAAATCTCTATCTTTTCCCTTCTATCACACCTTCCCTACCTTAACTTAACCTGATTTTGTTAGTAACTTATGTTTGATACATAAGTTGAGTATGGAATTGAATACCCTATCACCCCTTATCAGAATGATTGAATTTCCTGTAACCTTAACAACTAATAATATATAAACTGTATGTGCTTATAAATGCAGTAAATTTCTAAATAAGTTATTCCAAAAATTGCTTCAGAAGGAAACAGAACTAGGAATTTTAATTTAGTTTTATAATTAAATTTAAAGTTTTAGTTTCTGTTTTTGAAACATGGTAATTCCTGTGTAGCAATGGTACACATTTTTAAATTAGTAAATTTATGTTTATGCTCTACCTAATTGTACTGAGCACTGTTTTTTAAAAATAAAAATAATTAATAAGTAGACTGGATTATAAATCTTACTGTTCTTTCTCATTATTTTAATATATATATATATATATATATATATATATATATATATATATATATATATATACCCAAGTATATCATTGGTGTATACGGAATGAATTCCAATAACCAATAATTACTATTCTTGGATATTAGCTCCTATTACTGTCGAGCACTGTCAATTCTATTCTTTACAACATCATCACTCGATAAGACACCGGAGGTGTTAAAACAAAATGGCTATTTTTGTAGTGATTTTATAACATATTTATGTTATAATTTTTTAAATAAATAATTATATATATATATATATATATATATATATATATATATATTTCCTTAAAAGATAAACGCAATATTTGTGAGCAGAAGAGGCACATCTGACTTGTAAGACAAAACAAAATGACAGGGGTTATGCCAAGTCTATATCAAAATAATAACTTTTACTCCATAAAGCCTGTTTGGGTGAAGCAGAAGTAAATTTTACTATGTCAGTCATGTTGGTTGACAGCATAAAACATGAGTTTTGGTTCACAGACAAGCATTGAAAAAAGTTTACATTTTTGGTGTTTTTCTAGTATTCAGAACTTCAAATTAGACACACATATATATATAATGAAATGTACTAATTATTTGGTATATTTTCTGGTTGTAAAAAATTATATTTATATTTATCTATAAAAATAATATATAAATAGAAAATATATTACATATATATATATATATGATTACTTAATTTTTAAATATCAATTTTACTTTGACTTCCGTTTCTTGGTAAGATTTCTTCAGGGTGTTCAGTTGTTTTTATAATATATATATATATAAATAGTTATACTCACTTGGAAAGACCTTAGGTATTTTGGTTTGTAATTAAACAAACCAATGTCGAAGGGAAAATAATGGATAAAAAAATAAAGAACTAAGACCATGAAATTGAGGTGAAAGCAATTGTCTAGAATCCAAGAGTCCAAAGAAAAAAACCTCCAAAACGATATATATATATATATATATATATATATATATATATATATATATATATATATATATATATATTTGATAAACCTGACCAAAACTATTTTATTAACTATGTGTTTTTTGCTTTGTCAGATAGGCTTCTTCAGGTCAGAATGCTATATCTTACTAACACACACACACACACACACACACATATATATATATATATATATATATATATAAATTGTTTCATCTGAATATTTTTTAAACAAAAAACCTTCCAATATAGTCCAATGTGTCCATATCTACTTGTTCTGAAAGAAACAGGACAATATATGTATTTATCTCAATAATTTTTTCTTTGTGTAACATTGAAAAAAGCATAAATAAAATAGTTTTACTATCATTTTTTTTCCTGTTGCATTGAGGCAACCTTTGAAAATCTTTGATTTGTCTAACATGAAAATTTCAAAGTAAAATTTTTATTCCTTAAGGACATTACTTATTTTAGAAGCATTAAAATGCAATTTCATTTAAAAGAAACTTGCCTGTCAAAGTTCATGTCTTATATCTAAATTAATTTGCTGAGCATATTTTATATTGACACTTTCTAAATATATATGTATATATATATATATATTCACTAGTAATTCAAGTGATAGTAAATCACTTGAATCTTCTACTAATCACTTCCTTATGCTGGTTTATTTTACTAATACTATTATCAATATAGTTCTGATTCTTCCACTCTTCAACCCTGTATATAATACATTATCTCATAAAGAAACAATTTATACAAAGAATTAAATAGCAATTTTATTCAAGTGGTTGTCACATGGAAGACACTTGCCAAGTACTTTCGACAATTTCAAATTGTCATCTTCAATGTGCAATTTTACCATATATAAGCAAACACTAAGACAAAATATGGGTAGACCAAAAAATGTTTTTTTTTAAATTATGCTATTTATTGACAGTTGGATATATGTTTTGGGATGCTGCAATGCTAGAGTTCTTGTTCAAGTTGATCAAGTGAGAATTTTGTTTGAATTTTGAAAAGTTATAAATCCACAAAATTTTCTTGTTACATGAATTTATCTGTTAAAATGAAATTGTCAAAAGTACTTTGCATGTGTCTTCCATCTGGCAACAACTTGAATATAAGGATCTTATCATTCAAGGAATTGATACTAAGTTAATATTTCATTAAGTCCTGTTAGCAAAGGAATTTCACCATTAATCACATTAACATTGCTATTTAATTCTTTTTATAAATTGTTTCTTTATGATATAATATATATATATATATATATATATATATATATATATATATATATTGGGTCAGAAGTGAATTAAGTGAATTTCAAAACATTATTTAAATATTTGTAGATAGATTTATTTAACTAGATATGTGCCATTTTGTTCCAATATCTTTCACCATCTTTGAGGCAGCTTCATGATTCCATCCAACTGAAACTTTCAGAATAATGAACTGATCTAAGTCAATTTTACAGACTTCTAGAGAATTGAACCATTTATCAATAGAATAATTTTATAGTGATGGAAATAGGTGGTAAACTGAAGTTGTCATGTCAGATGAGTATGGCCTCTGTAATAGTAAATCCCAGCCAAGCTGTATCAATTTTTGTTGAGTCTGCAATGAGATGTGAGACCTGTTGTTGTCTGATGGAACAAAACAACCTTCCGAATGGATAATTCCAGATGCTTCTCATCAGTTGCTACCTTTAATTGATCCAACTGGAAAAAGCACTTGTTTGAATTCAATGTATAATGTCCTTCAAATGACAACAGATATAAAGCATCACTTTCTTCAGATGTAGACTGACTTCTGATGTGGTTAACATCGACTCTTTTCATTTTTCCAAGGACATTTTCACTCCAGACTGTTGTAAACAATCCATTTTTCATCATCCATGATTGTTCTTTTAGAAAAATGGGTTGTTTTGTTGAATTTTCTTGCAAATGTGGTCTATTAAATTTTTTTCTGTTAAGTTGTGGAGCACTGAAAAATCATAGCCATTGACATATTCATGTTTATTAAAATGCCTTACAATGCTTATATAACATATACAGAGAATCTTGTTTAGCTTTTTCTTGCTGTTGTTCACACAATACAAAGCCCTAGAGTCACTCAAGGCAGAGGGTTACTTAATGAGGTTGTTGTAAGCAGATAATGGTTGACTATATTTCAAGAGGTTAACACTGTAGTAATCAGGGAAACATCTTTAGAGTCTCAAATAGAACCTCCTTTTTACCAGTGGATTATGAAGGGAATGAGTATGATGCAACCCTCTATACATGGCATGGTGGTTTTAGCTGCAAGTATTCTTAATTGGGAGAACTAAATAATTAGAATATTTTTCAAGGAAATAATGATAGAGTAATGAGAGGTTTGTGAAGTTTTGGCTACAAAAAGAGTGTAAGATGGAAAATATTTCATCACTTACAAGGCCATATAGACAATTTTGAACTCTGTCAAGACTGGAAATTGCAGATAGAGCACCTCCACCCCAAATATATTTTCTTTTTAAACACAATGTTCTGTGTCATATGATCTAGATTATTTTTGATCAGCTTTTCAATTCATTCATCATTAACTATTGCTTGCCTGCTGGAACACTGTCAATCTTCCAGATCGAAATTTCAACTTTTGAGCGTAGAGACACATTTATGAACAGTACTCTCAGTTATGGCACCATCTTCATAAATGGCAGATATATTTTGCTGTTTATACAGGGTGTTTCCCCTTTTGGAAATAGAACATCAAATGATGAAAATGCATCTCATTTTCCTCCAGGTTCATTTGAAATGTAAAATAACTTTTTATTCACAATCTACACATTAAACATATAGAAAAATGTGTTGAAAATGTCATTTCTCAGAATATCAATTTCAGTCGTCTGTGAAATGAAATCACAAGCTCAGATACTACTTACTCAAATGCTACCTACTGAAAAATGTTAAAAACTTTTGTACCAACCTAAATTTAAATTACTTGATTTACTTTGGAAGTGAAACAAAGACAGAAAGAAAATTACAAGAATTTTTTTAAAACCTGTGGTTTTTATTTTTAAATGAGAAAAAGTTTGGAAAAAGTGAATTTCCTAGATATTTCCGAGATATCATAAAAATGATGATTGGGGCTAGCATGAAACAGCCTGTCACCTCTAAGTGTTGACTTCAATGTTCACTTTTATATTTATATTTACATACGCTCTATCTCTGATATTGAGCACTTTATCCCATATATATATATATATATATATATATATATATATATATATTATTTTAATTTAAAGAAAAACAGACCACTTTATGGTTCCATTTGTTATAATTTATTTCACCAGAGACTTTTATTTTTCCATGGATCATCAGACTTCACTTTCAAAGGTGAAACGAAAAATGAATTTAAAATGTACACTTTTGACAGGCAGTATTAAGCTTATATAAGTGGACATAGAAGGTGGTGAGGAATAGTGTGAGAGACATGGTCGAGTTTAGAGAGGGAAGGGAGAGTTTTAAAATTTATTTTTATTTTTATTACAATACTTAATATTGAGGAAGAAGGATATATATATATATATATATATATATATATATATATATCCTTTCACAATTTACAATTCTTATTTCTTTCTCCAGTTTTATGGACATATCAAAATTATTTTTATTACAATACTTAATATTGAGGAAGGAGGATATATATATATATATATATATATATATATATATATATATATATATATATATCCTTTCACAATTTACAATTCTTATTTCTTTCTCCAGTTTTATGGATATATCAAAATTATTTTATTATTAGTTTTAATCCAATGTTTATTTCATGTATACATCTAAAAACTATCTATGACACCATTATTATTATTATTATTATTATTATTATTATATATTAGGATGTGTAAAATTAGAAAATATCTGAATGTACTTCCTAAAACTAGTCTAAGTATTTTACGGTTGATAACTTGTCACTTAAAATAAAGTAAGTTGTTTAACATCAGCTGTTGATTATATTCCTTTAAAACATAAAACAGAGGAGAACCTGACCACAATCACAACTCAAAGACATTTAGGAAAGCTAGAATTATAGAAAAATGCAATATGCAGAGTATTACATAAATTACAAGAGCTCTTGACCGATTCTAAATTGATTAAAATATACTTTTGATATCAATACTCTGCTTACTGACTATTATTCCATGGCATGGTGCCCATTATTTTAATAGTCTATTTACAAATTACTATCTACTTCACCATATAATACACATACTTTTTCCCAATAATTTGCATCAGGACTCACTCTATACATTATAAGATAAAGGATATGGTCTGGAATAAGCCCGTGGGTTGAGTTGATTAGTACTTATATCGACCATTTGATTGGTCCTGACATAACCCCAGACCAAAATAGATCATTTACATTAGAGAGGGAAAAAATATGGTATCTTTTGGCAATTTACTTTGAAGTTTTTCATTTATTCAAAGCTTTTTTCTTGGTATTAATGACATGAAAAGTATTGGTAGATCATGCCAATAAAACGATGCCTTCCTTCATCTCCATTCCTCTGCTTTTTTCTTATCAATATTTTTTTGTTGGTAATGGTTAATGTTTGCAATATGAATTGAATGAACAAAGAATAAGAGATTATCAATAAATATATATTCATATATATATATATATATATATATATATATATATACATCCACACACACACACATACACACATATATATATAGTACAGGTAATTGATCCATTGGTCTATAATTTGAGTGGGCCCTAGTAATATCAATTATTAAAACTGATCCACAGAGAGCTCAATGTATTTATTATAACAGATCATATGTATTTTTTACAGCAAAAATCAAAAATTACCTCAACATAAAGGATAGTCTATTTCTAGAGTCTATGGTGGGGGTGTAAGGTATCTTATCCCGCTTCACCCTGGGATAAGATAACTTATGCCCCCACTAATCACTAACACAAACTCATTCTCATTGACAAGGCATCTACTAGAGGAGGACTGACATTGAAAATAAATTTAAAACAGTGCTCTGAGACAGACACTAAGAGGCTGATGATAGCAGTGTAGAGAATGGCTTGAAATAGATTATCCTTTATGATGAGGTAATTTTTGTTTTTTTGCTGTAATATATATATATATATATATATATATAGATGAAAAGACAAAATGTTGTTGGTATGACCAAGAGAAAAACAGAAACCAAAAACAACCTTATACAAGAAAATTAAGAATGAAGAAAAGATCAAAAGGCAAACGGGTACCTAAGTAGTAAATAAGTTCTCGATGCCTAACCTATCCAAACAGAGCAGAAAATGCTTCACAGTGTCAACCCTCAATGAGATACAGCTTGAGTCACCACTTAAGTTTCCCACTCTTCACAATCTTCAGAAGACCAGAATATTTTATCCCCTACAAGGCCCAAGAGCCACTTAAAGTAGAGGGTTATAAAATGAGGATGGTTTAAGGGTGTACAGGAAGGGAACTAGGGGTGCATATTATGAATATATGTAGGATAATATGCTTAAAAGAAAATTATTTGTTTATAGTTCTCATATATGAAATAACAATTTGTGAAATAATGAAATGCAAAGGTGAACCACATTTATAAATGTAGCAAGGGTAATATTTACCCACAATTATGCGGAGTTTTATGGATCCAATTTTAGCATTATAAGCTGTAATAACTTTATTTATCTTTTTCTTGAAGAAGCTAGTTGTGTTCTTTATAAGATTGCTTTACTGTATTGGTTAAAAGTGAGTTTCATTTCCTCTTGTGATGTCTACATTTTATGCATTTGGCCTTAAGCAGGATTCATTTGTGAAAGGTTTATCAGCCTGTAGCTGTAAAATTATTTTGCATAACATTTTCAATTTCTGTCTTTTTATATTGCCATCAAAATTATATCTACTGAGAATTTTTCCAAACAGTTTGATGGTCTTTTGCCTCAGAAGAAAAACAATATTTATACACAATTCTTTTTTTCATTATTAAATTCTAACTTGCTTTTCTTTCTTCTTTATTTTTGCTATCTCTATAGATATAAAACAGAGGATTTCTGTGTGTCTGTTTGTCTGTCTGTTAACCTTCATTCTTTCAGTGGAGTTAAATTTTTGTTCAGTCATGATATTACTTGCCCTTGTTTCAAACAATGAACATCTTCTTGATCTATATATTTAAAACAAAGGATGTCTGTCTGTTTGTCTGTGTGATACCTTTGCACTCGAAGTCCATCCAACCAAGTTTAGCCAAACTTGGTACATACATTGTACGATGTAAGAGATAAGTTCTTAGCATAAAAATGGATAATTTGTAAAAAATCAATCTCTATATATATATATAAAACAGAGGATGCCTGTGTTTCTGTCTATCTGCCTGTGTGATACCTTTTTACTCAAGATCCATTCAACAGATTTCAACCAAACTTGGCATATACATTTTACAATGTAAGAGATAAGTTCTTAGCATAAAAAATCAATAATTTTTAAAAATCAATAATCGATACAGCTGATCAAAAATCAATAAATTCAACTTTTTCCTCCAATTTCATTCAAACTTGGTATGTAGGTTACTTACATTATGATGAGTTCAATGATACCTCATTTTTATTTATACACCACTGCATTTAGCAAAAAACTGTGAAAAATGAAAAATCGATTTCAACACAAATCAATTTCAGCACAAATTTAATGTAAAAAACTCCCTCAATTATCAAGCAATCTAATACAAACTTCACTCAATTGTAGACAATAAGAAGTTGATTGCTTAACAGCCATTTAACTTGATAATTGAGTGAAAACCCATGTAAATAGTGAAAAATGGCAATTTTTACTGGTTTCTTTCTTTTTTCTGGTCTGTAGTGGGTCATGTTGCCTGTTTTACTTCTTCATGTCCTTGGCTAACTTCAATTGAATACAGACTACTTCTTTTATATCAGTGCATTAATTAAAAATGTTTTTTTTAATGAAAGTACTTGAAAGTAATTGAAGAAGATAGACTCTGTTACATCTAAACATGATGTTGTTTTTGCTCCAATCTTATTGAACGCTTTTTCTGATCGACCAGCTGGGTATGGCTGCTAGTTTTACATGAAACTAAGTAACTATTAAAATCAACTTTGAAAATAAGAAATAAAGATATAACTTCTGACAAGACTTGAACTCATGTTCCATATCAAAATAAAGATAAAAGAAAAACTAATCAAAAAATTAACAACAAATTCATGAAAGCAGATTTACTCTGAATTATAAAATGACTTAATACTGACCATCTAATAAATTCCTGATTCAATAAAATTAAATTATGCAGCCATAAAAAACTTGGAATTGGTATTTTCATAAATATAGTTCTATCTATACATATGTAAGTGGATATATATGCATAGGTATGTACATATATGTGTATCTATATAAATGTGAGTATATGAGTACACATGTGTAAGAATGTGCATATATGGGTATAAATGTGTATGTATATCCTGATATGTATCTGTGTGTGTGGTAATATTCTTTCTGTGATTTACCTTAATCTTCAACTATCAGACAAATTCTTTATTTCCATCCAATATTAATCTGTATTTTTTACAAAACTTTTTCAAATCTAATTTCAGAATGTCCCTTCAAATAGATCACATCAAAATTCTCTTTAAAAGGATTTTTTTAAATACAAAATCCCCTTTACAGGTAACTTGACTATTCTATAAGACTAAACATTTTCAAATATAAAACAAAGAATAGGAAAATTCTTAGTTTATAGATGGGAAATTTCTTTATGAGAATTTTCTATTTCTGGCGAATATAATACTTGCTTTCTTTTGCCAAAAAAGGGGAGGATGTAAAAATTGAGGTATAAACATGTAAATTTGGGAAATTTACAGTGTGATGTCATAGAGAATGGATCTAAAATTTTCATTGTATAATGTTCATTCTATGATATAAATATTCATCACTGGATTAAGTGCATGGAGAAAGAAGGAGATTATTAGTCAGTCAGTTATGTACCATGTGTGATACATACTTAGGAGATCATGTATCTTTCAGTACATGACTGACAAGGCAAATTTTTTTCCCCACAGTAAGTTGCCATTTCTTTCCACAGTAAACCAGTTGCCATCCAACCTGGTCTGTCCTGTTATTTACCCATAGCTGGGGGAAAAGAAAAGGGTTCATACCTTTTCCAAGGGTATTAGCACATAAGTGAATGTAATGGATTTGGCTGGAATTCGAACTCGGCTCTCTGATTCCTCAATCCAAGCTGCTATCCATTACTCCACTGTGCCTCCTAGAGATTATACTGAAAAATAATGATTTCATATGTAGTATCAATGATATATCATTTGGTTATGAGTTTATCTTGTTAGTTACTCAAATAATGGATTATTTCAGTGTCTTCATCATCTTCTAGATGCCTTGAACAACTGATTCATTACTAGAATTGAAACAGGACAATCATTACTCTTTGCTTTAAATCACTCTCTTATTCATTACTAAACTCAGAAAATATTGAAAAATGTCATGTCATGAAATGTCTTAATTTCTCTGGCAAATAAGAAACATTTTCCAAGATCTTCTGTCTATATTTGAGATGAGGTATTGTAACAATTTACATTGTTTACATTGTTTGGACTCTTGTTCTCATCTTTTTTGCTAGATTCACAATGTTCAGCCATTGTATGCTCCAGTTTTCTCCAAGTGATATACATTGGAATTTTGAATCAAACTCCTTATTTAGTCCTTGGAGGAAGATCTGTCTATATTTGAGATGAGGTATTTAACTATTTCCACAATTTACATTGTTTGGACTGCTGTACTCATCTTTATTGCCATATTCACAATGTTTCGGACATTGTATGCTCCAGTCTTTTCAGGTGACACGCATTGGAATTTTGAACCAACTCCTTATTTAGTCCATGATGATAGATATTTCTATTTCTACATGCCATGCTTTTTATTATTATTGAATTAGTTAGAGTGTAGTTTCTTTTTTTTTTCTTCTTAAACATTTGCATACTTACAACTAAATATTAGTAATAACAGCATTGTCTGTGATTTGGGTTTGCCCATTGACTGAAGTGTCAAATGTAGGTGCAAATTGTCTTGATATTTTAAACTGTAAGGCTGTAAATTTAGTAAATGTAAAGAAATAACTTTTTACTTTCCTGTCTGAATAATCGAGATAACAAAATATCAGTCTTATACAAAGTTATAATCCTGTTCTTCATTGATTACCAACATATAGACACTATTTTAATACTAATGATTACAACACCACTTCTGTTGATTAATTTTTGCAATACTACAACATATTTCTGTCTAATATGTTTTTTAAGATACAATTATACATCTTCAGTGGTATGGTGGAGTAATGGATAGCAGCTTAGATTGAGGAATCGGAGAGCCAAGCTCAAATTCCAGTCAGATCCAATACTTAATTCAATTAAAATCGATAATGAAAAAACTATCAGTAACACAGAAAAATAATGCTGTACTAGAATTAATCATCTTGTGTGTCTACTGAGAATTGTCTAAGCATGCTAGTTATTTTAGATATTCCCATAGCATATTTACATCCTAAGTAAATATTATATTAATATTAATAGTAGTACATTATATAGTATTCCTTATTGAAGGCAAACAGTATAATAGTAAATATAACATTTATGTTTAATGAAAATGTAGACCTCAATGAAAATAACTCACATTATTTACATTATTCGGACTATTGTCCTCATCTTTGTCACCATATTTATTACAACGTTTTGGCCGTTGTACGCTCTGGCCTTCTTCAGGTAGTTGGAATGTCGAACTTAACCCTTCATTTCGCTCACTGGGGTAGATTGTTGTAGTTCCACATGCCATATTTAATGGATGTCAGTTATCAGTTATCTCCTGTTAATTTTCCCTCTGAAAGTTCTCCACTGCCTTAACCGGGTATTAAACTCACACTCTTTGGGTCCTGTCAGTGGATCTAACCAACGCCTTTATCCACTGTGCCATGTGTCCTTAAACATGGTATGTGGAACTACAACAGTCTACCCCAGTGAGCGAAATAAAGGGTTAAAATCGACATTCCAACCACCTGAAGAAGGCAGGAGCATACAACGGGTGAAACATTGTAATAAATATGGTGACAAAGATGAGGACAATAGTCTGAATAATGTAAATAATGTACATAATACCTCATCTCAGAAATATAGACAAATACTGAAAATAACTGAATAATTATATAATACTTTTTTTTTTCTAATATCCTTAGAAATATCTAAAAGACTCTTTTGATTTTGAAGTGAGTTTAGCACAGCAACATTTTTGGGAGTTTTAATATAACAACAACTAATTAGAAGCTTTATTTTCACTCATTCAAATTTAGTACTGAAAACCTTTTATTTTTTAGGGGAGATGGGATGTACTTATTTTATTACCACAGGGGTAGTGAATAAAAGATTTTTGGTCCCAGTGTTATTGATTTTATGCTCACACTGTACATTAATCTGTTAAATGAGTGCCACAGCTTAATTGTTAATGTCTTTTATTAAGACACAAAGTGACACTAAGCTTAAGACTAAAAACTCAATTATCCAACTGTACTAATTGATAAAAGTCTTGGTTAAGTGTATCTAATTATTTGCTGGCTTTGAGTTCAATCTATGATCAGTCAGTAAATAAACATATACGCTCATTAAGGGGGAAAAGCATTTCTCAAGGACAGATTAATTTGTAATAATTCACTAATAAGAGATATGTAGCATGAAGACAGTCTAAACCTATGAATTGAATAATGTGCTTGGTTTGAAATTTCCAGAATGTTAAGGAATATGAGAGATAATTGGGAAATACAATGGCTGAAACACTGAGGCAGTACTTGAACATTTGTCTGACAGACTTTTGTCCGACAGACATTTGGCTGACGGACATTCGGCCGAGGGATATTTTGCTGAACAGACATTCAGCCAAGGGATATTTTGCCAAACGGACATTCGGCCGAGGGATATTTTGCCGAACAGACATTTGGCCGAGGGATATTTTGCCAAACGAACATTCAGCCAATGGACATTTAACCAAATGAACATTTAGCCAAAAATGTAGTGGTGTACTAATATGTATGTCATACTCTTCATTGTAATATGCTACATATATTTATATTTATTTACTGTATTAATTTATAATTTCTCATTTTTTTTGACAGGTTTTTTTAAATTTATTCTCTATATATTATATTTTACTTCAAATATTACTAAGATGATAAGTATTTTGAGAAAAAGCACAAAATCTTCAGCTTTTATGATATGAAAGATTTTTTGATTTCACTTTTAATGATCCTTATCTTAAAGGGATGAACTAGCTTTTATCTTACTGTTAATTTATAATTTTTCTTTTTTTTTACAGGCTTTTTTAAAAATCTATTTTGTATATATTATATTTTGTTTCAAATATTACTGTAAGATGAGAAGTATTTTGAGAAAAAGCACATTTAGATTTAGTAATTTAATCACTTGAAATTCAGTGGTAATTATTAGTCCTATTTTACATTATAATACTGCTAATTAAAATACTTAAAGTATTGCTTGTTAATATTTTTACTTGTACTTTTTTGGTGAAAAGTCCATTAGCCAAATGTCTGTTGGGCCAAATGTCTGGCAGGCCAAATGTCTGTTGGCCAAATATCCAGCCATACACTGAGACTATGAAAATGAAATTAAGGGCAGTATTTTGGTCAAATTACTATATAATAATCTTTTCTCATTATTGATAATTCATATGCATTCTTGTAAAATCCACATTATTTTGGCAAGCTTAGATTATCATCAATAAAAAGAATGACTTATAGTTCCACTAATAAGAATCAAAGTTATAAAGAATTAGAAGCCACATCTGTGGTTAAAAATGTTTTGAACATCTTGTTTGTTATTTTGTAGGAAAGGAGAAAAAAAATAGACCTTTAAGAATATGCCATGAAGAAAGTTTTTATGCAATCGCTATATTTTTAATAACAAAGGAAAATATATTTTTGAAAATCTCATTTTTAGATGTCACTCTTCAAAAATAGAGGCTGAAAATAAAAATGCAAAAATGGCTGATATTTTTTATACCAAACAATGTCTTTTTTTTCTTCTCTTTCAGATCTTTCTTTTCCATGTGATTATTTTTTCTCCATTATTTCTCCCCTTTCCTTTTCTTTTACATTCTCTTTTTCTCTTTGTCGTTTCTTTTATTTATTCTCTGAATCACGACTTTGAAAGACTCCTACTTCAACCACCAAGTCAAACAAGCAAGTAATTATTAAGCCACTAAGTCAAACAACTACTAATATTATTATTATTATTATTATTATTATTATTATTATTATTATTATTATTATTTGTTGGGAGATAATTGATCATCTTTAAGACAGCTGAATTATCTGTCCTGTAAATATTTATAGCCTCATATAAGTCAAAGTAAATAATGATACAAAGTGTAATGAAATGTATAACAGCAATTTGATAGAATATGTGAATGTGTAATAGACAATGAAATGAAAGAAATGTTATAGATTCAAAGAAATTATAAAATAGAGCAAAAAAAAAACAGGTTTACAAAATCATTATTTTAGCAATTTATTGGTATAGCAATTTTGGAAAGAAAAGATATTTTCACCATTTGAAGTTGTTGAATGTTTGTACAAAATCATTAATTGAAGTTTATGAACAGATAAGGAACTTATTCAAATTGATATCTTAGTGTAACTATGTGTAAATTGTCTTATTTATTTTTACAGAGTCAGTAGAATTCAGTCTTCTTTCCAACTTGCTATAAATCCAGATATATGAATACCTTGCTACCATCATTGGGAAAAATCTAAAAAATACATTTTCAATCTGCATGGAAGCACTTTTAATTGAATAGAAAAGTGTTCTTTAAGATGTTCATTTTTTAATTGGACTGAAAAGTATTCTTGAAGATGTTCATCTTTTAATTGGATAGAAAATCATTCTTTAAGATGTTCATCTTTTTAATTGGATAGAAAAGTGTTAAGATGTTCATCTTTTTAATTGAATAGAAAAGTGTTCTTTAAGATGTTCATTTTTTTAATTGGATAGAAAAGTGTTCTTTAAAATGTTCATTTTTTAATTGGACTGAAAAGTATTCTTTAAGATGTTCATTTTTTTAATTGGATAGAAAAGCATTCTTTAATATGTTCATCTTTTTAATTAGATAGAAAAGTGTTCTTTACGATGTTCATTTTTTTTAATTGGACTGAAAAGTATTTTTTGACATGTTCATCTTTTTAATTGGATAGAAAAGTGTTTTTAAGATGTTCATCTTTTTAATTGGATAGAAAAGTGTTCTTTAAGATGTTCATCTTTTTAATTGGATAGAAAAGTGTTCTTTAAGATGCTCATCTTTTTAATTGGATAGAAAAGTTTTCTTTAAGATGTTCATCTTTTTAATTAGATGGAAAAGTGTTCTTTAAGATGTTCATTTTTTAATTGGACTGAAAAGTATTCTTTGACATGTTCATCTTTTTAATTGGATAGAAAAATGTTTTTAAGATGTTCATCCTTTTAAATGGAAAGAAAAGTGTTCTTTAAGATGTTCATTTTTTTAATTGGACTGAAAAGTATTCTTTGACATTTTCATCTTTTTAATTGGATAGAAAAGTGTTTTTAAGAAGTTCATCTTTTTAATTGGATAAAAAAGTGTTCTTTAAGATGTTCCTCTTTTTAATTGGATAGAAAAGTGTTCTTAAAGATGTTCATTTTTTTAATTGGATAGAAATGTGTTCTTTAAGTTGTTCATTTTTTTCATTGGACTGAAAAGTATTCTTTAAGATGTTCATCTTTTTAATTGGATAGAAATGCGTTCTTTAAGATGTTCATTTTTTTAATTGGATAGAAATGTGTTCATTAAAATGTTCATTTTTTAATTGGACTGAAATATATTCTTTAAGATGTTCATTTTTTTAATTGGATAGAAAAGAGTTCTTTAAGATATTCATCTTTTTAATTGGATGGAAATGTGTTCTTTGAGATGTTCATTTTTTTAATTGGATAGAAAAGTGTTCTTTAAGATGTTCATTTTTTTAATTGGATAGAAAAGCATTCTTTACGGTGTTCATTTTTTCCTGTATGTAGAAATTATTTCCCAGGACAGTTTCTGGTTTGTGCCAGTACCATTTGTCTACACGGCCTAACTAAAGTCATCTGCACAGTTCTTCATGCATAACTATTGATAATATATCATGTCTATTTTTTGTACTTATTTTGGCCAATATTAATTCATTCACTGATTAAATGGTTTGCTTCCTTATTCCTGTACAAAAGCGACATCTACTTTTTTCTGAATTTTGTCAATCTTTGCTTTTTATAGTTTGTTTTAATGCATATTTCTAGGATGTAATGAATGGATTTTGTTTCTCTGTTCAGATGCCCTCTGCATAGACATTATTAATAATACCTGTAATATTTTAAACCTCTTAACTTTTGGTTATTTGCTTTAACAACTGTTCTAAAGAACAAGAAAGAAATGGATGTATTATTATTATTATTATTATTATTATTATTTCATTCTTTAACATTACATATTCTTTTTGATATTATGTTGTATTTGTCTTAACTTCAGGAGAAACTATTTTTGACAATAAATATAAAAGAGGCAATAAATTCTGACAGATGTTCAATAAAAGAGATTTTTTTTATTTTCTACATTTTTTCTTCGTTATATGGCAATTTCTAATCTATGAAAAGACATCATATTTCTTTTATAACATTTGTCATTTCTCTCTCTCTCTCTCGTTATCAGCCATTTTCTTCCTTTTTTCTTTCACTCCATCAACTAACTTCTTCCTTTCCTTTTCCTTTTCCTCTTTTCCATCAGCACCCTTATTCCCTCATTATCTTGTCCTCCTCTCTCTCTCTCTCTCTCATCTATTCTCCTCTTCCTTTCTCTAACAATATCTCACACATTCTCCTACTCCCCCAATGCATCATTTCCCACTCTTCCTCCCACTTCCTGTACTATTCTTTAATTCTTTCTGTTTATTTAACTTCTTTCATTATCTCTTTTTTCTTTCTCATTTACCCTTTACATCTACATTTTTATTCCTCTCACTTTCTGTACCACACTCTCTTTTCCTTTCCCCTCATCTTTGGTTCATTCTTCTTGTGTTCCTCTCTCATTTTCTCTCACTTGTTAGTATTTTGCTTCTTCTTTATTGCCTCTCTTATTATCTTAGCTGCCCTCTTTCTCTTTTCTCTCTCTCTCCATCTCACTGCTCCTTTTCTCCTTTACCTTTGCTTTTCTTTCACTCTTTCCCTCTCTCTGTTCAATACCATGCTTTCATTTCATCTTTTTCTCATTTTTTTTTCATTTTCAATCTATGCCACTGTTTCTTTCTCAGTTTTTCTCTCACTTGCTTCTCTCTTCATATATAATATACCTTTAAATTCCTTGGGGGACATAGGGCTGTAAGATATCATTACATTTCTATAACAAGCCAGTTTTTTTTTTAAGTGAATAGGTTGTCATCCTACTGCACAACCCCCCGATCTGGAGGATCAGGTTTTGAATTCAGAGTTGTCCTCCCAGACCAGTTGCCATCCAAGGCTATAGAACATGGTCTGTTCTGCTATTTACTTATAGCTGGTGGGAGAAGAAGAGGATTCATACCTTTCCCAAGGGTATTAGCTCATAAGTGAAATGTAATGGATTTGGCTGGAATTCGAACTCGGCTCTCCAATTTTGCAATCTGAGTCACTATCTATTAAGCCACCAACCCTCCTCTCTCTTCATACTCTACTTCTTTATTTCTCCCTTTACTTCTTATTCTTTTCTTTTTCCTGTCCATTTATTTCTTTACTCTTTTCTTTTAGAGTCTTCTTTCTTTCTTCTTTCTAAAACCTTTATATCTGTCACTGAAGAGACAATTTTAATTTGGTATCCTCAAGCTTTTCTTCCAAATTCCACTATTTCTCTCTTTTTTTTCTATTGCTTTCTCTTTCATTTTCATTCTCTTTCTCTTTTTATTACCTTCATTTATTTTCATTTTTCTTGAGTTCTCTTATCTTACTTTCTCATTCTCTTTCATTTTATATCTCTCTTCTTCTCTCTTTTTCTTTATATCTTTCTACTTTTATCAGTTTCTCATTTTTTCTGTTTTCTCTCTTTCTATCTCATTTTATTTTTCTCTTTTTTTCTCTACCTTTATTTGTTCTTTCTTTCTCTTTCATGTTCTTTAAAAATAGTTTCTTGCCTTTTCATTTTCTTTTGTTATTGCTCAATACATCAAAACTATTTAGGGTTTGATTGATTTCATTTCAATTGATCTGATCTGATCCGATTTTGGTTTTTCCTTCCACATCTTCTAATTTCTACAACATTAGACTTGTCTTTGAAATATCAAGTCATCGTTCTCTCAATATATAACATTTATTTATTGTTTACTGTTTCCTGAAATTTTGTGTTGAAATGTTTTCAATGTTCCATTCATTTTTCAGACTCTTTAGTATCCTGATTTTGTTTTTAGCACATTGTTTTGACCAATATATATATACCCTATTCCTTGTTTACCTTCATGTGATCTGAAGTGTGATTTTAGTATTTTAATTATTCCACTTATTTCTCAGGTTACTACCTTCATTTTTGTTGTTTTTTATCCCAATTTTTTGTGGATATTCTTTCTCCTTCTTAGTGTTGCCACAAAGCTGTATCAAGACTAGGTAAGCCATTAACTTATCACAGTCACATGGTAATAGTTAGTATAGGAAAACATAAGCAAGTGAATGCATTCCTCTATTATTATTTGACTTGTGTCAGCAATGACAGCAAAAATGGCTTATATATTCATTGCCACTATTGATAGATGAGCAAACATTATGTATTTTTTATATTTTCAAAATTATAATTAGGTTCTAATTTAATTAACTTATAATTTTATATATTATTACAATATGGCTTTTTGCATTTTTTTCATTAGCAGCACTAATTTGAAATTTATAAAAAAAGTAAAAATTATTCTTTTTAAAATTTCATCCAATATTTTTATTTCCAAATTTTTTATAAACGTTTTTCTTGCAAATGTTTTTATTTGATTTTTTTTTCCATTGTGAAAGTAAAAAATTGTTTCTTCTCTTTTACCTGTAATTATATTGCTTTTTTGATTTTCAATTTTGAACATGTAATGATAATGGTTTCTCATAGTGAAAATGATTGGAAAATATACTGGATTTCCCAGAACAAAACAGAAACATAATTGTGGTATAACATTCTGTCTTGACAAATAAATGACAGCAAGTGTGAAACATAAAAGCATTCAACATGGTAATTTTTAGGGAAGTGGTTAATAATAGAAGATGAAAATTTACAGCAAAGACAATTGTAAAAATGAAAGTATGCTGTTGTATTGAAGAAAGAAATAAAAGATTATTTAATTATTGGAATTAAAATCTTGGATCATTTAATACATCTTCAATCTAGTTTGAATATATATATATATATATATATATATATATATATATATATATATATATATATATATATATAAGAGATAGTTTTCTGCTTTTTATTCTAATGATTCTATGTTCATTCTGTGTGGGATTATTTAGTTCAATTCCTTTCTCTCTCCTTTTCTATCTATCTATCTATCTATCTATTTATCTATCTATCTCAGTTCATTTGTATCTATCTATCTATCTATCTATATATCTATATATATATATATATATATATATATATATAAGGTTGGTGCAAAAATAATGTCGGTCTTTGACGTTAAAAAATACGTCAAAAACCGACATTATTTCTGCACCAACCTAATATATATATATATGTATATATATATACTGTGTATTTAGGCAGTAATCCTTCCTTTATACATGCATGTTTTATTAAAGATGACAGAAAAGGTACTGTGATTAAGCTTTTTATTTAATTTTTCTTGTGTCTAAACAAGTGTTTTTTTCCTGGACACACTGTCTGTAAAAACTGCCCAAATTTTCTGTATTTCAGTCATACTCTTTAGCCATTATCAAGGATGATTTTAGTTTTACTTTTTAACTAGATGTATGGGTTGTGTGTATGTATCTAGAGTTATAGGGATGTTTTATTTTCCGAACACAGTCAGCATATTGTGGGTGTGTTCATAGTTAATGTTATTGAGTGTTGGCAATTGAGTGTTGGCAATTTTGTGTGCATGCTTAAATGGGTTCTGATGGAGCTGTTGTTGGATAGTAGTGTGACCAGTGTAATTATTTAAGAGTTTCATTTGATCAGGAACACAGTTCCTTAAGGGAAATTTGATATATATATATATATATATATATATATATATATATATATATATATATATAGGGATAGATAGATAGACAGATATAAATATATTTGTTAATGTATTATACACACATATACAGAGACGAACAGTAGACAGATGTGAATTAAATTCTGATGTGGTGTGATATATTTTACATGCAATGTTCATGTATATATGCTTAGTATTTACTTCATGTTGCATGTTGCTACATGCCTTACTTCTTGCCTATCTCACACTGCAAATTTTTTCTAAGCTCTATACTAAACATTAAATCTGTTACGAAAAAAGAACTAAACAAAATGAACACAAAATGATCAGCTTTAAAAAAGGACTCATAACTGGAAAAACCGAATGAAAAAAGAATGTTAACAACAATACTTTTTCACACCCAACCCAGTTCTGCGGAATCAGAATCAACATTGAGTTTAAGCAAGCAAATAAGCCAACTGGAGTAAAGTGCCATGCAGATTTAAATTTTTCCCACTTGTGATGAATGCAGCTATCGATTTTTTTGCATGCTAGCATGCTAGTTAACATTCGTGTCAGTCAGCTGTTGGCTCTCACGCTGGCCAATAGAATCTTCCTGCCTATTTGTGGCATCCAGCTATAGGCTCTCACTCTGGCCAGTAGAAAATGGCCGCAAACTACATAAAAACTACCATAGAAATGAAAAAATCAATTATTTCCACTATCGATGGAAGTTGGGAAATGCAAGATTGATCTTAGCCTTCCCGCTAACTCAGAGCATGTGCATGTAAATTTTGGTGCAAATCTGTCGAAAATTGCAGCCGTGCATTCGTTACACACATACATCCTGCCTTTTATATATATATATATATATATATATATATATATATATATATATATATATATATATAATTTTAAAAACAAGGAATGTATTGATTTTAATTTTAAAAGTCTCTAAGGGCCTTTCAACCAACATCTCATCAGGAGGTAATCGTTGGATAATTAATTAACGAAAAGAATAGTAACGACAATAAAGAGCAAAAAGGGGGAACACGCTAAAATAACAAATATATATATATAAAGCAAGAGAGATATATACACACACACACACACACACACACACACACACACATATATATATATATATATATATATATATATATATATATATATATATACATATATATATATATATATATGGTGATATTATTAGATTTTTTTTTTTAGGATCATTCTGTTTCTCTCAATTTTCCTCTATGAAATTTGCTTATGACATACATCTTTGATGATAATACCTTTATCTGTTATTATGATGTAAATTTCATTTTGGTTTTCTCCTTTTTAATTTTTCTAAATCCATTTACAGCATCTTCATTTGTTAAAACTATATTCATCATTGTCATTTTGTGTTGAAGTAATCCGGTGAATGAAAACGTTGGTTGAGTTACTAAAGGGAAATAACTGATACTGAGACACTCGGAAGAGGCATGGCATGTGGAACTAGAACAATCTACTGAAATGAAACAAATACTGGCACATGGAAATAGTACACTCTACAATCTACAAAATAAAGGGCTTGGTTCAAAATTTCAATGTATATCACCTGAAGAAAGCTGGAGCATACAACAGCTGAAACATCATGAATGGGACAATAAAGATGAGTCCAAACAATGTAAATAGTGTAAATGGATTGAAGTTGTCCTCAAAAATTGTATAGTTTGTTTTCTCACCGTCTATAATGATCTTCATGTCCAGTTTCTTTCTGTGAACTTTTTAAAGTTGGTGCATAAATTTAGATTATTTTTAAAGAGTCGCTTGTGCCTAATCTGATTACTAACCAAGCTACTCTGGCTGATATAATGCTAAAACTTTCTCTGTTGCCCAAACTGTCACTACTGACTAAAAATCCAACATCACTAAATTTGTTATTCTGCTTTCCCTTAAGTTAAAGTAGATGTTTACTTACTTTCACTTTGAAGAGATTCCTTCATTTCCTTTGAGTATTACTCATACCTACAAAATGTCAGGTGACATTCCATCATTAATTGGTCCATTTTATCATCTTCTGTTCTGATATGAACATTTTGCATATATTGCTATTTGTTAATGTCCAATTTTAACATATATCCATATAGATGTATATATGTGGTGGCTGGGCTGCTCGTGTGTGACATGAAAGTATAATGAGTGGGTAGTTTAGTTTTAAGTTATACTTATATTCATATCTTCTTTTCTTTAAATCTTGAAATTTTTTGATAATGCAATAACATTAAAAACAAACTTAATGCATTTGTGTGCCACAAAAACCTACATTATCACAGTTTAGACTTTGAATATACCTTTTTAATAAAAAAAGTAAAGATAAAGATATATTGAAAGTGTCGTGTATGTTGGAACTGAAACAATGAGCTATATTTAAACCATCAAAAATAAAAAAAAAATAGTTGCGATTCGTTCAAATAAATTTAATTTCTATAGTGCTAGAGTTAAAGTAAAAATCAAGTTTTTAGACACTTAATGGGAATCATATTTCATCTTGCAGATTCCGTAAATAAAATTATTTTTTGGATGGCACAGGAATACCAGTGAAAAATTAAGCTTTACTCATATATATATATATATATATATATATATATATATATATATATGTTAGGTTGGTGCAAAAATAATGACGTAATAATGTCATTTTTTGACGTTAAAAAATACGTCAAAAAACGACATTATTACGTCATTATTTTTGCACCAACCTAATATATTATAATATTTTTATTTAAAAAATATTTTACATTGCAACACAGAAATTTCTATGTCTTAGAGCATAAATCTATTCCATTATTAAGGAATGTTGGGTAACATTTGATGAAAATGATTTACTTTTGAAAATAGAATGGTATTTTATTTAAGAGTCAAGAAGGAGGGACGAACAAGACTTCAAAATTTTTATGGGTATGTCTTCTTTGCCCTATCAAAAGACAGGTCAAAGCTAAGACAGAAAAGTGAGAAAATGTAGGCTAGAGGTTTAGGTGTGTGTGTTATTCTAAATTGTCTTGATGAGCTGTCATTTTTAGACATGTCACCACTTATATCCAGTTAAGAATAGGATTTTAACTTTTTTAAAAAAAAATAAATCTAAAGAACTGTGGATTCTAAACCTGACTGTTCTTTCTCTGTAGTTGAACATACACTCACATATATATATATATATATATATATATATATATATATAGTGTTGACATAGAAATCAATGTTGCATAGTGACAGTCTGTTTCACATCATAAGCAATTATTAAACATAGTCTGATATTTTATTGTCATCGAACTCGCCATGAGCTTATTTAAAAATTAAGATACTTAAGAAAATACAAAAGGAAAATCCTGAAATTTTCACAGGTTAGAACTAGTTCTGTTAATTGATATAGCTAAAAATAAATTTGTACCAGCATAATAATTCTGATTATCTTATTTTAATATTGACTCAATTTTGCAGCCATGTTCTGAGAAAAGGCATAAATCCATCTCCTCTGCCCTAAATTTCATGTGACATAATAGGGATGTTTTGGCTTTCTCATCATGTCAGTTGAGAAGGACGACATTAAATTCAAAACTGCAGAGAAGTCTGTGGAAAATTAACCCATAATGTTTTCCAAGAGGTCATGGCAATTCACAGATAATAAAGAAATAATATAGTTAATGAAATGTATTTTATTTTTATTTTAGCTATATAAATATTATTATCATTTCATATCCTCAAAAGAGAAAACAAATTATTTAAAGTTATTGTGAACAATTTCAACAAAGTTCCAAATAATAAATTAAAAACATTGGTAAGAAAAAAAACTAGCATTATGAATGTCAATGAAAGAGATTTGAGAAAAAGGAAAAGATTGATAATCAAGAAAAGTGGATTGAACTGTAACAAGAAACATTTAAGTGGGGTGAAGAAGTACATGAAAACTGAATTCTAAGTAGTAATTATACTGATGAATATATAGATCAATTTAAATGAACCTGATGGCTGGACTAGAAGCTGAATCCTTTTGGAAATATTTAAACAACATGATTTAGGAGAATGAAGTAATTTTGGGTTCTAGTATTGTAAACAATCAAATTATAGAACTCTTTAAAGTTGATTCCTGCATATTTTTAGAGAAGATTTTTTTGAGTATTACCAGTCACCAAGATGCTTTAAAATAAGGAGTTGATTCCTGCAAGACAATGCTTTTCATATTCTACAAAACTGGCCCTTTTTACCAAAAACCGTTTGAAAAACACCAAATTAATAGAATGACTGCATCTTGTCCAGATATTAATTCAATAGAAAACTTGTAATCCATCATTAAAATTATATATATGAGAATGGAAAACAATATTCCAGCAAAGATGATGTAATTAGAAAAATTGACAAAATTAATGAATGAAAACTGATGTATATGGTAAAATATCAAGGCGCCCATGTTAACTAAAATAATAATTTATTTAGGTCTGTAGGATATTATGCTAATCAAATATATTACTGTATCTTTTGGAAATATTTATAAATTTCCCTAAAATTCATTTTTCTCACCAGTTACCAACCATTGCCTGAGGAAGTACAATCATTGTACATGATAGCTTTTGTGTAGTGATTTAAACTGTTTTTTTATTATAATCTCTTATAATAAAAATATTATAATATTTTGCTCTACTTTGTACTGAGCACTTTTTAAAAAGTAAATGCTACAAACTGTGGGTTCTTACACCATTTGTTCTTTCTCTTATTTGGATGTTTATAAATATAATTATATATTTTTTCTAAAATGAAACATAAAAGATGTATTTTTGAATATAAATTGTCTAATGTCTTCTGAGTACTTTAGGCTTTCATAAGCCATTATTAAGGAGTTTTATTTTTACATCTATAAGCAACCATCACTTCCTGCTCTGAAAAATGAAATCATGAATTCTAAAGAAACTACTACTGGCCAGCAATATGCAAGTCCCTTTTTATGACGACTTAGGAAATATATTCACTCAAAATGTCAGTGTCATCATAGGATTCACCTATCATTCCAACACTGTCAGAATTTTATAAGTCATCCTAACAAAAAGAACATTTTTTAAAAGCACCTTAAAACAACAACTTACATTTGCAGTATACTTACAATTCTACATTAAAAAATACATGGATGAATTTAAAAATCTGAGAACAACTCTTACAAATAACTGTCTAATTTCACCACATTTGAATACAAAATCTATAACAGAATTCAGGTTTGGCTTGGTTCGTTTTGTTTTACAAGATATCAACCTCTATCGGTTATTTGATGTTGATAAGATTTTTATTGCAGATAATACTTTTTTTTTGAAAAATGTATTGCTGTTAATATTTTTTTCCAAAAATATATTGCTGGTAATATTTTTTTTAAATGTATTGCTGGTAATAATTTTTTTCTTCAAAAATTTATTGCTGGTAATAACCTTTTACAAAAGTGTACTACTAACATTAACACTTATTTTTACTCTTTCATAGTGTTTTGACCCCTTTTTGTAGTGGGAGGGATAATTATTTACCCATAGCTAGGATTCTAACAAGTGCTACCAACCCAGGTCAGGGTGAACTTGGGAACACCAACAATTAAGAGGCCTTGCTGTTGGATGTAATTTGTTGTCTTACACAGGAGGAACAGAATTCACTTTCTAAATGTACTAATTAATTTAAATAATTTTCATCAATAAAAAACAGCCAACACAAACGTTTGCCTACTCCACTCCAAGAGTGAATGCTCACACAAATACAAAACAGCCATTTAATAAAGCACATTTTATATCAACTATGCATATATTTTAAAACAAATTCAAAAACCTAAAACAAACATTAATTAACAATAATTTTCCTAGCCACATAACTGTTAACAATTATACAAATAATAATTAAACAAAAAAACATTAAAATATTCTACATAAACCAACTACAAACTAGACAAAAAAACAATACATTGATACATATAAACTATCAGCAAAAGGAAATGAAAATCATCAATTACTACAAAAATATAAATAAAACCTCTGACATAACTTAAAAACTTCAACAAACCAATTTTGTCTAAGAATTCACATCTCCAATGATAACAATGTATACATTGGTTACAAAACCCCTATAGTATCATGCCAGTTAACTTTCCATTTATCTGATAATAGCTCAATTAAATGGCATAACACTAACTAAAACAACCTCAAAGCACAAGTACTTCAGCATATCCTTAGGAATAACTCAAAAATACTATCTAAACTTACTGAATTAAAAATTGGCAATTGATTAAAAACAAAACTTATTGAACAAAATGTTAGCAATAGGATAAAAGATTTAACATTCATAGATTCCATCTTATGTACTAAATAAATTATAAACTGTAAAAAATAATTACTAATACAAGGAGACTTGAACATAAAAGCCAACCTAATATCAATAAAACTTCATCCAATTTAGAAACAACCATACTAAGTATATTTCACAAGCAATAAAATAGCATGGCATTGACAAACTGATGTACAAAAACATGTAACTTGAAAGAAAAATTGAAAATGTCACATGACAGTGTCAAAAATTACCAAAGAAAACACAATGCCGTCACACAAACACAACCTTATCAACACAGAAGTAAAATTACTTGCATTATTTACATTATTCTTACTGCTAATCTCATCTTCATTGCTATAGTCACAACATTTCAGCTGTTGTACGCTTCGGCCTTCTTCAGGTGATTGGAATTTCGAACTGAACTCTGTACTGTTCTAGTTCTACTTGCCATGCATCTTCTGGATGTCTCATTTATTTTCCTTTAACTTAACTCTCCAAGTTTCAGTTCACCACTGCTGTTGCCTGGTATTGAACTCACAACTCTTTGGGTCTAGTCTCCAGATATAACCAACATCTTTATCCAAAAAAATAAAACTCTTTAATAATGAAAAGTCAAAAGTACTGAGAAGTCATTAAATAAAACATCTTAAAAATGAGCTGCCATTGGCCTTCAACCAAACTTGCATAAATAAAAAGTTGCAGCTGAAATACAGCCAATTCAAATATATATATATATATATATATATATATATATATATATATATATATATATATATATATATATGTGTGTGTGTGTGTGTGTGTGTGTGTGTGTGTGTGTGTGTGTGCAGTTGAGTGTGTTTGTGTGTGCACTTGAGTCTGTTTTTGTTGTTAATTTATTTCTATGCACACACACATGTATGTAAAGATAGATGCATGTATATATATATATATATATATATATATATATATATATGGAAAAGATAGATGCATGTAAGTATATAATTAGAAAAACAGATATATTCCCATAAAAATCAGCCTATTGATTGCATCTGAGTTCAAGTCTCTTTTACAGATACAACTCAAATATTAGATCAAAGTTTGAGCAAATCAATCAAATAACAATAGATCAGAATCAATATGTACCTTTATCTAGACCAATGAGTTCATACTATACATAGTCATCCATATGTAAACTTGACTAATTAAGTATATACTCTATTTCCACATGATAATTAATTTCATGATAGGTTTCATTCTTTGATTATTTAAGGGTGAATGGTGAAATATGCATATTCAATTTCTACATCTACCCTAATATATATATATATATATATATATATATATATATATATATATATATATATAGATAGATATAGATATGCACACAGATATATGTAATATTTCCATGTTCTTGCCTATACTGTCTGTTCAATACAATGCATATGGCTGATAATGTCTGGAACCATACAAAGAGAATTTCCCATTAAAATCAGCCAAGTGGTACTGAATGTTTTTCATTTTGGCAGGAGATTAAAAAGCTTTTGCTACAAGCAAAAAATAATGTTCTCTATTCATACGAACCATTCTGCTTTATCAAATTTCAGCTTCACTTAGAGAGCTACCTAATTTAGAAATAATTACACTGAATATTAATAAAATAAACCTGATGATCATTTGCTTTCTGGTTGTCTGAGTGCTGTGTCCATTTGAAAAAAAGTTTTTGATCCAAATAAATTTACCCAGAAAAATATTATCTGATGACTGAATAGAAGAAATCAAAGTATGAAAAGAATTTTGTAAAGCAGAAATTTACCCCTAATGAATGGTTCCTTAATGAATGCTTGGGGAAAATCCAAGTACAAAAAGACAATCAGCAAACTAATTCTGTCCAAATTTTTGGCATAACAAATGAGTTGACATTGGTTACATGAAGACTATTTTTATCATAGTTATTGTTATAACACTTTAACCATTTTACTCTTTGACCCTCAAAAGATGCTTGTCAATTCAGAAAGCTTTCAGGGAATTTTGAGCTGGACATTTTAATTAATCTACATTGGGGGAGTAGATTGTTCTCATTCTAATCATAATAATGAATTATCCTAATCTACCCATTTCAATACTAACCACTCTGTATAAAAGCTGTCTAAGTGCCAATTTTTTCTTACAAGTACAGCCCACACATTACAAAGGGCTTTATCTATGTAAAATATGTCTTATAGCAGAATAAAGGTTCTAAAGTTGATATCTGGTGTTGTCTATGATGTAATGGAATAACCTGTCACCCCCATGAGTAACTACACTATAGGCAGTATCTACCTATAAGTCAACGGACTACACAGAATAGCCGAAATCTTTTGGGCTAGACAGTCAAACTCTCTGCCTCTGAGCAGAGAGGAACCCAGATGAGGCTCAGCCGAAGGGCAAAGCCTCATTTGATGAGGTTGACCAACCTGATTCCTTTATGCGGGTTCTATGGGCATTTTTTGGCTGAGCCTACGGGCTCAGAGAACCCACGTTAAACCAAGCCTTATGCAACCCTCATGGTGGGGTGGCTAAATATAACTAGCCAAAATCTTTTCAGCTAAAGAGTCGAACTCTCTGCCAAAGGGCAGAAAGGAACCTGGGCGAGGCTCTGCAGAGTCTGGTTCGGGGAACTAGATTGACCCTGAACCCATTTATGTGGGTTCTACGGGCTCAGAACACCCACATTAAACTCAGCCTTGTGCCACATCTACTCTCATGGGTGGGCTAGTAAATACTGACTAGTTGGGATCTGTTCCAGCTAGACAGTTACACTCTCTGCCTTCAGGCAGAGAGGAACCTGGACGAGGCTATGCCAAAGGGCAGAGTCTTGTTTGGGGAGGTACACCGACCATTTATATATTCCCATTTATGCAGGATTTTTTGGCCGAGCATACAGGCTCAGGAACAGCACATTAAATAAACAGCCTTGTGCCATACATGACTGCGTGAGGCAGTTGCTAAATACACTAGTTGGGATCTGTTCCAGTTGTGCTGTCAAATTCTCTGCCTTCAGGCAGAGAGGAACCCAGACAAGGCTATGCCGAAGGGCAGAGTCTCATCTAGGGAGGTAGACAGACCCAAACACATTTATGTGAGTTCTACAGGGAATTTTTGGCTGAGCCTACAGGCTTGGATGTCCCATCTTAAACTAGACCTTGTGCCACATCTACTCTCATGGGGGCCTAGTAAATATTGTCTGTTGAGTACGACTCAGACTTACGAGAGAACTACCGACCTTCTAATAGTATCACTCACTACTGGATTGACTTGCAATAACCTTGTGCATAACTATTACCTTATTTCTTATTGTATTGGTTTTTACAATAAACCTTTATATATTTTATCCACTGTTTTTCAAGTATATGTTCCTATTAGCATAAAATATAACAGTCTATTCATTACAACCCTGTAAATAAGGTAAATAAGACACCAAACCATTTTCAAGAATAGCATAAATAATGAGAAATGTACAAGGTACTCAAGATTTCCTGAGTTGTTTTGTGTCTCAGAGAAAGCAAAAGTGATTTTTAAAAATCAATAATAATAATTATAATGTCTTTGAAATTCATTACCCTATCTTGACCCTGTAGTTCTAAATTAAAGCAAAAAAATTGGCAGATAATTGGCTTCAACCTTGCCAAGTACCTGAGAAAGTTGTGGAACATGAAGCTGACAGTTATGCAAGTCCTTATCAGAGTACTGGGACTATCCTGAAAGAGCAAAGAAAAAGGATTTGGATATCAGTAGAAGAATAAGAACCATGCTGAAAATATGTACAATATAAGGAGAATGGTTGAATAATTAGATCTGCTCTCACTTAATCTCTCATGTCATTTACCAGTTACTAATTATGTGAATAATAATAATAATAATAATAATAATAATATTTTTATTTATTTTTTTTTAATTGGTCAGTGGAAAATGTCATGATGCCATTTCTGACCTTAGGTCTTTGGGCGGGACCTGGAAAGAAATGTGTACACACCAGAAATCAATGGAAATAAAATAAAAATAATAATAATGATCCAAAATCTCAAAAATATGATACATGAGAACATAAACAATCCCTGTTGTAGTTAGAAACCTTGAATTGATTGGAAAAGATTACAATAGACACACTGAAGGGATTCCTGGTTGTCGGTGCCTTAAGGAAATAGAAAAAATTGATCTTACAAGTACAGCTCACACCTTACAAAGGGCTTTATCTATGTAAAATATGTGGTTTTTTTTTTGGTTTTTTTACTGCTCAGTGGAAAATGTCCTGATGCCATTTCTAACCTTAGGTCTCTGGGCGTACACACCAGAAATCAAAGGAAATAAAATAAGAAGAAGAAGATAAAAATAGCATGTTCTCTCCTTGGAGCTATGAAAAATTAAAACATTAGAGTTGTGCCTCCAAGAGGCAAGATTTGAATAATTAGGAATTTAAGGAAGGGATTTGACTATCAAAATCATAATATTGCTGCTGTCTGCAAGAATATTAACAAAGTGGCTGAAGAATTGAGACAAATCTTTGTCAATCAGTTTCCAATGATAGCGCTACCAAACAAATGGCGTGAACATGCAAATACATGGAATATTAAAAATAAGCCTGAAAATAAAAATGTGCCAGATTGTTCCAGGAAATCTGGAAGGAATTGAAAAAATACATAAATATTCTGAACCTGCCAAAAAGCCAAAAGAGTTGAAGGACATAAATATGACATGTATGCCAGTTCTTATTAGACCATTACAGAACAGCTGTGAAGAGACTGGAAAATTATTGGAAATCAAGAGAAGACAACAGCATTACTAAAATCAGTTAGAATACTAAGAGTGTTGGAATATTGAGATTTGCTGTTATATAAACTACTGTGAAGTCCACTAATTAGTATTACAGTAGAATACTGTTTGATATTGCAGTTTAAGCAGAGGATTATAAGCTATAAGGTCTTCAATAATAATAATAATTCTTTGTCTATTTAACTTACTGTGTGAAAAAGAGAACATGAGAATATGAAAGCTTTCATAAGAAGAATAATTACATTACTTGTTTGTCTTAGTGGTTTGAGCAGAGGACAAAAACCGATGATGATGATGATGATAATAATAATAATAATGATAATAATAATGATAATAATAATAATAATAATAATAATAACAGCTCCAGCTCTAGCAGCGACTCGGAAGCTTGGAGTCAAGACAATAAATAAAATTAACAGACACAGAGAACCAGCTTGGAAAACCAAACTGATATGAGAAATAAAACAAATCAGATGCGAGCTTTCTATATTAGATGAGCTCACCAGAAACCCTAATATTTCCACACGTAAATCCAAAAAGATGAAGCAGAAATATAGCATTAAATCTCTAATTGATATTCCATCAATCAAGGAAATGATGAAACAGAAACTTCAGCTAAAGGCACAGAGAACAAGACGATACGAAAAACGTTGTAGGTTCTATCGGCAAAATAAAATATTCCGAACACATCTTAAGAAATTTTACAGGGAAATTGGAAAAACACCTATACATGTCGAAACGCCACCATCGATTGATAATGTACAGACATTTTGGGAAAATATTTGGAGCAACCCAAAGGAATATAACCCAAATGCAGAATGGATACGGCTTGAGGAAGAACGACTGCTGGATAACCCTCTGCAAGAATGGGAAAATATATCCACAGATGATGTTGGGCAAGCTCTAACGAAATCCCAAAAATGGAAATCCCCAGGAAATGACAAGTTGCCCAATTTCTGGCTGTATCATCTCTCATCTACCCATGAAATTCTTGCAAAAACATTATCAATGCTTGTAAATAATCCCAATAAAATCCCGGAATGGATTACTGAAGGTATTACATACCTCATATCAAAAACAACTGAAACACACGACCCGAAAAATTATAGACCGATAACATGTCTCTCCACAACGTATAAGTTGATCATGTCTGTACTGACGAACCGTACTTATTCCTTTTTTGAAACAAACAGAATTCTCCCGCTGGAACAGAAGGGATGCAGAAGAGGTTCGTATGGCTGCAAAGATCAACTTCTGATAAATAAAATGATCCTGGAAAATTGCAAGAGACGACGCAGAAATCTCGGGTGCAGCGTGGATTGATTATCGTAAAGCCTTTGATAGTGTTCCACATTCTTGGATCCTTAAGACTTTGGAAATGTACAAAGTCTCCCCTGTGGTATTAAATTTCCTTAAGCACAGCATGGGAATGTGGAACACCAAACTATACCTTAGTCACACCAGAGGCACTGCCATATCCAACTGTCTGAATATCCGACGTGGAATCTTTCAAGGAGACTCTCTGTCACCCCTTCTATTTTGTTTATCCTTAACCCCTCTTACACATGAACTGAACAACAGTAGCTATGGTTACAAAATAAATAAGAAAATATTCAATCACCTACTCTACATGGATGATCTCAAACTCTTTGCCAAAGACGACAATGAGTTGAAAGGCCTCCTCAATATTGTAAAATACTTCAGTGACGACATAGGTATGGACTTCGAATTGGATAAATGTGCAAAAGTAACATTCAAGAAAGGTAGAATTACAGAAACACCCTTAATAGATTTAGATTTTGTCACAAAGATTAGGGAATTGGAGCATGAAGAAGCTTATAAGTACCTAGGAATTAGTGAAGGAGATGGCATACAACACCTCCAAATGAAGGAAAAAATAAGAAAAGAGTACTACAGGCGTGTACGTCTGGTACTAAATACTGAACTAAACTCAAAAAATAGAATATCAGCTATAAACATATTGGCTTTCCCAGTGGTGCAATACAGCTTTATTGTCCTTAACTGGACCATAGCTGAAATTAAGCGAATGGACGCCACAACGAGAAAGCTTCTCACTTGCTATCGCATGCATCATCCCAAAGCTGATGTTGATCATCTGTATGTGCCCAGATCCAAAGGAGGCAGAGCATTAGTTCAACTAGAACTATCCTACAAAACTACAACAATTGGCCTCCAAAGATACTTGGAAACTACAGAAGACTGGATGATGGTATGCGTAGTAGTAGTAGTAAGCGTCTTTACTCCGTAATGAAAGAAGCCAACAAATTCAAAATGGAGTTTCAAATGGGCGTAGAGATGCAACTACAGCACAATACATCGGCTGAAACTGCAAAATACTTAAAAAAGACATCAAAGACGAATGCAACCGACCAGATACAGAAGCAATGGCAAGATAAACCACTTCATGGCCAATACTCTGCCCGTACCAAACAAGCTGATGTAGACAAAACCCGTACCCATCAGTGGCTATGCAGTGCAGGGTTGAAAACGGAAACTGAAGGTTTTATCCTTGCTGCACATGAACAATGCTTGCTAACTAGAAATTATCAAGCACATATACTAAAATATTGTGTTAGCCCAAAATGCAGATTCTGTGATAAATATCCAGAAACAATTAATCATCTTGTATCAGTTTGTATGGTATTGGCACCCACTGAATATAAAACCCAGCATGACAGAGTGCGCCAATATCTGCACTGGAAAATCTGCAACTTCTATGGGAAGGAAACTGAAAGAAATTAGTATGAACACCACCCAGACCTGGTTACGGAGATAGGACCTGTTACAATTTTATGGGTCTACACAATACACACAGACAGAATGATTAAAGCTAACTGCCTATACATTGTTATTAGAGACCACAAACAAACAAAAAAAGTGCCTCCTTATTGATATGGCAGTCCCTGCTGACTGCAATGTATCTTTGAAGATATTCAAAAAGCTGTCAAAATACAAGGACCTTGAAATAGAAATCTCGAAAATGTGGCATATAGGAATATCAACAATCCCTGTTGTAGTTGGAGCCCTAGGACTGGTTGGAAAAGATTGCAGTAGACTAATTGAGGGGATTCCTGGAAGTCCATGCCTCAAGGAGATACAAAAACTTGTTCTGACAAGTACAGCCCACACTTTACGAAGGGCTCTATCTATGTAATTTTTTTTTTTTTTTTTTTTTGTTAGTGGAAAGTGTCATGATGCCATTTCTAACCTTAGGTCCCTGGCCAGGACCCGAAAAGAAATGTGAAAAAACCAGAAATCAAAGAAATTAAAAAATAATAATAATAGACAAATTAAAGGGGTTCCTGGAAACCCATGCCTTAAAGAAATACAAAAAATTGTTCTCACGAGTGCAGCCTACATCTTACAAAGGGCTTTATCCATATAAAATACATGTATGTGTGTTTTTTTTAATTGGTCAGTGGAAAATGGCATGATGCCATTTCTCTCTCTCTCTCTTTCTATATATATATATATATATATATATATATATATATATATATATATATATATATATTTAAATATATAATATATAAATATATGGATATATATATATATATATATATATATATATATATATATATATATATATATATATTATATATATGGATATATATATATGGATATATATATATATATATATTTACGATTCCAATGGAATAAATTATGACCATGGAATATTAGTGTTTAAGCCTTGTTATTATATATATATAAAATGGGGTTCCATATTTTAAAATTAGCAAATTTTTAAATTAGTAAGTTCATAATATTTATGCTCTGTAGATTTGCATTGTGCACTGTTTTGTAAAAATAAAAATATTAATAAGAACACCAGATTATATATCTTACTCTTCTTTCTCTTTATTATATATTTAAATATATAGTATATAAATATAAATATATATATATATATATATATATATATATATTGATAATATTACTGATCAATTTATATATATATATATATATTGATAATATTACTGATCAATATATATATATATATATATATATATATATATATATATGTATATATATTCCTACTAAACTGGTTTTCTTTTCATTTTTTTCTAGCTTTCTTATCTTCAAACCTTTTTTTTTTTGCTATGCAGTTTTTTATTCCTCCCTCTTTTCTTTTTTCCATTTTCATAATTATATCAATTTCTCAATCAAAAAGTGCAAGTGATTTCAGCTCAGATGATGCTCAGGCACAGATGCTACACTTTGATCCCAGGTAGAAAATGGTATCAGTCATACATACAAACCAGTACAATAAGACCAGTAATAATGGACATGTGTAAGAAACATTGAGTTACTTTTAATGTGAGCACTTAATCAGCAAATAAGAATAATAAATAATTACCACTAAGATGGAAGGAGTTACCGGAAGTGAAAGAGAATGAGAAGACTTTAATGAGGAGAAAGAACAATAAAAGAATAGGTTTCAGGAAGACAGAAGATTGCGATTGACATTGCATTTCAATTTTTGATCATCGTAGTTGACAGGGAGGCAAATAACTGCAAGTTAGTACCGCAGATGAGAAGTGCGAAAAACGAAACTATTAGAATAGAATGTCTAAATAGTTCAAGAGTAAAATTGTGAGACACTGTAACTAATCCTAATAGAAGAATTAAGAAGTTAAAATATGCCAATTTTGAGCAAATTTTGATGAACACCCTTTTGCAAATTAATTCAAACAATCACTTTAGTTTCCTTTCTTTCATCATACGATCAGTTTTAGACCCCCTGGAGTGACAGGGTATAATTGATTTCTATTTTTTCCTCAGATTAGGTCATTTGAAGTGTTGTACAGTACTATGAAACTGTTTTTGGAGTGTATGATAAAATTTGTTTGGCTTTGAAAAATATTTTGTCATCCATTCAAAATTTAATTCAACAGTAATTCATGGAAATTAACAAAAACAGAAAAGGACAATCAAGAGGTAACTTTTGTAAAATGATAGAGTGTTAATTCGGAATTATTGGTATTAAACTCATCCATATATCAGAGTTCAAAGTTAGGGAGTGTTTTTAAGGACTTGGAATGAATTTGGATATATATGCATGCATTTTCATACATTTGTCCACAATTCCCATCCAGTTAAATTTTGACCATGTGATCATTGTGATATAGATCAATCCATCAGTCTCCCCCTTCCCAGGCTCTCGTAACTCCATAATATGATTCCATCAACGATGCCTTCTTCTTCCCCTCTTACCTCCCAATGGGTCCCCAATAGCAGACCCTCTCTCTTTCTTTCTCCAAATAAACAGTACAGTATAAATTGATACCAGAAACTGTTTGAAAAATCTTGCGAATTTTAAAATTAAAATTCATAGGTGAAAATGGTGGTTTACTAAAGTATCTTAATTCCAATTATAAAGTACATATATATATATATATATATATATATATACCAGGAAGGTAAAAAAATTTTTTCTCCTAATGATGGCTATGTTGGCCGAAACTAGTCGAGGAATGTAAATGAAATAATAATAAAAACAAAAGAATATTAATATACAACCCAGTGTGTCTGAAGATTTTAATATTTTAATATTTTTTATTGTCCAATATATATATATATATATATATATATATATATATATATATATATATGAATGTGTGTGTGCAATTACTGATAGATATTTTATGTATATTAACTATAGGTTTATGTATATAAAATTTATAAAGAAAATGAATAAACAAATGAAAGAAAGAAAGAATATGAAATGTTAAGAAAAAAGAAAGAAAGAAAAAAAAAGAAAGGTGATATTAAGACATAAGATTGCTTAGACAACCTGACAACAAATACTTCTGAGGTGTTGTTGGAACATCAGAGCAGTTCTGTTTTCAACTCATAATAATGTTACAAACAAGCAGAATAATGTATAATTATTATTGTACAAGAAATCTTCATAATGACTTCAGTCTGTTGCGATATCAAAAATATAATTAGTGTTAGAATTGCACTAAACATATAATGTCATGTCAGCTTAATTTCTATTTTAAAAGCATTGATTACATCTAATTTTCTCATGCATACATATATTCTTCATAATTTTGTTCATTTTGCAGGCAATGATAAACAAGAATAAAAAATATACTCAATTATTAACAGCTCAGAAAAATGTCAATCTTTTCTGTTGTAACTGCAGGCATAGTTGAAGAATCTTGCTATGTATACTTTTGTCTGTAATACCTAACACTGTTACTTCTAGTGTTTTCATTATGTTATCAGCTTTAGTGAATAATGCAAAGAAAGCATTATTTATATGAAATTTAGAGAACAAAGAAAAACGGATTTTGGTGTAGGAACACAGAAGTGCATAAACATAATAACTGGAAAAAAGGACAAACTTAAAGACTCACATGTGAGAACCGTCTAATAATAGCAAGGACTTAACAAAACATGCTGTCATTTTTATGACATGATTAACCAGCATTACTATAAGATTCTACAGGACATGTGGAGTGGAGATTGACTTTCTGTTCTCATTAAGTAATACATTAATCTTCTCCAAAATTACTACATATCAAAAGTCAATTTTTATTAAAGAAATATGCTAATATAGTCAACGACTAATGTAATAGCTTTCAAAGTGGAATATCTTAAGGGAAGTATTAGTGACATCTGCAAAAGAGGTCAGTCAAAAGGAGAAAGACAAGAAATAAAGAAGTGGATGACAGATGAAATTCTCAAACTCATGAAAAATACACAGCAGATGCTGCCAAGGAATGGCACAGAATATAGAATGTCAAACAAAGACATTAGAAATAAATTCTAACAAATAACAGATGAATGACTCAATAAAAAGTATACTGAGATGCAGCATAAGAAATCACTGTCATGAAGGCTTCCATAAGAAGATTAAAGAAACAGTAGGACAGAAAATGGGCTCATAGACAAGATAAAATTCTAAAAAATGGTTATGTTCTTTGACATGATACATAGAATCTTCTTCCAGTTAATAAATAGTCCTTTTTTTTCTCACTTGCAATGACTAGCTTATCTAAGAGTTCTTTAAGTTTTCCTTCTGAATCTGTCATCAAAATGATGCCATCTGCATGTTTAATAATGCTAAGATTATGTTTACCAGTATTCAATTCTGGTAGATCTTCTTGTTCTCTTTAGATCGAGGTTTAAAAGATCCAGCTGTCAAGCAAATGTATCAGCCCAAAGTGTGAGATATGCATTGAGGATGGATCAGGCAGGTACAAATATTCAAGTGTCTGAGTAGTGCAGTAACAGATGAGGAAAAATCTTACATAGGAAGCTGTAGGCACATAGAAATAGTGAAAGATGCCTTTCTGAAACTGAGAAAAATATTAAGAGATGGGAGAATTTTGTTAGAAACAAAGAAAAGAGAAAATAAAAGGGAACTGGTAATCTTCTGTATGGCAGTGAACACCAAACAGATGGAGAAGTAATCTGGAGAGAAATGAGGTTCTATAGACAAATGCTAAGAATTTCATGGATGGAACATGGGGACAATGAGGATGCTTGAAGGAAAACAGTAACTTCAAGAAAACTTATACTTGCAATCAGAAAGAGACAGCTGAAAATGTCTGGGACATATAGTGAGGAAAGAATACCTAGATAATTTAACATCCACAAGACATACTGAAGATAAAAGAATGAGTAGTAAACAGTGAGTCACCTAATCAGTCTGTGTAAATGGATAGCAGAACACAAAGAGGAATAATAAAGGTTTCAAATTACAAAAGTAATAAAAGATAATCATTTATTTAGAGCTATGAACATCTATGTCCTGGAGAGATGCAGCACATAAAAGAAAAAGAATATTGGGAAATAACTTCAAAAGTCACATGTGAAAACCTTCTCATAATAATAAGAAGAGCAAAATATATTTTGACAGCATGGATTAAATAGTATTAATATAAAAAAGGGACTCGTTTTTCTACCATTATTAAATAATAAAATAAGCACTTCAAGAAATACTATATATTAATATAATAATTGTAAAAATATATAATTGTTCAATGACATTAAGTAAAGTTTTTTGATAGTAAATAATCTACTATAAATTTCTTTTGGTATATAGTTTCATTCTTTAAAAGAAATCATCCTAACTCAATTAAATTTGAATATTTTCTTGAATGAATCCAAACTTTGATTTCTAGAGACAAATTTTCTATTTGATTCAGGTCTAGATTCATTACAGGTTTGTTAGATTTGAGTTGATTTTTCACCAGTGGACTTACATATCATCATATTGGAAGGTGACGCATCATCATCTAAAAAGATATCTGGCAGAATCTTTCAGATTTTCTGTTAAAAAACCATGTTACCATTCTTTTTCAGGGTTCTGGCAATTTAAAACAACCTGTCCCATTTCTGCTAAAATACACAAAGCATAATATTGCCACCCCGATGTTTTACACATGGGGTGGAGTTCTTTTGGTTAATGACTTAACTTTTTGCCACACTTGCTGTGTCGGATACCAACCAAACAATTAAATTTTAGTTTCATCACCCCATGAAACTGAATTCTGAAATGCATTATCGTTCTGCAAGTAGGCATGTGAAAATTCCAATCAAGCCTTGCAATATCTTTTGAACAAAGGTATTTTTCTTTGATAATAATTACTGAGAACATGTTTATTAATCACCCTGCTTACATTGGTACATTTACTCAATTGTTTGACAAATCAGAAACAATATCTTTCAACATGAGAGTTCTTCATGCATTAATGGGAAATATTTCTTTTCAATTTTAGAGAAAGTTTAAGTCGATGACTTCTTTCAGGATGAGTTGCAGCATTTTTGGGCTCAAAATATTTTTCCGTGATCTATACAGTTGACTTGAGTATTGAAAACTGATTAGCTGTTGCTCCATAACATATTGCTGAATTTCAAGTGTTCACAATTGGTTGTTTTAAAACCAAAGGCACTCTTTCACTTTTGCAATGTTGCTGATACCTGGCTCAGTGTGAACAATATTCAATATGGCAAACTTAAGTTCCTTTAAAAATTTGTAGTTCACTGATACATTGTAATAGGCTACCTCATCATAACATGACAAATATCATATAATTCTCTGGCATAAAAATAATTTTGACTTTGTCAATTATTTAATATTGTGTTTATAATGCTATCGTATTGAATAAAAGTTTCTGAAATAGGTTATTAGTATGCATTTAATGACTTAGATAATGTTCAGTCTTTTATATATGAAGACAATCTGCTTGAAAATTAGAAAAGTGAATTATTTCATTTCAAATGGAAATGATTGAATCATATAGATAATTTTTCACCTTTGTGCATGCTGTCATTTTTTATGGTATAGGTAAAATTAGTCATTGCATAAAAAATCTATTATGGCTGAAATGTATAACAGCAGCTAATCATTTTTGGTGGTTCTGCAGTACCTTTGCAGTAAACTGATAAAAAAATCCTAACAGATTTTTTCACCCTGATATCTCTGATGGCACTAGAAATTACAAAACTGGCAGTGAAATCATTTCTGGTTTAAAAAAAAAAATATAATTCAAAATAGGTTCAATATTAAAATAAACAAATAAAATTGTTTATCAGCCAAGGAAAAGATTTAAAACAAGTTAAATAAACACATCTCTCTTAGGCATTTTCACTGAAGCTGACCATATAAGAAAAATATTTAATGTCACAGCTAAGTATAAAGCCAGATCGTCCAGCTCACACACCATTTTTGCATAATCTTAGCACTCTTCTTTTCTTCATAGCAATTAGAAATCTAACATCAAAATTTAAATCATAACAGTAAGAAATATCTTTTTCAATTTGAATTTCTTATACTTTATTTTTCATTTATCAAATTAACTCAACCCAATCAATCAATAAGTTTTAGCGAGATGATTACCAAATTTTTACTGACCTGAGAGTTTTAAGTGGTAAAAAGCCACTACCTTGTGAGTGTTTGGTTCACATCTACCAAATCTGAGAAGTGGGCCTTCAGCAAAAAATAAACCTATTATTAATCCAATCTCTCAAAGATTTATAGAAATATAAGTACTTTCTTTTAGAAGTTTGGTAGGGGCTCTTCAGTACAAGTTCACTAGGTTGAAAAAATTTTCTACACTTTATATCCAAATTATCTTTATTCCTCATCTTTGTCATTGTGCCTTCTGGCCTTGATCAGACATAAATTGATCTGGGTAACCTTGTGGGAAATCTGAACTGAACCCTTTATTTAATCTACAGGAAAGTTGACTGTCCTTGTTCCAGTGCCCAGATATATTGGGATATTATCTAGTTCATATCTTTATTTTCACTGAAACAAATACACACTGGAGACTGATCTCACAATCACTAGGTTACCAAATTCACAAACCAATACTTTAATCCACTAGGCCATTGTCCCATAGGACAGTTTGCTGTAGTGAACTTTGAGCCTTAAACTTAACTTGGCTGTTGATTATATTTGCAACTGCTGTCATGTTTTGACTGCTGCTTCCCATATTTTGAATGCTGCTACTGCTGCAAGTGAAGACTTTCTCTCATTTGTCTTTCTTTCTTTATTGCATTTATTTCTATGCTAGGTCTACTAAGGAGATCCTCATAGCCTAGTATACGTGCTGATTCTTTCAGACATGTAACTCTCCAGTGTTCTTCCTTGTCCAGTATTTTCCCTTCATTCCACAGTGTCTGATGAAATCAGGCATGGCTGATCATGTATGGAGGGAAATTCCATACATGATCAGTCATGCCTGATTTCATTGTCTCACTCCTCACTACAGCTTTTTGATGTTCCTCCAGCCTTACTTTAGGAGTATTCGATAAAGTACATCACAAAGATCTGTCAGAACTGCTCAGCAATGTTGATATATTTCAGAAGAACAAAACCACCTGCATAAAGATAGAAAATGAGTTCAGCAGATATATAAAAATAGAAAGGTGTGTAAGACAAGGTTGTGTCTACTCACTGGACTTATTCAAGCTATACAGCAAGCTGATCCTGAGAGAACTACCAGGATTCATTATTGGTGGCCACAATGTTAACAGTATAAGGTATACAGAGGATACAGTGTTATTAGCAGACACAGAAAGAAAGTTACAAATCTCCTGGAGAAGCTAGTGAAGGAAAGTAAGAAAAAAGGTTTAAATATCAACTGCAAGAAAACAGAATGCATGGTTATTAGCGAAAGGATGAGTCCAAAGTGTGGATTGCAAATTGAAGATACCAAAATCAAACAAGTGGAGAAATTTAAGTGTTTCAACAGAGGACAGAAAGTGTGACACTGAAATCCAAAGGTGTATTGGGATCGCCAAGGGGGCATTCCAAAATCTAAGCAGAGTACTAAGAAATAGAAAAATTTAGATAGAAACAAGGAAAAGTGTATTAAACTACAATGTGATATCTCTCATCCTATATGGAACTAAGTGCTGGAAGGTCTCCTCAGAGATAAAGGGGACACTTGGAGCAACAGAAATGTGGTTCTGCAGAAGGATGCTGAGGATACCATAGACCAAAGATGTGAGCAACAACAAAGTTTTGGGGAAAAATGGAAACTAATACTTAACATCAGGAAGAGACAGTTGAGATTTCTAGGGCACATAATGAGGCAAGAGGGCTTGGAAAATCTGATACTCACAGGACAGATAGAAGGCAAGAGAGACAGAGGAAAACAATACATCACATAACTTTTACTCACTTGAGTAAATGGATGGTGAAACAGGGCTTAGGAGAAATAACAGAAAGATAAAATTTATTAAGAGGGGTACAAGGGGCAGGAAGTTGTGGAGAGCCATGATTGCCTATGTCCGGAGAGGACATGACACATATAGAAGAAGTTGGGGATGGTAGCTAAAGCAAAGTGAAAAAGAAACTGACCCTAAAAACTGCAAGGAATTTGTTACAGATCCTAAATGAGAACAAGGACTACTTCAAACTGAATAAGTATAGACAGCTGATTCAGTGTTACACCAAACTGACGTTTAACCTTCCTATAAAAATAATCAATAATCTCTTGAAAATTTAATTACTTATATCTACATTTCAGGAAACCCTGAAGACAAAATTAAGACCAAATTTATCAGATATGCAATAATTAGAATAATGAAGTGAATCTTTTTTTTTATTGCAATCACAAATCAAATAAACAAAATTGTAGTCTGCAGTTTTAATTTAGCACAGCTAGAACAATTAAAAATTTGATGCTATCCACTTTTACTTTCCGACTTTATAACTATATGTTAATCTATTTCTTCAATCCTGACTATCAAAATTATCAAGTCTATTAACCACTCACATAACTGAGTCACATAAGTAAACTGTGATTGATTTTTCTCTTCCTGGTAGACAAGCATATATTAAAGAAATAAACAAGAAACCAGGTAAATTGGTCACTAGTTGGACTTCAACCAATAACAAAACCTAAAGCACTCACAAGACTTACTTTAATTTTTTCAAGTAAAACTCACAAAATCATTCATTAAAACTATGATGGCATGCTTGACAATTTGATTAAATTTTATCCAAATTTCTAATTTATTTTCATATTTTAAATTTGCTGAGATAAAGTATTTTAATCATTTCATGCATTAACATGTTATCATTATCTTTCTTCATTTTTTTAAGTTTTTTTGGTTTTAACTCAACACTTTGTCTGAGGATCTGATTTGAAGTATTTTTGGTTTTCTGTTCATTTTTATGATTATCTTAGCATTTTAATTGTTACTATTTGTCACAATGCTTTTAAGTCTTGTGGTACAATTCTAACTTTAAGGACAATATATATTGGCTAAAAGATTTGAATTTCAAAGAAGTAATTTAAAAAGATCATGATATCAGTCAAAATAACTTGTGGAATAATGAAAATAATTCACCACAAAAACTCAGACAGAGCATTGTGGCAAAAACAAAAGATGATGCTATTCATCTTATATAATGGAGGAATGAAAATATGTTGTCTCGGAAATTCTGATAATACTAGAAAATGCAGGGGAACACAGGGTCTGAAATGAAGTAATCAAAACAAAAAAGATCTGGATACACGTTTTGAATAATTCTTTGAATCATGACTACATTTCTGAACTTTAAAAATACAAAGAAGTTTGAATACTGCATCAACTGATATCTGATCAAAACAAAAAAGATTAGAACAATAGTCTGAAACATAAAAAAAAAAATGGATTGCGGTGTGTTTTTAGTATCAGGAATATTTGGGAAAATTATTTTCTTTCAAAACATAAATTCTCTTCTGATGTACAAACTCTAAACATTAATTACATTAACTCCCACCCCATGCCCTTCCCGAGCCAAGTGCATTCATATTTCAGCTGAGAGCAAATAAAAAGAAAAAAAAAAGTCTGTCTACACTGTAGCAGGGCATATCAGACAGACACCTACCTGCACTATTTCACAGCTTCATTCACAGGGGATGGCCAGACAAGTCCTATTGACCTAATGACCCACAGCCTCTTCAGAAAAAAAGAATAAATCACAGAATATGCTCTTTCTTTATTCTAACGAATTCTTTCTTGGATAACAGAGGTTTTATTTTTATTCTTCCTCTGCAAAGCTACACATCCTGCATCTAAGGATCATACCATTAAGTGAAGAATCTAACAAAACATCAAAGAAGATTTCTTCTTATGAATTATTTATTTTTAGAAGAGTGTACAGTCTGAAAAATAGTAATAGTCTTACAATTATCTTCTTGAATCATTGAATAATGGAAGTATTTTTAGTGAAAACTTCAGAAAAAGGCCAGACAATACACTAGCAAAAACAGACAAGATAGGATAAGTAATACAGAAATTGAAATGTAGAAATAAAAAGAGATGAAAACACTAGTTCCCATATTTCATTAAGTAATAACAATATGTAATGTCAAAACTTTACAAAATCCAAACAGGACCAAAGAATGTAGTAGTTGAAATGATTTTATACCAGGAAAAAGATAAGGGTGTTAGTCTGAATAATTCATAGAATGATAAAACTATCATTTATTAGTCAAATAATACATTGGCCAAAAATGGGGATCTTAGACAAAATAATTCATGAGATAATGACAATACTTGTTTTTAGAAAGTTCAAACAACACTGTAACAATGGAAAAGAGATGTAGTCATTAAAACAACAAGGTATAAGTATGTTCATCCAAATAATTACTGAAAACATAACAATAGTGATTTCCTAAAAGTTCAGACAACAACATAAATACTGAAACATGATGCAGATACAACAAAAAGATGATAATATTCAAGTAATTCATGGAATAATGACAATACATTGACATGAAAAAGTTTTGTGCAACTACATAAAATGATTATACACCTTTATTTTATTAAGATTGATTAGCATTATACTTTTATCTTCAGTGTTAATGGACTTTGATGATTGGAAAATAAGCTGCTTTCATAGATGCCATGTAACAGAAGATACACTGCTTTAAGCAGCTTGAAGCTGAAAAAGGCCATACAAAACTATTGGGCCATTGAAAGATCTGAGATAATAAAGTCATGATAATATGCAATTTTTTAAGTAGGAATTGTTTGATCTTATTACTATGAGTGTAAGGTGCCTTGGCAAGTCATTGTCCTTGAACATTAGCTTGCTTTTTATGCTAAAATCATTGCTATAATTTCTACTGAAACAAAGATGAAGTTTATGTCTTTGAAGGGAAAGATAACTAAATGAGAGATAGCTGGGAAGTTCCAGAAACAATGCTCAAACTATCCGAAAGACATTTGCTATAACTGGAAGTGTTTCAAGAGCAAAGAAAACTGGAAGACAAGAGAGATGAAAGAAAGATTGTGAGACTGTTTATATGGAATCCAAAATTAATGGCCACATAAATGAGAAATGAATGCAATCTTAACAGTGAAGTATACAGAGTATTATAAAAAACAATTTGAGTGGACATGTCACAGTAAGAAAATGTCATTAACCAAAAAGCATTGGAATAAAAGATTGAAATGGTTAAAGAACATGTAACATGGGATGATGGAGGGTGATAAAAATAATTTTTAGTGAGGAACACAAAATAGAGTTACATTCTAATGCAAGAGAATATGTAAGATAACCATTGAGAGAAAGAAACAATGCAAGATTCACCACAAAGATGGTAAAATCTGATGATGATGGATTGGTTTGGTTTGGTTTGATTTATGGCATATCAACTTCAATGGGTTATTTAATGCCAACAGCATTTTTATTTTTGATAATGTTTTTCCCCAAAATGCATTGCTGGTAATATTTTTTCTCAAAAATGTATTGCTGGTAATAATTTTCCTTTAAAAAATGTATTGCTGGTATTAAAACCTATTTTTACACTTTCATAGTGTTTTGACCCCAGTTTGGGGGTTAACTATTTGCCCATAGCTGGAACCCTATTTGGTACTACCACCCCAGGTCAGGGTGGACCTGAGAACACCAGCAATGAAGAGGTGGTTGCACGCTCCTCAAAACCTCCTGATCAGAGGCCTTGCTGCTGGACGTAGTTTATCGTCTTAACCAGGACACAGATGTAGTTTATCGTCATACCCAGGATGGATGATGGTGGACACATAAAAGGTGAAAGGTTGCATCAAAAGTGATGGTAGAAGAAAATTAGTAAAAGTTGATGGAAACTTAAATGGCAAAAACTATGTTGGTTTAGTATGGTATAATATTCTGCCAGACTATTAATATGGAGAAATTCACCATGTGCAACAAAAATATTTCTTATGGATAAAGATGTTCAACTTTTGGAAGGCTAACCAGAACAAAGTCCTGATCTCAATATAATTGAACTATTGTAGTAGGAGCCGAAGAAATATATGCTCCAACAAAAACCACACAAGCTCCAAGAGCTTTGGGATTACTGCTCAGAAGAATGGGAAAAAATTCCGAGTGAGAAAATCTGAACTTTGTCCCATTTAATGCTACATTGAATTGAAGCAATTATTAAAACCAAAAGCAGCAACACTAATTACTAAAACCATACTTTGAGGTTTTTTTACTGTCTGTAATAACAAAAATACCATTTTAACTTAAAAAAAAAAAGAGTTGAACGGTGAAATTATTGCTGGTGGCTTTTTTTCAGCATCACTTTTATTCAGATGTTTTTTCACCCACCTTAGGGCATTAATGGAAATGCAGAAACTTGTTTTCTGTTCCTCAAAGATCATAAAATCCACTGGGAAAAGTATCTTGCTAATCATTCTTAATTTAAAAATTAAGAAAAGTAATTAATTTACCATGGTGGCACAAAAGTTTTGCATACTGATGTATATGTTCATAGAATTTCAGGCATTATTGCAGAATCTGAGAAGCGATACAATGGTTATAATAACAAAAATGAAGACATTAGTTTGAATCATTCATTAAATAAGAACTATAGAGAACAGCATAAATACTGATAATATATGAAGAGATTCAAATCCAGAGACAAATATGCAATGTGGTTGGCCCTGATCTGGCATCTCGTTTACAGTCACTCTCTCACAAACATGTTGTCACCTCCCTCTGACTTTTCTAGAAATACTTTCACAGTAACTGCTCTGATGAGCTATTTTCACTTGTTCCCAAACTGTATGAATTTAAATGTTCACTAGGTCAGCATCTTGGTCCCACCCTTTCACTGCTGAAATGGTTAAATGTAGCCATCTACTCCAATAGCTTTATGTCTCACTCTTCCCGTCTGTGGAACTCCTTCTTTCCTGATAGCTATAATCTCCAACTATTCAAATGCAATGTCAATCGACATCTCCAGATGCCTTGATCTATTCTCCGTCCTTCTCTTCATCCTTTCCTCTATCACACCTCTTTACCCTCACTCTCACTCTCTTTAACCCCTTGCATCCTAGTGGCACCCCTGCCTTGCTTGGGGTGGAAAGTTCTAAAAAAATTAAAATAAAATAAATTAAGATAAAGATATGAATCCAAATAGTTCAATGCTTGTTCTTAGAAGTTCAAACAACATGAAGAAGATCAGAGAACATACTACTAACCCTGCTTGTACATTATAACAAATGAAAAAATGAAACAACCTTTTCACTTTAAATGATTGGATTATTTTGCTTTATTTAACTCGCAAACAGAAAATGAAACTATTTCTGAATGATTGGAATGTTTCTAGTCAGGAACGACAAAAAAACAAAAGTATTTGAAGATGCTTTTATACATCATTCCCGACTAAAAGTTGAATTCTTCTTCTCCAACGACTTATGATGAGTGCACAGTCCAAACAGCTATATGATGTCTATTCATTTTATAAATTTCTTACCTGACAAATCTAATGTCTGCATGACTTTTCAGGCCAAAGATCTAAGCACAAAATATTCTATAAATAAAAATGAACGATTTCCATTTCAGAGTCCATATTTTTTTTTTCAGCACACAATGAAAATTCTGTTTTGATCAACAGTAGGTCCAAACTTGTTGATTGATAAGGGTAATTGATAATTCATAAGATAATCAATCACCACTTTGACATATTAGTTTTCCATAATTTTAGTATCTTTTCCTGATTTCTTCTTTCAAGGCTTGAATCAAATTTTGGGCTCTGGACATATTGGTGAGTTTTTTTTTTCAACTTAAATCATAAATTTAATTAGTTTTCCTTAATTTTAATTTCAGAAAACTGTTGATATTGAGGTCTAGCTTGATATCCAAATAGAAATTTGCCAACTCAAAGAAAGTGAATTCTATATTTGCTATGATTTCTTAACCTGTTCAATGCCACCAATGTGATAACATAGAAAGTTTTCCATTTACTTCCATGAACAAAATAACACATGATAGTATTTATTTAATTTTGCAAGATGGCATCATGTCCTCATGCAAAGAAAAGTCTCATATTTACTTTGGTGTTGTTTGTATGAAATCTTTCATTGACATATTCTTCTGGTTGCTTCATTGTGATTTTTTTTTCTTTATTACACACTGCATTGTTCACTACCAAGCTGGAAATGTAGTAACAGTTTTAGTAATAGAAAGAGTAACACATGTAATGGATAAAACTAGTAGTTGGAGTAATAGTAACATTAATAAATAGAAATAGTCACTGTGACACTATTAATATTAGGTTGGTGCAAAAATAATGTCGTTTTCTCGCATAGTAACATATGTGAGAAAACGACATTATTTTTGCACCAACCTAATAATACCAATAGTACTAACATAGTAATAAATTGTAATAATAGTAGTCATAATAAGAGTATTCTTCTTTCTTTTTATGTGCTATGTCATTTTGGGATGTAGGTGATTATGGCTCTCCACCTCCCTCTATCTCTTGCAGCTCTCAACAAGTTTCATCCCTCTGCCACCTCCCTCAGACCACATTCTGTCATCAACTTGCTTAAGCCTGGTAGGTATATCATGCATCGTTTTCCCTTTTTTCTCTCTCCCTCTTTTCAACCTGTGAGTATCAGATTTTCCAGGCCCTCATTTCTCATTATGCTTCCCAGAAACTTCAGCTGGGTCTTCCTGATGTAAAGTATAAGCCTCTTGCTTGTTAGCATCCTCTCTAAGACCTAATTGTTGCTCACAGGCTTAGTCCATGATATCCTCAGCATCCTTCTGTAGAACCACCTTGAGTTTCCTCTTAATCTTTGAGGAGACCGTCCAACATTCATTGCCGTAAAGGAGGACAGATGTCACATAACAGCTCAATACACTTTTCTTTGTTATCAAAGAAATCCTCCTGTCTTGCAATACGCTGCCAAGCTTTTTGAATGCATCCTTACTCATATGAATACGTCTATGGATCTCAGTGTCACACTTACTGTCCTCTGTCAAAATGCTTGCCAGATATTTAAACTTCCGTACCTGCTTGATTCTAGTATCCCCAACCTGCAAATTGCACTTTGTGCTCATCCTTTTACTCCATAAACCACCATGGAGAAGGCATTTGGAAACCACTACACTATCAATCCTAAGATATATCATGGCTAACAACTCAGACAATAAGAGTATTAGTAATTATAATAGTAGCAAAATTTGGTGGTGTTCACTACTACAAATATTTGGACTACTTTCTTTTTAATTTGGTTTCTTTTAATTCCAAACTTTTTTGCTTGATGCATTCATTATGCATAATTGATTAAAATGCTGAAATTTGGAAGAAAGAAATAAAGATTAAAATGATGGCAAAGAACAAATGAAATGTAATGAAAACAATCATCAAACATGAAAACTGAACACCTGGCTATTTGTTTTTGCTATCAGACAATCATATTTACCAAAAATCTTTATTTTTGACAAAGAGCTTTACTCAGAATAAATTTATTGCCTCATTCTCATGAGAAGCCTTGACTTGTTTTGTCTGGGATGTAAATGAAAACTTTACACCCAGAAAAGACAAATGAAGGTGAAACTAGATTTAATGAAATTGCACTGTGAAAATTTTTCGTTATTTTGCCATCAAACAGAAATCAAAATGTATTTGACGATATGACAAGTAAGTTAATATTTTTCACTTCAGTTCATATACAAATCATTTCTATTTATTCAATGAGTGGTTCAAATTGATATTTTTATCTTTTTTAATTAAATATTATGTTTTATACTTTCAATTAGTCTAAAAAAAAGTCTATATAAATCAATCTTATCTTGATGTTTCTATTTTAATAAAGGATAATCACCAGTGAAACTCCTCAAAAATAACTAATATTTCCCCACCTTTTATAAAGTTTAGTGTAAAAGCTGACATAATCAACATTTTTTAGCCAGATTTTGTCTTCAAATACCTAGAAATATATTGCAATTAGCTGTTAGAAACTCTGACACTATTTTAGGAACATCCCTTCACCTCTTAGATGGATTACATGACTGAGGAAAGCAACACAATACATCGATCAAAGATAATGATAAAAATAACATTTATGAAAATATAAGTAAATACAATTTGTGGTTACAAAGTCATGCATTTGGTGTATATCTCATCACTTATCCTTCTTAAAAGTTAGTGTATTTTCCTAATAAAATACTCAGGAGAAAAAATATGAAAGTTTCTATTCAGTATTTGTAAAAAGTATTTTATCATTAATCAAATGTTAAATATTAAATTAAATATCTCATTAATCAGATATTATCCACTTTTACTAATAAGTGGAAGACAACAAGGAAGAAAAAATATACAAATTCTTGTTCAGGATTGGACAGTTTTTTTTTTTTTATTGTTAATCAATTATTATTGCATATTATTAATAAAAGCCACTGAGCAGAAAAGAGCACTGTTCATGTTTCTCTTCAGTCTTGAAGTATTTTATCATTAATCAAATATTATTCTACTTTACTAATAAATAATAATGTGAAAAAAATAAATCCATAATCGTTTCTGTATTAATCACAATATTTTCTCATACATCACTACTTCTTTGTTTTTTATGGGTACTCAGACATTTGGCTGACGAGCATTTGGCTGAGGGACATTTGGCCAACAGACATTTGGCTGATGGACATTTAACCAAATGGGCATTTAGCTGAAATTATAGTGGCATACTTACATGTATGTCACTACTTTTTAAAAATCTATTCTGTATATATTAAATTTTACTTCAAATATTACTGTAAGATGATAAGTATTTTAAGAAAAAGCACATTTTACTACAGCAAAAATCTTAACCTTTTACAAAATGAAAGATCTTTCAATTTCACTTTTAATGATCATTATCTTAAAGAGATGAACTAGCTTTTATCTTACTATTAAATACGAATTTAAATAATAAGGTGCTACTTTTTAACCAAATGCACTCAAATATTTTTAAAAATACTAATTTCAATAAACAAATATTGAAATAAGAAACCTTTTAACTTTAAATTTAGATTTAGTAATTTAATCACTTGAAATTCAGTGGTAATTATTAGTCATATTTTACATTATAATACTGTTAATTAAATTACTTAAAGTATTGTTTGTTACTATTTTTACTTGTATTTTTCGGTGAAATGTCCGCCAGTCAAATGTCTGTTTGGCCAAATGTCTCTCAGCCAAATGTGCATTGACCAAATGTCTGTCAACCAAATATCTGTTGGCCAAAAGTCTGACCATGTCTTTTATGTGCCATATCCTGTGCCATATATCTATATGTAGAAAATCATGGCTCTCCACAACATCCTATTCTTTGTAGCTCTAAGTACAGTTTGTTTTTCACCATTGCTTCCAATCTTCTGCCATCCATTTACAGAAACTTGTTATGTAGGCTACTCGTTGCTTTCCTCTGCCTTCAATATGCCCTGTGAGTATCAGATTTTCCAATCTCTCTTTCAACATTATGTGTCCAAAAACCTTCAATTATCTCTTTCTAATGCTAAGTATAAGAGTCCTTTTTGTTTCCATTTTCCTGAAAACTTCCTTGTTACTCACATTTTCGGTTCATGTTATTCTCAGTATCCTTCTGTAGAACCATATTTTGGTTGCTTCAAGTTTCTTCTTCATCTGTGAGTCCAGCATTACCTATAATGTAGGAGGACTAATATTATAGAACAGTTTAGCACTTTTTGCTTTGTTTCTAACTAAATCTTACTATTTCTTAATACTTTGCTTAGCTTTTGAAAAACACCTTTCGCTATCCTAATGTACCTTTGGACTGTGGTGTCAGAGTTTCTTTTCCTCTGATATAACACGTCTCAGTTAGATAAAATTTTTGTGCTTGCTTAATTTTAGCATCTCCAATTTTTAGTTAACATCTGGGGCTGTTCCTTTTGCTGACAACCATGTATTTTATCTTCTTATATTGATGTTTAGTCCTTTCTTCCAACTTTCCTTTACTCCCTTGTGTTGAAGTTCCTGCAGTTCCTTTTCCTGTATCATTTGCATATCTTGTGTTGTTAAGATTGTGTCCACTAATAATAAATTCAGCTAGGACTTCTAGTTCTCTCAGGATCACCTCTTTGTAAAAGTTGAATTAGTCTGGTGAGAAGACAGATCCTTGTCTTATACTCATTTCTACTTTTATGCATTTACTGAATCTATTTTCTGTCCATATGAAGACAGTTTGATTCCATTACAAGTTCTGGGTTCTTCTAATATCTTTCCCAACTAAGTCAAGCTTACCTAGCAGTTCAAATAGTTCTTTGTGTTGTACATTATCAAATGATTTTGTATAGTCTGTGGGTATAGGCATATGTCCTTCAGCATTTGTATTGTTTGCTCTGATATCATTCTGGATATAAATATCACATTTATTGTTTCAGTACCATTTCCAGTCTAATTGTAGCATATACTCTTTTGTTATATGGCTCATTTTGGTGATCATCTAATGGAACTTGAATTAATTTGCACCTGGGTTCTTAAACAGCCAAATTAAAAATGGATTTACTAAGGTATTCTTGTATGTAGCCACTATTATATATGTCTTTTATTATTTCCATGTCAATGCCAAAATTATCTAAGGCTGCCAGCATCTGTATTTCAGTTGCAGTTGGTTCTGCTGCTTTGTTCATTTTGGCCCGGGTTGATCTCATTTCAGACTTTAATATTTCAGGTCCTTCCATATTTTTGTGTGTTGCAGGTTTCCCTCTTTCATCATGGGACAGTTCTCCAAGGTATCTGTTCCATCTTCCATCAAATATGTTCTTCCTATTATCAGTATTATAACCCTACATAACAAAAGCTATACATGTTACTGTTAAGTTTTGGTTAAAATCTTTTATCATTAATCAATTAATTCTTTATTTTAATAAAAATGACACCAAGCAAAAAAGAAACTTATAAGCTTCTGTTAAGTATTTTTTTTAAATATTTTATCATTAGTCAAATATTAAATATCATATTATATCAACTATTTATCATTAATCAAATATTGGTTTTACTGATAAATAACAGAAAAAGTCGTCTTGATTTCTTTTCAGTATTAGTCAAATATTTCATCCTAAATCAATTATTACTTTATTTTATTAAACGTCACAAAGCACAAATGAGATTTATTCAGTTTACAGTTCAGTATTGGTCAGACAATGAATGATCTTGGGCTTGATAGTAGAGAGGTTTCACATTGCCTTCTCCATTGTGATTTTATTGAGACACCACCTTGAGTTAGCTAGTTGTTATCTCAGTTCTTCTACTCTTTGATAGTTCTAATCTTTCATCCTTAAATGGGTAGCAGAAAAGGAATTAAGAGAGATAGCAAAAAGACAGGCATTACGAAGAGCTATAAAGAGACAGGAATTTGTGGAGAGCCACGATCGCCTATGTCTTGAAGGGACAAGGTACATAGAAAAATAAGGAAGTTAGCCAAAATATTTTTAAGTTTCATTATTTACTAAATTTTGGTACTGATAAATGAAACTGATCATCAAAACATGTCAAACACATTTTTATCCTTGCTTGTTTAAAATAAATTTATCTTTCTTCAGTTGTTGCTTTATTTTGAAAAGAAATGACATAGCAGAAATCAAAGTGATTATACAGCTTTGTTCAGTATTTTTCAAGTTATTTTTCCATTATTGAATGAAATATTTCATGGGGGAATAATAGCAATGTCAAAACTCTTTTGGGAATATTCTTTTTAGGAGATAATTCCTTTAAATTATATGCATTTTACTTAATGTTTTAGTAAAAATATATTTTCTGGTCTATATCAGAAAATCTTTTGACTAAATCTTGATATGGTGTTGAATATAGAAGACTAAGTATTTTATAAACAAATTTTTAAAGAATAGCATAACCATATTTTTTTCAATGTATGTATTTTACCCATATTAATTCTGCCTTATCAGTCATAGATTTTCAGACAATGAGGAAAGACAATGAATTCAAACTATAAAGGTAAAACCAATAAGGATGATGATATAATTTGAAAAAAAAAAAGAAAGAAAAATAATTGAATAATAGATCATCTTATAATCTGTGGTTTACATTTGTTAATTTGTTTTGCTGTTTTCATTTTGGATGATGATACAACATTGGATGCAATTATTGAAAGTTGATTTATGCAGACAAATGAAAAGCTGGAAATAATAATTTCTGAGTTTGTCAAACAAAATGAATTCCTTAAAATCCCATCAGTAAAATCACATGCAACATGGATTAATAACTCATGTCAGAAAGGATAATGAATACACTATGTTAATTTTCATTAGGCAAAACAATATTTCACAATATAATTGGTACTAACCAACTGACTTTTGATATTTTCAGAATATATTTATATTTATATGATCAGTAAATCATGTATGTTTCAATATCTATAGTTATAGAAAAAAAACTAATAATAGCTCTTGGGCAAATATCAGATCCCATTATACAAATAAAGTGCATTGTAAATATATTCATTTGTCTATCTTTCTATCTATTAGGTTGGTGCAAAAATAATGACGTAATAATATCGTTTTTGACCTTAAAAAATAGGTCAAAAAACGACATTATTACGTCATTATTTTTGCACCAACCTAATACCTATTTATCTATCTATACATTTATCAATTACCATCTATTAATGTCATTTTCAGTGATCTTCCTTTCATTCATTTTCCGTTATCTATCAATACTATATTCTTTCTCTCTTTCTCACTCTCTCTTTCTTTCTTTCTCTCTCTCTTTCTTTCTCACTTTTTCTCTCTCTTTCTCTCTGTTGATGGCAACAATTTTCTAAAATATACAGATATGTATATAGAATCATTTGTATATAAAGATATTGTCTTTTGAGATTTATATACGCTTTTATTCCTTTCTCAGTAACTCATATATATATATGTATATATATATATATATATATATATATATATATATATATATATATCTAAAATATATAAATATACAAACATATATACATACACATACATACATATATATTTATATATATAGAATCCAGGAAGAACTCAATGTCCAGGACAGAGTAAGGACATAATAAAAAGGCTTAAACACTAAAATTCCATAGTCATAATTTATTACATTGGAACCGTAAATACAATCCAATTCATCAGACCTACAAATTCAAAAAGAAATCAGAAAAAATAACTCTAAGAATAAAAATATAAAATTTAGTGAGAGTGTATACGTATTATATATATATATATATATATATATATATATATATAATTTGTTCAAAAATTATAATAAATATGTTATAATTTTTTAATAAATTATATTTGCTCTATTCTGTATTGAGCACTCTTTCAAGCATCGTATTTTTGGGTTATTGGAATTTATTTTGTATTCTGTATATACTAATCCTATATTTGGAGATATATGTGTGCATGTGTGTGTATGTATGTGTGTGTGTTTGCATGTGTGCATATGTGTTTGTGTGCGTGCATGGGTGTGTGCATGTGTGTGTGTCTGTGCATACATGTTTGTGTGTGTGTGGGTTTGTGGGTGTATGTGTGTGTGTGTATGTGTGCATACATGTTTGTGTGTGTGTGTGTGGATGTGTGTGGGTGTGTGTGTGTGTGAAATTAAATTTCCTCATTGCTTATTAGATTGTTGGGATGCCATGCTGTATTTTGTGGTATTTCTTGGAGGATTTTGGCAGTGCCAGTTATTACTGCAAATAACATATGGCTACATTGTTCTAACATCAAGACACATTGCTTGGACTGAACAAATGAGAAAGACAGATTCTTGCCTTTTCCAAATTGATTAGTGTGAAGTGAATACAAATCACTCAAACAGAATTTGAACTCAATTTGCCAAGTGTATTTTCTGTGTTGTTAAGTGTTAGTCCAAATTTCCACCTCCACACACACAGATATATATATATATATATATATATATATATATATATATATATATAGTTGGAACAACAATAACCTCTCCTTTATATATATATATATATATATATATATATATATATATATATATATATATATATACATTTAATTTAATTAGAAAACTGACAACCTTAAGGGTCCATTGATTATATTTTTTTCCCTAGGAAGGTGTTTTTTTCCTGGTTCTTCAGATCACATTTCTAGCATAAAGAATGGTTTTAATTTTACGTATTATTTTTAAACACTTTCGAGGGGTAGGTTTAAGTTGATGTAAGGTAATAAAGAGTGGAGGAGGAGGATGACAGATATGGTCGAAATTAGAGAAAGAAGAGATAGATAAGAATAATTTTGAAACTATTTTAATTAAAATACTTAAGAGTAAGGGATGGGGGTAAGGACCAGACATTGACCTATTTAATAAGTCATCTCACAGGAAATGAGACAAAGAGAAAAAAGATATAAGGAAGAAAATATGGAAGCAGGGGTGGGAGAAAAAAGTGGGGAAAAAAGAAAAAGGAAGAATAAATTAATATTTATGGGTATATTGTGGTTAATTTAAAAAAATACAGTTTTGTATATTTTGCAGTTTATGTTTCACATTAAAAATTTAAAAATTATCAACAAAATGAAATGGGAAAAAAATATGAATATAAGATAAACAAAAAATATTAACATTATTAATAAAAACTAAGGAGTAAAAAATTTTAATTAAAATCTAAAATTTCAAATTTTAAAACTTAAATTCATAATTTAAACTTAAAAAAAGAAAAAATCTAATATCAAAAAACATTTTAAAATAAAACAAGATTTAAAAGTAATAATAATAATATTATTTTATAATATTGTAATAATAATAATAATAATAACCTACTGCTACTACTACTACTACTACTAATAATAATAATAATACTAATAAGAGGAATAACGGTAGAGTCATAATGATGAAATGGTAATATTAGATCAGACATAACCCATTTAACCATATATCCTTATATATATGTACATATAAACACACACCCATATACAAATACCTATACACCCACACACACATATATATTCATATATACCTACATACATACACAAATATACATACATATACACATACATATATCTATCTATCTATATACATATATATATATATATTCTGATACATATATACACACACATATATACATACATATATACACACATACACGCATACAGACATTTACATTCATACATATATATATATACATATATATATATATATATTTACACACATATATATACACACAAGTATATATATGTATATATACATATATATATGTGTATGTATCTACACATCCAAATACAAGCAAATTCCTAGCCATTTCTCCACCATGACTAGATGTCCTGAATATAAAATTAATGAGCTAAGTGAAAAATTTTATATTTGTATTAATCCTAGATAGACAGATAGATAAATAATGAACAGACTGAGATAGATAGATAGATAGATAGATAGATAGATAGATAGATAGGAATAAACTGAGATACATATAGATAAATATATATATAAATACGTAGATATTAATAAACTGCGATAGATAGATAGATAGATAGATAGATAGATAGATAGGCTCATTTGAAAGTCTCTTCACTGATGGTTACATGTTGGTTGCTAAAATAAAGTGATTAATAAACCAATCAAGAAACATTCAGGATTTAGAACATTTTAGTCATGATAGAAATTCAGAAGTTAAAATTCGGATGTTGTGAATGCCAAATAAAAACAAAACACATTTCCTTATCACACCAGCAGATAAGTCCTCTTATTTTCTTTAAACTTTAAGAAAAACATTTTTCTCTTTCTTTAATTGATGCCATAGATTCAGCTTGTTTATAAATGTATAGGAAATTTTGTACATTGGATTCTGTGGCATTAGATATTCATTGTTTTTGTTTAATCCGCACACATACACAAACACATACATCACAGAATGTTGCCACTGAACCTAACAGTCAACACACTTTTTAGTATACACAGTATTCCAGAGTGTATGTAGCTACTAATGTATTATTATTAACATCAGTTATTATACTTCAGCTGGGCCAAAGAACATCACCATCAGAGTGCCAACAACTAGCACCATTTTACCTGAACAGGCTAGTTCTAGCTGTTTCATGCAAATGGTCAGGTTTGCCTCTGCATGAGGCTATGAATCTGTTTAATGAATCCAGCCTGTTAGCAGCAGGATTTGTGCAAAGCTGATGGTAATTTTGTAATGGTGTGTGGTTTATTTTATTGGATTTCACAATAACCACAACTGGAATCTGGACAAAGATTACAGACACAGATTTTGTTGCAGACAATTTGCTCTTTGCTTGTTTTTACTATGTTTCCTGGTTGTCTCCAGCAAGTGGGTGACAAAAAAACACCAGAAAAACTTCCAGGTACACCAGAGGCCTCAGTACTTGTTAACTTTAAACTTCATTGAGCATGTGTGGAATACATTGCAGACTTTAGTAAATTCCTTTCAGCCACATCCTATAAATACAACACAAGTATAGGTAACTCTTTAATTTACCTTGATATATATATATTCATACAATGGCTACATCACCGCATAGACTCCATGTAATGCTGAATAGTCAGCAAAAACAAAGCTACATGCTAGTAAGTAGTATTGACTAATTTTTTAAATAAATAAGATTCTTTCCACAGAAATTTTCATAAGTTAAAGACATAGACATTAAAAATGTAGGTCATTGGATAGTAATAGCGATAAGAGAAGTAACATAACTTAAGACAATATCACCCATTCTATTACACTCTATCAAAAGTGATAGCTAAGATTGAGTCTTAAAAGCAAGCAAGTGCATTTCCTGAAGAATAGGCAATGAAACTGTTTATATATATATATATATATATATATATATATATATATATATATATATATCCAAATGTAAAAGAACGAAAAGAATAAAATTCAAACATTCATATCATCAATTTAAAAAAGGGCTCAATATAAGAGTAGAGTAAATATTTATTAAAAACTGTTACACAAGTTACTACTACAAAATTGCATATTTTGTTTCAACATTTAAACATGTCTCATCAGGTAGTTAACAATAATGCCAATAAACGATTTTATTTTAAATTACAATTTATGAAGCATCACTGCTTTTTACATTTAAATGAAAAAGGAAGTGATGCTTAATAAATTGTAATTTAAAATAAAAGGTTTATTACCATCATTATTAACTACCTGATGAGACATGCTTAAATGTCGAAACAAAATATGCAATTGCATGTTCTAATGTAACAGTTTTTAATATATATATATATATATATATATATATATATATATATATATATATATATATGTAAACATAATTTGCCAATCCTATCTAAAGATACCTTATGGTGAAAACCTGCGTAGTGTAACCGGTAAATACTCCTATTTTTTAATATCCTCACCTCCACCAATTCATTTTTGGGAATTTATGTACGGAACATCTTTTTAAATATCTGTTAGCTGATCTGACAACTTTATGATATATATATATATATATATATATATATATATATATATATATATATATATATATATATATATATATATATATATATATAATCACTGTGTGTGTATGTGTGTGTGTGTGCGTGTGTAGTGGAAATACATAATTTAAAAGTTTTACCTTGAAATGTTTTGCAGATGATATGGCATCATCAGAAATAAATTTATTTTTCTGATTACACCTGATTATTCACAAAACATATCAAGGTACAAAATTTTCAAAATCGTCTTATAGATTTCTCATCCAAAATGCCCTCACACAAAGACAAGAAGACCACAAACAATGGCTTGAGAACAAATGATCTTTTGTTCTGGACAGTAACAAGATTTGAAATCTACAAAAAATATTTAGTGTGACATTAAACTCAAACTAGCCAGGTAAGACTTTTTCAACTTCTTACCTGCAGTTTAGACCCATAAACATTAGATGAAACAATATTGAACCATCTTATTTTTTTAAATTTGTCTGCAAGTCTATTGACAAGGCTTAAACATTTAAAGAAAGATGGAGAAAAACTAAATTACTTTATCTATTTTTTAATCCTTGCTTATTCTCTGACCAAGGTTTATTGTTGATAGCATTAATAGCTTAATATTCTATCTGGAGCTTTGGCCACATATATTTTTTTGCCTAGGATTATGTATTTGTGTGTGTGTGTTTATATATATGCCTACTTTGATGACATAATTGTTATTAATGCAGAAAAAATAGTCAGGATGAGTTCAAATACTGGTCAAGGCTGTTGCAGCCACATTGTACTAATTGTCTTAGAGAAAGGTATGAATCATCTTCCCCTCCTCTATGGGTAAAATAATAGGGAAGACTGGACTCTGTAACCTTGGACAACTAGTGCAAAATAACCTAGGGCAAATAGTGCAAAATAAAATAAAATATATATATATATATATAAATATACATATATATATATATATATATATATATATATATATATATATATATACATATTGATAATATTAGGGGTCCATATATATATACATATATATATATATATATATATATATATATATATATATACATATATATATATATATATATATATATATATATATATATATATATATATATATATATATAAAGAAAGAACAGTAAGATATAGAATTCTGAAAACATAAAAATCTATATAGGTTGCACAAGCCATGAGTTCAAAAAGTGGTTCAATCAACATCAAACGTCATTTAGGATGGAAATCAGACATCACTTTCAAAGTATTTCTGGCACTTAAAAGAATCCAATAAAACACCGACAGTAAAATGGAAATTAATAAGAAAAACTAGAATATGTTGGTCATTAAATGACCCATGTCCTTTGTGCATACATGAGAAACTATATATTACTAAGTTTATAAAAAATAAAAATTTACTGAATCAGAGAAATGAAATAGCTATTTATTGCTATCATTATCAAAAATTTTCCTTAAATAATATTTAAAAATAAAATTAAAAAATGGCAGCTGGTAATATACATACTTAGATTTGATATGAAAAAATAAATTTAAATAATGTAAGTAATTCTATTACATTTACTTGTTTCTAGAAAGAAATAAAGTCTATTAGTAATTAAGAGTAAAAATATTTTAAAATTGTAGTTAAATAAAATGTATTCTTACCTTTTAAATACCCCTAGAAAGAATCTTCAAGTATATACAAGTAAGAAAAAAATGCCCAAAAACTTTTTGCCGTTAATAATAATAAAAAAAACCCCAGATGTATTTAACGGATGTCAGAATTTGTTGAAAAATACACCCCTACCCTCCCTAAACTTAACCTCTTTTTCGAACATAACTCATAATTGATACAACAATAGTTAATAAAAATGAACATGCTACCGCCCCTGTCTAAAAGATTGGATTTCTCTGTATCCTTGGAAACAGTAAATTATGAATTTATATGTGCGTTTAAAACTCAGTAAATTTAAAAATAAGTTATTGCAATATTCGCTTGAAGATGAAACAGAACTAATGCTTTTAATTTAATTATATAATTAAAATAATTAAATAATTTCAAGTTTTTAGCTTCCATTTTTAAAACATGGTTATGAAGTATTGCTGCCATATATGATCTGGAGCCCCTTCTGTTTGCCTCGGGGTTCTTAAGCTCCAGAAGTGGATATGCAATATAATTGGCCCTGTTCTGGCATCTCGTCTACAGTCGCTCTCTCACAGATGCGTCATCGCCGCTCTCTGTCTTTTTTACAAATACTTTCATGGTAATTGCTCCGAGGAGCTGCATTCGCTGGTTCCCAGACTTCATGAGTTCAAGCGCCCTACGAGGCTGGCATCCTGCTCTCACCCTTTCACCGTCAAAACAAATAAATGTAGCCATCTCTTCTACTCCAATAGCTTCATGTCTCACACCTCTCGCCTGTGGAACTCCCTTCCCTATTCCAGTTTCCCTGATAGCTATAATCTCCAACTATTCAAATGTAATGTCAATTGACATCTCCAATTGCCTTGATCTATCCACTATCCTTCTCCTCATCCTTTCCTCTATCACTCCTATCTGATTTTGCTCCAAATCTTCTGTAACCCCTTGCGTCCTAGTGGCTTTCCGCCTTGCTTGGGGTTGAAACGCTTAAAAAAAAAAAAAAAAAAATTACTTTGTAGCAAAAAAAACATATTTTAAATCAGTTAATTTATAATATTGTGTATATATATATATATATATATATATATATATATATATATATATATATATATATATATACATAAATTCCCAAGAGGATAGAATACAGGTAGAACTCAACGTCCAGGACAGAGTAAGAAGATAATATAAAAGGCTAATGGTTATAATTTACTACATTGGAATCATAATCACAATCCAAATCATCAAACCTACAAATTCACTTTTTTGGAATTTGTAGGTCTGATGAATTGGATTGTGATTACGATTCCAATGTAATAAATTATAACCATGAAATATTAGTGTTTGAGCCTTTTATATTATATATATACATATGTATATTATAAATCGTCATGGTAGGGTGAGGTCTATTATTTCCTATGTCTTACAATCCTTACAGAAAGGCTGATTGCTACAGAGAACTGTCAAAAGAGTTGATAAATAATAATAGTAATGATAATAATTTATTCATAATAATGTATACATGTTTGTGCGCACCCAAAAAATAGAATATAATTTGAAAAAAAACACAATGTAATAATAAATTTCTTAACTTTTCGAAATCTAAATTGCTTGCAATTTCAATTAAATCTCTGAATATCTGAGGAAATACATGCTACTGTAAGTGAAAAAACTGTTTTTTAGCTCTAACAATTTACATTTAAAAGGCTCGATGCTTTCAGTGTTCTCTACCTTGATGTTTGGCTTATTTCCAAAAGCTACAGATTTGGGTCAATATTCGTAGTTTACCAAACTCTGTGAATAGCTAATGTGACAATAAGCCAGGTCATAATGCAACAATAATCCAAAAGCAATTGATTTCTGAAAAATGGGCATTCTTTTTTTTCTGATAACTTGAAAATTTCTCTTCAAGTGAGTTATTCAAAAATCAAGTCTACAAATAAGCCTTGCAAGTGGAAAAATGTCATGAAAGTTTATTTGTAATCTCTCCTGTTTAAGAAATATTGTATATCTATCTATCTATCGATCTATCTATCTATCTATCTATCTATCTATCTATCTATCTATCTCAGTATATATTGGTTTGGTTTGTTTTGTTTTATGGCATATCAACCTCAATTGATGCCGACCAGATTTTTATTGATGGTAATATTTTTTATCTATCTATCTATCTTTCTCTCTCTCTCTCTCTCTCTATATATATATATATATATATATATATATATCATTCTGATCATCATCTATCAGCGGTAAAATTAAAAAAAAACAGGTTCTCTCAACTACATGTATAGTAAAGCAATGGGTTCCTTAATTTTTCTATAGCCTATACTTTACCATATAGATATAATTTAGAAATAAATCAAACTACAGATACTCACGTCAAAATTCATGCAATAAGGTTATCAATCCAGGCTGAAATACACTGATTATAAAAATGATATGGTCAACACTGTTTTTTAATAAAAGATTAAAAATTAAATGTTGTAGCTGCTATATGGCCAAACACCTTTGTGATAAAAACAATAAAGAGAAAGTTACTACTCCATATAAATCATAGAACAATCTTGCCCAAATTAATTCTCAACCAGCGCTGTTAGATTTGAATTAACATCTTTCTTGTAGAAGGATACAACTAGTCTGAATAAATATACTTAGGAAAGACAGGAATTTAAAAATTTCTTATGACTTTTCTGTCATTAGTTATCTTGATTTAATTTATTTTTTAGTTCAGTATCATAAGCTATAGATAGATAAATAGCAGTGATGGGATTCGGAAGGTTCATGCAAACCTGTTCTTGGAATTTTATGAGCTCAGTGAACCCACTGCTAGCTGCAGCTCAAACAAACAAACTACTAATTTTAGATTGTCTACAAATTGTAGTCACATAATCGGTTGAGGATGTAAATCCAGGTGATTAAATAAAGTTTAATACAAATTTCATGAACTGCTGAACCTGCCTCAGCAAGATACTTGTAATATTCAAGAAATAGTTATTCCCTGGAAAGCTATGGAAAAAAGCTGAATGGCTTCAGTAAAATTGTTCATCACATTAATCCTTTTATGATTTTCATGACATTTCATAAAATTTCCTGACAAACTTTCATAATCCTGTAACTCTTCAATGTGTACAAAGAGCAAAAACTACTATCAGTACAAAATGCTATTAGTTCTTCTGAGGCATAAAAAGGTTTTTCAAGAATGAATATTATATACTCAGATAAAAGAAGCTGCCTTACAGTGGAAAATGCAGCAAACTTGATGACAATTAATCTTATTGGTTTCCCTTTAGATTTATGGAATGCCACTCCTTTCATTAAAACATAGCTTAGAAAAAATCACAGTGCTGATGACAACAGTGTGAGGACAAAAAAGCTGGAAACAGCAATCAAGTAACTATTTGGAAATTTTTCAAATGAAAGATCATGAATAAAAAAATTCAAAGCATTTCCTTTAATTATTTTCCTTTCAAAATAATAATGTGCAATGTAATGCAGATTAATTTTGGTATTTTTGAATATGCACAAGAAAAGTTTGCTTTATTCCTAAATTATATCTATATAGTAAAGTATAGACTATAGAAAAATAAAGGTACCCATTGCTTTAATATACCTGTAGGTGAGAGAACCTATTCTTTAAATTTTTGAATTGATAGATAGATGATGATCAGAATGAGATAGATAGATAGATAGATAGATAGATAGATATACAATATTTCTTAAATAGGAGAGATTAAAAATAAACTTTCAGGGCATTTTCCACTTCACTGCCAGAGTAATCTATGCAAATATGAGGAGAGGAATTTTTACCATTGATAAATTGAGGAAGAATTTCAAACCAATGTACTTTGTACCCTGTGTATATATATGAAATAAAATTCCAATATACCCAACTATAAGGATCATCAGAAATTAACAGTTCATCACTGCTAGAGACTTAATTTCATTTGGGACTATTCAATGATTGAAGTTTACAATGTATAGATCACAGAATATAGTTAAAGAAACATCAGTTTCCCAGGTTTTTGTAAGCTTCATTTATACATTGAAAAATTTATAATTTAATCTAAAACAATAAATGTGTAAAATTGTACAAATCTTACTTTCTCTAATTTAAGACAGATTTTGATCCCCACAAAAATATTCACATATTTCAGAACAAAGGAATATTCCTTACTAAATTACTCATAAACAGTATTTTGCAACTAATCACAGAACCCAGCAGCATCAAATTTGATCTGTACTTTGATGAGTTAGCACTTCAGAATACTAGGGGCTGTAAACAATGTTGGCCCCTTGCTTAGTAACTAAATAAGTATAATAAACATCCTGACATTTTCTATATGTTTCTTTTTTTCCCCTGACCATAACTTTTGTCATACTAAACATAAAATAAACAAAGGGATCCTTTCCTGATTCAACATAAGGAGATTTGTGACATATCCACTTACACCAGCATTTGGCTGTTTGAACAGCATGGCAAAACTAATTTGCAAATAATAATTCAGGCAGGGTGCACATGTGCACACATGCACAGATCATAAGCAGAAGTGTTGGAAATTGATAAGTTGATCATTGTCAAAATGAACAAATATCCTGACTTAAAAAGTTTCAATCCATACATAAATAATTGTATCATTTTTTTATGTTTTAATGCTACAATCTTCATTAGCAGAAATAAGAGTATGTAATGTTTTAATTTAGTGATATTTCCCCCCGAATTTTTGTCATACAAGTTCTTTAAAATAAAATAAATGAGACAGTTCATTCTTGATGTTTTCTCTGTTCCTTTGTCAGAAAAGTTTCATGAATTGTAATATTTTTATTTTAGAAATAATTATTGCTAAACGAAACTTGCTAAATATTTTGGGCACCTTCTGTAAAATTATGTTAAGTATGTTAGTCCATTATGAGTTTATTCACACTCACTGTGTGCTCCCCAATTGTGGCCTTTTACCATATTAATTCAAGTGTAACATTATCGTTGTACAGACTAAAGTTGTTGGAAGATTTATCTTATATCCAAGAATTTAATTTATTATACTAACAGACCTATGAATATGAGACTAAATCCCACACAAGTGAAATGAATTTTAATTCACCTTTGGTCTGCATCAATATTGGGAAGTAGGTGTGTGTTTTTGGGAGTTTTCTCCAAATTTTGATCTCCTTCTTGAGAAGATATGAGAAACACTCTCAGGTGGAGTACATATATTTTTCTAGCATCTATTTCTCCTACATGCACATATCCTAAGCACAGCTGGGTCAACCACCTGTTTACATGTCAGAGGCAGCCACTGACATCTTGTAAGTCATGAATCTGCAACTGGTGGCTATGAGATAACCTTTCATGTCAGCCTACTGACACATCTGACATGTTGCAACACTGAGTGCAAATTCTGTTTTGGTATCATTTTGGATGAGCCCAGTACATTCACTTCTCTTAGAACAAATTTTCTTTATTGGCATGAAATTTCCACGGATGAACACCATGCTACAAAACCATGATACATAACCATGCTACCTAACAATGCTACAAAGCCATTCTACCTAGTCATGCTATCTAACCATGCTACATATCCATGATACCTAACGATGATATCTAACCAGGCTACAAAACCATTCTACATAACCAAGTTATCTAACCATGCTACAAAACCATTCTACATAACCAAGCTATCTAACCATGCTACAAATCCATTCTAACAAACCATGCTATCTAACCATGCTACAAAGCCATTTTACCTAACCATGCTATCTAACCATGTTACAAAACCATTCTACCAAACCATGCTATCTAACCATGCTACAAAACCATTCTACCTAACCATGTTATTTAACCATGCTACCTAACCATGCTACAAAACCATTCTGCCTAACCATGATACAAAACCATTCTATCTAACCATGCTATCTAAACATGCTACAAAACCATTCTATTTAACTAAGCTATCTAACCATACTATCTAACCGTGCTACAAAACCAAGCTATCTAACCATACTATCTATGCTACAAAACCATTCTACCAAACCATGCTATCTAACCATGCTACAAAACCATTCTACCAAACCATGTTACAAAACCATTCTACCTAACCATGCTACCTAACCATGCTACAAAACCATTCTACCCAACCATGATACAAAACCATTCTACCTAACCATGATACAAAACCATTCTACCTAACCATGATGATACAAAACCATTCTCCCTATGATACATAACCATAGTAAATAATTAATCTTTCAGATTAAAATAAGATCTCAAATATTTTCACATATATTGACTCTATTCCATTTCATGAAAAAATGGTGAAAGAAAAGTTAAATTAAATTAAAGTCTAGAAATTAAAACAAAAGACCAAAAAGAAAAGTTTTAATTCAGAGATTTATGAGACTTTTTTGCTTTGTCATTTGCTCTTGATTTGCAAAAGTTAGCGATTAAAGAGTAAACTGAGCCATGAAGCTGCCATTTCTGCTGTTTGTTCAAACACCAATGAATTTATGCAAAAGATCACAGACAGTAGATTAAAATGTCATGAACTTCAACATTGCATCTCAACAAGTTTGCAGCCTAAGAAATTGAAGAGAATGTCAAATTTGATGAGTTCTGTACTTAAGAAGTGAGATAGAAGTTCAGTTAACCAATTCTTATTCCTCTAAGCAGCCAGATTTTCAGGCCAACATGTGACCTTTGAACTTAGGGAAAAAAATTGAATCATATAGAAGGTTTTTCTTTTCAAAAAATAACAAGAACATATTTTCAGCATAAAGTAAAGTAATGAGATGCAATGTTGATTTTCTAGTAAAGTTTTATTTTAATTCAGATATTTATATAAATACCAACTTATGTGGCAGAGCTAGAAATAAAGTTGGGTAGAGATGACAATATAAAATAAAATGTTAATATAAAAGGAAAACAGAAAAAGGAAAGGTATTGAATAATAAAATATTACGAAGCAGATAGAATACCAAAAGATATGTTGAATCTTTCTGGGAAACAAGTGAAAATATTATTGTGTCCTTTTTTGTAAGGTTTAGAGCAGTTATGGGCAAACTGTGGTATTCAAGCCATATGTGGCCCGATTGACATTCTGAATGACACATCTAATTTCATGGGGAAAATAACATTACGAAAATCTTGTTTGTTTCTTTTTTTTTCTTACTTATTCACCCACACACTCTCATACATAGCAACATGCATAAACAATAATTAAGTACAATGTTTCTTGGATTTTGTAATGTTTTGTTGAAGATAACATTGTCAGCATTTTAAACGATTGGTGATTTTTACTAAGGAAGATCATAAGTGTAAACACTTTTTGATTCAGAAAAAGGAAACGTTTATTATAATTATTTTTCGCTAGAGAATAAATATACTTCTTTTTAAAATTTTTTTAGCATTGTCAAATGAATAAATTAGAAACAAATCACATACAATAGTTCACGTTAATTATTTTGTCGTCAGTGATAATATTATAAGTTCTTCAGTTCTTTTCTTAATTATAGAAGGAATCTTTTCTCCAAAGCAAAAAAATCAAATTTTCTACATTTGTCTAAGACTACTGCTTATACACGTCACCTTTTGTTGAGAAGATGGGTTCAGTATCTTTAAGGAAATTTTTTTTTTTTTTTAGTAGTGCAGCTGGCATTATGATGAGCTGTGTCTCATGTGGTCCACAGTTCGGAAAAGGTTTCTCATACCTGGTTTAGTGTAACTGCTGATATCTGCATAGTTTTCATGTTGAAGTATATACAATCAGGCATGGGACAACTTCCCAAACCTTTTCTCATCCTGTACATGTGCATATTTCATCCTGATGATGTGTCACGTTGACATGGTAGGACAGCTGTATGCTTCAACAACCACCAGAGCTATGTGGGCAGGGACTTCACTCTTCGCAGGTCCAACCAAGCTCAACAGGTCTGTGGGGTAGGAGCCAAATGAAAGTCACACCCTGGTCCTCCAGGTTAGGGGTTGTGCAGTAGGCTTACAACTTACTCAAAAACTACCTTGTTACAGAAATCTCAATGATATCTTCAAACAATGACATGGCCGAAGAAGAGTCCTCCAAAATGGAGCATATGACACATGCTAGTGAAAATCCCCCAGGAAAGCAGCCAACATGACATGGCCCAAGCTGACAAGGATCACCCAGAACGACATCCATTAGAAAGGTGTTGTTGTGGTCCTATGTCCCCCAAGGAATTAAGAAGCATAATGAAGGAATGTTGACATGTGCATATTTGTTTTTTTTTTGAGTTAGTAGACTTTGTATACATGAATTTGTGTCTACATGACGTCAGATGTATTTGCTTGGTTACTGCCTCTTGCTTTTATTACCATTTATATTGAAGGCTTGAACCTTAGCAGAAAGGAGGTATTCTTGTTCATATTTTAATGTAACTCCTTATGACCTAATGTCAAAATTTAATAAGTCAATACTCTATTTGTGGAATATTGTGCAACTGTTTAACAATTCAAAAAATAACAACAGAAAATCCAAAGAATAAAATAGAAATTCTGAAACGCTCATTTAGATATAGATACCTCAGAAATCAAACTTACTGGGATCTGGTGGATAAGGGACTAACCCCACTTTTAAAATGGAGATACTTATCAAGAGCTAGAACACCTAATAACTTCCGTGATCGATGTGACCTGTGCATAGCAGAAAAAATTTTTATTATTAAAGATAAGAATCAAGATGAATTGCTGAACCTTTGTAATGAGATATTTTCTAAATGTAGACATAAGAAACGATTCAAAACATAAACACCATTTTGTAACATGCTGTCACTTATGTCAGTTACATCTTGGTTCAATAACATCAGGCATGACATTTTAATGGAATGACTATTATGTTTATTATGTTTATCTCTCTCTCTCTCTATATATATATATATATATATATCATTGTGTATGTTTATGTGATGCGCTATGTATTTTAAATTTTTTTTGAGACAAAATTTTTTTAAATTTTACTTTTTTAAATTTTACATTTTGATTTATATGTATATGTATATGTACGTACCTGTGTGTGTATATGTGTATATATGTAGGTGTGTATATAGGTATATGTATGTGTATGTATGTATGTATGTATATGTATATGTATGCATATATATGTATATGTATATATATATGTATGTGTATAGGGATGTATGTATATGTAGGTAGATGTATATGTAGATGTGTTTATATCTGTGTGTATGTTTTGGTATGCATGTACTCATATATATCTGTATATGCATGTATATGTATGTATATATGTATGTATGTATAGTTAGATGGATAGATATAGGGATACATTGTTTATTTGTTTAGATGGGTGTATGTAATTGTATGGAGATATAAGGTTTTATGTATATATGTTTATGTGCACGTATGTGTATGTCCGTATGTATATATGTGTGTAAATGTGTATATCTATGTAGGAGTGGATGTGTATGGATGCATGTGTATATGTATGTATGTGTGTGTATATTTATGTATGTATATGTATACATGTATGTGTGTATGTGTGTGTATGTGTATGTATGTATATGAGAATATATATATGTATATGTGTATGTGTGTACATGGGTATATATGTGTGTATGTGGGTACACGCCTATATGTATGTATGTACGTGTATATGTTATTGTGTATGTGTGTATAAGCATGTGTTTTTGAACATAGAAATATAGGTCCTTGCTAGATTAGATAATTGTTATATTTATTTTTTATATGTTTATATTTGATTTGTAACCTGTAGTCGATATTAATTTTGTCAAATTTTCTTAATTACACAGTGGCCCTTTCAGTAAATGTCCTTCAGTTTTAGTTTCCCCCACTCCATCTCTCTCCCCCACCCCTTTTTCTTTTCTACTCCCTCCCTCTTCTTCTGATCTTTAAGATTAGATCGTCTATTGTGTGTGTATGTCACCACAAAATGTATCCTTTCCGGTTACATCTTTAATGTATTAGACATCCGACAACATTCATATTTCTCTCACTTAAACCGTCTTCAACTCTCTAAAACTTCTCTCTGTTAAGTTTTAATCTCCCACCTTCTCTTGTCTGTTACCCCTCTCTTTAGCTCTAACATTCGTCCCACACTCTCATACTTACACTCTCTCTAAATTCTATTTTTTATTTCTGAAGTTGTTTTTTCTGTTTTCTTTTTGAATTTGTAGGTCTGATGAATTGGATCATATTTACGATTCCAATGGAATAAATTATGACCATGGAATATTAGTGTTTAAGCCTTTTCATTATATCCTTACTCTGTCCTGGACATTGAGTTCTACCTGGATTCTATCCTCTTGGAATTTTTTTTTTTATTCAAAAAAATATATATGTATGTGTATGCATGTATGTATATATATTTATATATTTTGCATATGTATGTGTATATTTACCACTAATATTATATATATATATATATATATATATATATATATATATATATATATATATATATATGATGGACTCTCTCCCATCGAATTTGATGTATGAGGTTCTTACAACCACAAACTAATTATCTGCATGCCTATGATGGGCATAACTTTTGAGACTGGCTCGGGAATTGCACAAAAGACCACAACCAGTACAGGAGAATGTAGTATATCCAAATGTAGCAGGAACACTGTTAGCTGTCTTGATTTCATGTTTTAATCAGCCGACTGATGCTAACTTCTTGATGGTGTATTATTCCTGAATGGCAGCTTGAAAGATACTCTGATCTCTTCATAGCTACCTCTTCAAAGTTCTTGAATGGAATGTTGACACAAGAAAGGTTGCTTTTCAGTTTATCTTTATACCTGAGTCAAGGTCTACCAACATTTCTATGATCGCTATAGGATTCACTGTAAAAAAGAACTTTTGGTATGTGATCATCACTCATCCTTGCTACATGTCCAGCCCAAAGGAAAGTTTGGCTATGGGTTCACCATTGTCCCCAATGATGCTAAATATATACATGGAATACCTTGAGTAAATGGTTTTAGAAATGGCACCACTAAATCCAACATTATGTTTGAGATATGTGTATAATAACTTTATATCCTGGCCACACCAAGAAGATGTATAAATATTGCTGAGCCATGTGGACTCAATAAAACCTTCATTCTAGTTCACAATAGAAGAAAATGATAGTCAGCAAGCTTTTCTGCATGTACTAATAACTAGCATATATATCACAAACTGGACAATAACTCCTACCATCCCTACAGTGTGAATAAAGGGATTGCTTGATTGCCTACACTACTGGGTGAAAATTGAAGTGATGTGGTGATCCAGACACATACCAAGAAGAAATGATTAGCATTAAATGTACACTTCAGAATAACAATTACCCAGAAAGTATGACATCAGCATTTACTGATGTGACCAGAAGGGACAAGGAAGATGACCCAAAAATTATCACCTTATATCAAGGGCTTATCAGAAAAGATTCAGTAGATCTGTGATCCATATAACATCAGGACAATATTGAGAAACAGATCCACTCAACAGATAAATCTCTGCTGAATAAAGCCTAAAACAGGAGAATATGACCAAGAATTGTCTGTACTGTAGCAGAGAATATAACAATGAAACAACCTTCTCCCTAAAATTAAGGCTAGAGGAATATCAAAAAGCCATAGGGAGAAGTGAAATGATGAAATGAGGCATGACTGATCATGTATGGAGGGAATGGAGTGGTCGCTAGCACCTGTGGAACGGAAGGAAAATACTGGACAGGGAAGAACATTGGAGAGCTAGATATCTGAAAGAATCAGTACATATGCTTGGATATGAGGACCTCCTTAGTAGGCCTAGCATAGAAATAAATACAATATGGGAGCCACTAATAAAGAAAGAAAGACAAATGACAGCAAGTCTTCAAGTGCAGCAGCAGCAGCAACAGTAATCAAAACATGTTCAATGACGTTTGGGTTTAAAGCTCTAAGTTTACTCCAGAAATTGTCTTACAAGTAAAAGCATTAGTTAGTGAATTTGAGGACATCATGATTGTGAGTTCAATCCCTATGTCAGGCAGGGTGTACTTGTACTCAGTGAAAATGAGAAGGCAATAACTGAACAGTGCTAAATAAAATAAGAATTATATGATATCCCTAGACATGATAAGTGGATGGAATGAGAACAGCCTACCCCTGTAGATTAAATAAAGGGTTCAGTTTGGGATTACCTGTAGGTTATCCAGATGAATATACACCTGAAGAAGGCCAGAGGGCACAATGGCCGAAACATTGTGATAGCAACAACAAAGATGAGTACAATAATCAAAATATAAATAGTGTAAATAAAGATAATTCCTTATCCCAGAAATTCTGGAAAAAATGCAACACAATTATCCTGTGCCAATTCCTCATATCAAGTGAATCTGTAAGTGAAATTAAGATTGAAAAGTTGGATGTTAAGTTGAATGATACGTTAGATGATAAGTTGGCTGGAGGTCACAACTTTGAAGAAGGAAATAATTCTTGACTGCCTCAAATCATTGTTTAGTGTAATTAAAATTCAGTGTGTAGTTAAGTGAGATGATTTTCGGCAATAATGTGCTTGTTGGTGAAGGGTGAGTGAGAAAGTAAGAGAGACAGGCAGAGTGTGGGCATGAAGAGACATAAGAGATTAGTGGTGCCAACAAAATTGCTAAAATAAAAATAATAATAATAATAATAATAATATCTCTCCTCATTTTATTTGGTTTTCCTCATTTTCTGGTGGTGCGGAAAATG
>OZ010579.1:1378297-1420797 GCA_963932145.1 Acanthosepion lycidas | reverse complement strand
TGTTACAGAAGACACTTTAATACACGTATTTCAGAGCTGGGAGATAACAGCAATCGATAGAATGAAAAAAGGATTAAATAAATTAGATGCATCTGTAAAATTGTCCATGATTCAAAAAAATTAGTTTTTCTTATCATTTCTTTAAATGCCACATGTTAGGAAATGAATAAAATTAAAATTTACACATTTTAGTTTTATTAAATGAACTTAAAAATTTTTGAAATGAACAACTGTTGTGCTTATCTTAAAATGTCATTAACCCTTTGAGCCCTGTGTTCCTAAACAATTTTAACCCTTCTGCCTGAGCTCCCGAGTCAAAATTTGCAAATAATTGGCATGTAATGTTTCACAGTAGATATAAAAATAGTTACAAATGTTTACCCATCATTCAACCAGTGGTTGGGCATTAAGTCATTTTTCTCTACCACTGTTCAACTGGTGGCTGGGCATTAAGTCATTTTTCTCTACCACCAGTAAAGTGGTGGTCAGGAATCAAAGGCTTAATATTTATTTGTGACTAGTATTTCTTTCATCCTATTTCTCTTTCTTTTACACTTATTCATAACAGTGTGAAGTTGTTTGAATTTCTTAGCTGAAACATTGTCTATCATTATTTCTGTCACTTTTTATTGCAACTTCCAGATTGTTATTCTATGATCATTAGTAAGTATAACAGATCAGAAATAGACAATGCCTCTGGCTAGATTTGAACTTGTATACCTTACCCTTGGCAACCTGTTTTCAGTGGCAACGACTTAACAAGGTGGTCAACTGGTAGAATCATCCAAATTTAATCTAATAGCTAAATTCTTCTCCAAATGCGAATGGTACTATCTTGTTCTTTGAATTTCTTAAATGAATTATATTACTTCTGTTCTATAATAGTTGTTGCATTTGGTGTATGAAATATAGAAATGTAACAATTATTATGCAACTGAGATAATATTCATTTTTGATAAGTATTTCTTTCATGTTACTTTTTATTTCAATTCCCAACTGGCAGTTTCCGCTTCATTTCCAATTTGCACTGCTTAACAACTGCCTACTTGGAAAGAAGTTTTAGCACCAAAAAGTCATTAATTCTGTGATTTCAAACCAGAGATTGTCAGTAAAAAGAAAAGTATATAAGTCTGTATCTGTCAGGGTGTGTGTGGATCAATGATTCCCAATTTGGAGCATATGCCCCACCAGTGGGGCATGGTAATATTTTGGTGGGGCATGCATACCCTTCAGCTTACTATACCAATGTGAGCTCAAATTTCATTTTGCATAATTATTTCAATATTTAAAATGATCAAAGTATATTACAGAATAAGCTTCAAATATTTTATTTTTCTGCCTCTCAGTTCACTATAATATGTTTTGAAACTATATATATTTAACTGTCCACTATTTACATTTGTCACCAAGTTTATCACAACATTTTGGCGGTTGTACGCTCTGGCCTTCATCAGGTGGTTGGAATGTCAAACTGAACCCTTTATTTTGCTCACTGGAGTAGACTATTCTAGTTCCAAGTTCAACCCCAGTGAGCGAAATAAAGAGTTCAGTTCAACATTCCAACCACCTGAAGAAGGCCGGAGCGTACAACAGCCGAAACGTTGTAATAAATATGGCGACAAAGATGAGGACAATAGTCCGAATAATGTAAATAGTGTACATAATACCTCATCTCAGAAATATAGACAGATATTTAACTGTCTTTTTGTTTTTTTTAATTTTCTGTTTCATGGATGCCATGGTCTTTGGAGGCTTGTTTACAGACCAAGTTAATGGCCTTTTAAGCTTCTTTCACATGAATTGCAGTAAAAGTTTGAATATGTAAGAATTAAATATTACAGGAGGGATACCAGAATTTTAGAAATACCAAAGTGGGGCATGGCCCCAAATTATTAGGTTGGTGCAAAAATAATGACATAATAATGTCGTTTTTTGACGTATTTTTTAACATCAAAAAACGACATTATTACGTCATTATTTTTGCACCAACCACTGGTGTAGATGAAGATATAAAAAAAAGCATTCCAAAAGGTATAAGTGAAAAATAAGAATTGTTTTTGTTTGTTTTTTGTTTAATATAAAAGAATATTTTTTTATACAGAGGCTGAACCCTATCCAATGAAAGAGTTATTTGTTGTGGTTTCATTTAATTTATAAAATTCTAATGAAATGTGTGTTGGCCATTTGCCGAAAGTCCTTTCATCCATCTTTTTATTTTACTGGTCTAGTGAGTTACAGCTTCTGCTACTGGATTTGGGTCTCTATTTATATTATTTCACAAACATAAAAGGACTTGAAATATTAAAGTCTCAGGTAAGACTGGCTCTGGCGAAGATGAAGAGAAACTAAGCAGCAGAGCCAGATGGAATTGTAAAAAGAGATGCTAACAGCCATAGACAATTTCAGGATCAACAAGATTATAGAAATAAAAACTGAAATATAGAACAGTGGCAAGTTCAGCTTAGTAAATCCAGCTTTGTAGTGCAATTAAGTAATCAGGTTCAAATGAATGTGAGCTACATTGGACAATTAGCTTAATGAGCCAGATAACTAATCTTATTATATGGATTCTGATGACTAAAGCACATAACACAATTAGACCAGAAACAGGGCAAGAACAGTTTGTTGCATTAATGACACTGAAACAAGGAATGCAATATTTATAGTCAGAATGATATCAGAGCAAGCAATACAGAGATAGAGAGATTGATCCCTATGTTTCATATACTACACAAAAGGATTTGATAATGCACAACAAAAAAGTCTATTTGAACTTCTAGGTAAAATATTACATTAATCTAGAATATTTCCTGGGAGGAAACTGCTTGTATATGGATAGAAATTAAATAGAACAAATACATAAAATAGAAAGGGGCTTAAGACAAGAATGTATCTTCTCACTGCATTTATTTAACCTTTGCAGTGAGATGATCCTAAGAGAATTAGAAGTCCTACCAGTTGTTAGTGAGTATAATCTTATGTAAGTGACACAGTATTGATGGCAGAAACAGAATGAAAACTGTAGTATCTCCTAGAGTGGTTACTAAAGGAAAGTGGGGAAAAAAGGACTCATCACCATTTGTTAAAAGACAGAATGTATCATTGTCAACATGAAGAACACCTCAAGATGGGAGCTATGAATTGAAGATTTCAAAATCAAGTACCAAAATTTAAAGTGAGAGCAAAAAATGGAAAAATGTGAAAACAAATCAGAAAGTGTATTGGAATAGTGAACGATACTTCCCAAAAGCTAAATGTATTAAAAAACAGGAAAACTTAATTAGAAACAAAAAAAATGTGCTGCATTGCTATGTAATATCAATCTTCTTATATAGTAGTTAATGCTGGACAGTTTCCTCACAGATAAAGAAGAAATTTGAGGCATCAGGAATGTGGTTCTACAGAAGGATGCTAAGAATACCATGGATGGGGCATATAAGCAGCGAGGAAGTATAAGGAAAAATAGAAAGAAAAAGGACACATATTTAAAATCAGAAAGAGACAACTGAAATTTCTGGGACATATAATGAAGAATAAGTCTTGCAAAATTTGACACTCACAGGGACATACAGAAAATAAGAGAGGAAGAGGGGAACAGTGAATAACCTACTTCACAAGAGTTACAAAGGATAGAAAGTAGTGGAGAATCATCATCTCTCACATCCTAGAAGAATATGGTATATAAAAGAAGATGATCTATATTATGGGAGTAGACTAAGAAAATATAGGCTTGTGGCAAAATTTTGCTGAAAAATTTGTTTCTTAAAAATTCTGTTTGGGCACATTTTGGCTTATATTTTGCTTATTGTAATTTCCTCTTGGGTTAAATTTGTAAAGGTTCTACAAGGTGTCTAAATTAGAGTTTGCTTCATTAAGTATGGTAGTGTGCAGATGTTTGGTGATGTCTGGGACCAACTACTTGATTGTATGTCTCTAACACCCAAATAATTGTTATTCCCCATATTCATTAGCTGAAAGTATTGCACGTTTTCTTTTTTTTTTAATCATTTCACCTGTAAGAAAGGCAATAAAGCCACTAAAATGCAAGAGGTTACTGAGTATTAGAGAGTATGTAAAAAAAAGAAAAATACAATTAAGTAGAGAAAAACAAAAAAGAACAAGAATTAGGAAGACAGAAGATAATGATTTGCATTGAATTTAATTTTTTGAAGATCAAAGTCAACTGGAAAGCAAGAAACCAGAAGAATGTTCCTGAAGCAAGAAGTGCAAGAAAATAAATTGTTAGCAAAGAATTTAAGGTTGCATCTAGCCATTTCAACTGTAAAATGATGAGATCTTGCCACCAATCTCATAGTGCACTAGAATCCATAAAGTCTTGGTACCATAGAGGAAAGTTCATCAGAAAAGTTACCATGAAAGTATTTATAGAAAAGGCAAAGGGAAGCTACATTACCATGGGGGTAAAGTGACTGAAGCCAAGATGCCAGGTCAAGACCAATAAAATTGCAGATTCTTCTTTGGATTTCATCAAGAATCTATAAATATATAGCAGGTGCACCAGGCCAAATGTGGCAGAAATCTTCAAGATTCCTTTTAGATGACAAGAATATTTGTGGAACTTTATTTTTGGATCTTGCAAACGTTTTGAAACTTTCCCCACTGATGATAAACTCAGATGCCATAAATCTAATAAAAATAACTGTTAAATCGAGTTCACAAGTGATCCCATATGAGATTTAATTTTGCTTGAAAATTCTCCTTCCAACAGGTGTTCAATGCTTGCAATAACATTATCTCACTTTTCATGGATTACTTACACATTATCATGGAGGGAGATCCATTTTGCATTGCATTGTCTTTTAAAAACCAAGAAAATGATTTTAACATTTCCAAAAGAGAAGTAGATGAAAAAAAAAAAAAAGTAAACGGTTTCTCCAGAACTCAAAAAAAATGTAACAACAGGTTGTACCTCACTTATATGAACACATGCCAAATTGAGGCTGTTGTTCTTACAATTCACAAACAGAACTTTTGAGTTAAGTTTAAGATGTTTATTGGACACATCTAATCACTCTAGCTATAAATGCTGCATTACCATGCTTGGACACACCAGTCATTAATGGAAATTCTTTTTTTTCTAATTTTTCTAAAAATTTTATTTACCAAAGTGACCTTTTATAATGATTTGAAAAAAATTCAGATATACCTTCTTTATATCTTGTGATATGTTCCAGAAAGGGATATATTTGTTTGAAGTAGAAAAGGGGTTTTTGACTACTGTAACCGGGTAGGACAATCTAGCAGGTAACCATAATGGACTGGTCCTCATCGTAGTGGTAGGCAATAGGCGAAGACAATAGGTGTTGTTAATTTTGAATGATGTTTCTTTTGTCTTATTTCTCTTGCTTTTGTATCTGCTAATAGTAATCTTCAGTTAGTATTGGTGATTATTCATTTTTAATCGTATTTCTTTCATCTTATCTTCGCTTTTGATATGTCCCGGAAAGGGATATATTTGTTTGAAGTAGCAAAGTGGTTGTTGACTACTGTAACTGGGTAGGACAATCTAGAAGGTGACCATCATGGACTGGTCCTTGTTGTAGTGGTAAGCAATAGCTGAAGACAATAGTCATTGTCCATGTGCTTCCACATCAGTCTGTATTTATGGCTGACACCAGCTAATCATATTACTGTGGTGGGAAACCAGGTGTATGCATATTCATTGCATCAACTTGTTTTCTGTTTTCATTAAAATGAATATCATGCAGAATTTCTGAAAACTGATCTTCATTGAAAATGTCGGTAGTTGAATCCAGCATTATTACAAAATATTTTTTATTTTTAATTTTGAAAATTATTTTTTCTTGAGAGTTTCACCAAGAACATTGATTATTTCATTTTGAGTTCTGTTGGGAAAATGGCTAGTACTTTTTGGTTTCTCTTTCTCCCTCACCACAAGTGTCCAGCTAAGATTACATCCGACTTGGCCAAAAATCTGATTGCTACCAGAAAGTCTCCTGCATTTTCACTGATTGCCTCCCTTGGCTCTGATAAATTTAATATTCCTTCTCCACAATGACCTCTGTTCTGCCAGAAATTATATAACTTCAACAGTTTGTTCAGTTATTGCTTTCTATTTTTCTTTTCGGCAGACATTTGCAGTTAAAGTTCATCTTCTTTTGTAGTTGAACTCTTTTGAACTATAAGGTTCCAGTGTTCCCCTATGAGTCAGCCTGTGACAATTGCTTTTCAATGCTAGTACAATGAAGTTAACAGAGACGCATTCAAAAACTACATTTTTATTTAACTTTTTAATTGTGTTACACCCCAACCACAATATGGATGCCAGGGACATCACACCCTTTTCTTCACTTTCTGCAAACTACCTATTTAGTAAAATATTTTAATTTGTTTATTAAATTAGGTTTTTAAGCTAAACTAGGCCTACCATATATTTGATGATGCAAAAATTCAGAATCATATAGAAAAAATTTTACTCTGTTATTATGGGTAGGATTTAAGAAACAAATACATCAAAGGCTTCATTCACTCTCTAAGGATTACATATTGAATAGCAAATTCTGACAGTGAGTAAAAGTAAATAATGGTTATATTTATTGACTTTGCCTTTGAACTCTCTCTCTCTCTATATATATATATAATCAATTGGCTGTAGGTTATCTGGCAATTCTTCCAATTAAACCATCTTCAATGAAGCCAAGAAAGACAATGAAATGACTATAAAAGATAGTGGATTCCCAGCAGCACTCACATACACACCACACAGTGTAAAAAAAAACAACAGGAAAAGAAACATCATATGGTTCAACCCACTGTACAACAAAAACATAAAACAAACACAGGAAAAATATTCATTAAACTCATACACAAACACTTCCCAGTATCAAGCACTCTCAACAAGATATTCAACAAAAACACAGTAAAAGCAACTAAAGTTTCACTGAGAACATGACACAAATAATAAAAAAGCACAACCAAAAAAAACAACAAATTGCCCGCACAACTAAAACCTATTTGTAACTGCAGAGCAAAGAACGAATCTCCCATAAATGGCAATTGCTTGCAAAATAATATAATATACCAAGCCATTGTAAAATCATTAGATTACAAAGAAAAAATATACACAGTAGTAGCTGAATGACACTTGAAACAGAGAAACTGCACACAAAAAAACATTCTTTACAAATAATAAATATGTGAACAGCCCAATGCTTTCTAAACATATATGGGAAATTATAAACAAAAACCAAATTATACCAAAATATCATGGAAAATAAGGAAAACAGCATCAGCCTGCAAAAATAAATTAAAAACAACTGTAACATTTGTCTGAAGGAGAAAACAGCTATAATTACCTTCCCAGACCAACACAAATTACTAAATAAATGATCGGAACTTATCTCAAAATGCAAGCATGAAAACAAATTTTTAGTAAGTTACTTAAAAATCAAAAGCTAAAAACGAAATACATTGTAAAATGGCACCACAAAAAATGCAAAGATATGCACTGTATATAATGCACAGAATGTGATATAATTTAGACAAAGGCAATACTTTAAACTAAACAACTAAGATAGCCAAACCCTGAAAAAACAAAAAATGCTAAAAAATCTAAATAAATGAACAAATTAATTAAATAATAAACAAAATAACAAACTATGAATGAGGACATAAATACAAGTAAATGTAATAATAACAATTAATGACAAATAATTAATTAATCAATAATAAATATTGATATGTACCAGAAACTAGGGAAAGGATATAAAACATAGAAAAAAATGAATGTAAAATATTCTTAACAAAGAACTGGTCTTTAAACAAACTTCTATAAATGAAAAATTGCTGCCAAATTCATCTAAAACTTTACATATATATATATATATATATATATATATATATATAGTTCTCCTGCTTTTGCAATCATCAGACAAACAATGAGTTTGTCTGACAATCGCAAAAGCGTGAAACCCAGGGTCACAAACTCACATCAATCCAACCAAATATGTTAGCTCTATCTCTGATATCGCTACCCTGCGACGCTACTCACATAGGAACAAAGTTCAGATTGCTACTCAAGTTTTCTTGTTACACATTCTGTCCATTAGGGCTTTATCGGACTAAATTTGTTATGTTGGTGTGACTACACATGCACATGAACCAGATATATAATTACGTATTTATAGACAGTGTGGACATATGGATCAACACTGCCTGATGACTGCCAGTATTCTAGGTTATTTCAATAAGTTCATAGTCCAACATTTATTTGGTGAATTTGGGTCTGAAATGTTCAATGTATATGATTAAAGAGCAGCATTTTATTAAATGCATTGCCAAGGAAGGAAATTATGTTGAAAAATTAATATTTGTTTTGTAAAGCAAGAGACATTTTCATGATTAGAATTTTTTTTATGATGTAACTGTGTTTATTTATATAAATATACATATACATATAATAGCACTCATCTGTGTGTATATAAAACATTTGCTTCTCATGTGAACTTTATTCTGTCTATAATAAATATTTGATTTTAATCTAAGCAGACAGAATGATAAATTGTTTGGTGACAAGCTTTACATTTCAAATTTTGAGACATCAATAACATACAAAATGTGAATGAGAAATTATTAAAGTTATTTGACATCTTTTTCTGAGATGGCCACTTTTAGCAAGTGGACAACATCTTCCCCAAATTCAATTTAATTATTAAATTATGGAAGAAATGCAAGTTCTACCTGAAACTTAAATAGCATTCACCTGGATTTAAAATAATTACAAATTTATAGATGTATATACAGGTTTCATAAATATATATGTATATAAAGGGTGCAATGTCATCTAAATTGCACAAAAATAACACTGACGTCTCATTTTAACAGATATATTTACCAAAATTACACAAAAATATATTGAAATACTAAACAGTAAATTTATTCAATAAAATCACCATTGGCTTCAACCACAGCCTGCAGATGACTTTGGAATCTCCTGCACCTCTTCTGGATGGTTTCCTTGTTTAAGTTGGTGAATGCTGCCATAATCCTTACCTTCAGTTCATCTTTGGTGTTAAAAGGAGTTTTGTTGGTCTCTCACTCAACTGCACCTCACACACAGTAATCTAGAGGGTTGCAGTTTGGGGAGTTATGTGGCCAGATGTAAGGGGTGATGTGGTTGCAGAAATTGCCTGACACCTATGACTGGGTTCTCCTGCCTGTGTAATATGGTGCAGAGTCCTTTGCCAGACATAGGGTCTTCCAGCAGCCACCCTCTTGACCCACAACAGCACTACCTCCCCAAGGCATTTTATGTAGGCTTCCTTGTTGAGTGAGGCCCTATATGAAGATGAATGGAGGCATAATGTCACTGTCACTAAGTATCACTCCAAAAACCTTCGTAATCACCAGTAGACTCATCCAACTCTTTTTGGATCTTCTTCAATGTCATTAGATTGACATACAAATACTCTAAAATGTTTGTATTTAACCTCCATAAAATATATGGTTGAAGTTTAACTGAACTTATTCAAAATTTCATCTTGCATATTAATTTTACAGCATAAATAGAATTGTTTCAGACATCTTCAGTCAGTCAGTTATGTGCCATGCATGATACACACATAGGTGATCTTGTATCTTATGATACATGACTGACGAGGCAGATTTTTCCCTACAATAGGTTGCCATTTCTTTCTGCAGTAAACCGGTTGCCATTGAAGGCTATAGAACCAGTGTGTTCTGCTATATACCCATAGCTGGGGGGAGAAGAAAGGGATTCATAGCTTTCCCAAGTGAATGTAATGGATTCGACTGGAATTTGAACTCGGTTCTCCGATTCCTCAATCCGAGCTGTTATCCGGTACTCCACTGTGCCTCAGACATTTTGCATCATCATAAAGATAAGTTTTTGTCTTTTAGAGAAAAAAGATAAACGCAATATTCAAATAAATAGACTTAACTTGTAAGGAAATCTGCTACGGTTTGCATCTAAAAAATCCCGTGAAACTTTGAGTACGGATTTATTCTATTACTAATAATAATTATATGTATGTGTATGTGATAATTACTGAATGTGCAAAACAACCAGTCACTATTGGTTTTCATTCTGGTAAGAGATGTAATGATGGCATATAAATATATATATATATATATTCAAACACAGTGGCGTTTCATATCATGTGACGTCAGCGTCTCACGATGGATGCTACTTGTAAACAAACAGTAATTTTAATTTATTTGTAACAAACAGTTATTTCTGAAGAAAGATTGAGGTCAATCTGAAATATCAAATATATATATAAATAAATAAATACTTTCATAAAAAAAACATTATTATTTTTTTAATTTGCAACTTTTTATATATATATATATTAGTAGTAATAATCTTATAAGTATAAGAAATTATACTCGTCCGGAAAACCTTCTGTGTCTTGATTTATGAATAATCAAACCAATACTAAAGAGAAAAAAAAGGTATAAAAAAAGAAAGAACCAAGAACATGTATGTCAGCCTAAAATAATCGTCTAGGATACAAGTCCAAAGAAAAAAAAACCCGATATGAGTAAGTAAAATAACTAAATAAAGTGCTCAATACGTTAAGTAGAGCAGACCTAATTAAACCTAAAGAGCCAGACAAACCTACCAAGGTTTCACCTATGTGGATCATCAGGGAAAAGATGGCTTTCCCTGACGATCCACATAGGTGAAACCTTGGTAGATTTGTCTGGCTCTCTAGGTTTAACTATATATATACATATACATACATATATATATATATATATATATATATATATATATATATAATCAAACAACTCAATGAGACTGCTTACATCTCCAACAAAAAAATGTATACTTGCTCTGCTGATCTCATAGCCGCATACAACCACATCAATATTGACTATCTCTTCTTATTTATTAAAAATCATCTCCCAAATTCTGCCTCCACTGAATGTCTAGATTTGACAGAGGAACTATATGGCTCCACAGAGTTGAACATGTTTGGTGAAGGTCCCAGAACTGAAAGATTTAAAACCTCATCAGGAGTAAGACATGGGTGAAATGAGAGCTCCAGTTTATTTAATCTCTTCCTAGACTATGCCTTGCATATAAAAAAGCAGAGATGTGAAGAGATGGGTATTGATTATTTAAGCATTCTTACCACATCACAAATGAATCTATTAAGAGAAAACAATGTTTGTTTATTTCCTAAGATATTGATGATGTTGGGGGCTCTGTTTATGACATATATATTCATAGTTAGGATAAAAATGATCTTGAAAAATTTCACATCATCTACTTAGTGTTCTAAGTAATAGGACTCAAGATAAACTTTTTCAGAATAGAAACAATGATCTGTAATTGGAATAAAAGCAGTGATGTAATCCACCCTGAATTCATAACAAAAATTCAAGATCTGGAATTAACAATTATTAAACATTTCAAATACCTTCAAGAGGGAGAGTTGTGTATATAATTTTCCTTATTTTTAGAATGTTATTAATGAGATTTACCAACTCTGTGTTAGAAAAACGGTTCAATATATAAATAGATTATTAGCAAGAAACAATATTATTAATGATTTTATTTGCACAATTATCAATATTTAATATTTTGACATCAATGGGACCCAGCTAAAGCAAACCAGTGAAGTCAAATATCTGGGCAGCATATTTACTGAAACTAGAGAGAGAAATTGAGACCAGATGTCAGAAAGCCAACACAGTTACCAACTTGCCCCTCTTCTAAAACATTCTAGCATTTCCATAAGTACCAAGGCAAATCTCATCAATGCCATTTTCCCACTAATGCTGATATACAAGTGCCAGCATGGCCCCTAACAAAAAGAGGAAACTGGTCACTTGTGAGATGAAATGCCTGAGGAGAGGCATGAACGAGACCAGGTGAGACAAGATCAGGTATGAGGCAGTAAGAGATATAGCAGGAACAATACCATACAACACATCAAGCGACAGATGACTGTGTCTCCCTGTGTCAACTAACAGCACAATATTAGTATTTTCATGAGCACCAATGCAAATCTCATCAATGCCATTTTCCTACCAACACTGACATACCAGTGCCAGACATGGCCCCTAACAAAAACACTTGAGTGGAAACTGATCACTTGTGAGATGAAATGCATGAGGAACGCAGTGAACAAGACCAGGCGAGACAAGATCAGGAATGAGGCAGTAAGAGATATAGTAGGAACAATACCAATTATACAACACATCAAACGACAGATGATCAAGTGTTTCAGACACCTCACTCAGTATCAGACACTCTTAGAGCCAAGATATCTCTCTTCCTAGCCATTTGCCTTGCTGCTGATAGATGACTGTGTCTCCCCACGATACCTAACAGCACAAGCAGAAGGAAAAAACTAAACTAAAACTATCAATATTTTATTATGTCTTTTGCATAAATATTCAACCTCCTCATGTAAGTGTTAGTTGAGGGCTCCATTGGCACTGATCATGTCAAACAGACATTTCATTTAGCCATTTGTAAGGCTTCTGCAACTCTCAACATATGTTTAACCATTCTTCAAGGCAGAATCATTCCAAATCATTTAAATTCATTGGCTTCTGTTTATGAAAAGCAATTTTCAATTCATTCCACAAATATTCAATTAGATTAAAAACAGGCAATTGAGAAAAGCTTTTCATTACCCTAATTTTACTTCGAATCAATTCTGAGGTTGTTTTTTTTTTTAAGTATGTATTGGGTTGTTGCCTTTTTAGAATTGCCTACAAAACTAGATGACCAAGGGGAAAAGATTCTTTGAAAGAATGGATTGATAATTTATTGAATCTATTTTCTCTTCTATAATGGTGAGTTTCTAGATACCTGCTGCATAAATGGAACCCTATAAAATGACATCCACGAACAGGCTTCACCATTGGAATTGGATCTTTTGAATTTTTCCCTCCAACTTTATCAGAATTTTATATGTCAAATTTAGAAAAAGAAACTTTTAACATTCCCTAAATCAATAATTATGCCTGTTATGGTAACTATTTATTTATATCAACTAAAAATGTAGACAAAGTTAGAAATTTAAGATCAGTTTTGGAAAATAATTTACTTCTTAAATTCACATATGAACTTAATATCAATAATAAAAATTCATTTTTTAGATATCTTGATTCAAATAATAATAGTTTTAAAACTTGCTTTTTCAAAAAACAACAAACTCGGTTCCATTCTTACAATAATAGTGAATGCTTCTCTAGATACAAAATATTCATCCTAAGTAATTTAATAAGTGCAGCATATTTACGATCTTTTTCAAACGCAATATTTTATAATGAACTTAAAAATATAAAAAAGACACTAATCAACAAGAATTTCCCAAACTGTATAATAAAAAAAACAAATTGACATTAGAATAAAATAAGCAATTTTAGTTGTAGCATGAACCACTCAAAAGTCATTTTATCCAAGAATTTTTTCATTTATCTTGACAATGGTTCTATAATTTCACTTGCGCGAAACATTACTCCCACCATTCTGCTGTTGTCTTCTAACTAGTTTTAGTTGGTTATTTCCAAGGATCCAATCTTTAAACCAGCCATCAGGTCCATCCAGTCTATAGACCAGTCATTAGGTTCATCCAGTCTATAGACCATCTGGTCTATCCAATCTATAGACCAGCCGTCAGGTTCATCCAATCTATAGACCAGCCATCAGGTTCATCTATAGACCAGCCATCTTGTCCATCCAATCTATAGACCAGCCGTCAGGTTCATCCAATCTATAGACCAGCCATCAGGTTCATCTATAGACCAGCCATCTTGTCCATCCAATCTATAGACCAGCAATTAGGTCCATCTGATCTATAGACCGGCCATCAGATTCATCCAATCTTTAGACCTGCCGTCAGGTTCATCCAATCTATAGACCAGCCACCAGGTCCATTCAATCTATAGACCAGCCATCTGGTCCATTCAATCTATAGACCAGCCATCTGGTCCATCCAATCTATAGAAAAGCCATCAGGTCCATCCAATCTATAGACCAGTCATTAGGTTCATCCAATCTATAGACCTGCCATCAGGTTCATCCAATCTATAGAACAGTCATTAGGTTCATCTAATCTATAGACCTGCCATCAGGTTCATCCAATCTATAGACCAGCCATCAGGTCCATCCAGTCTATAGACCAGCCATCTGGTCCATTCAATCTATAGACCAGCCGTCAGGTCCATCCAATCTTTAGACCAGCAATTAGGTCCATCTGATCTATAGACCAGCCATCAGGTCCATCCAATCTTTAGACCAGCCATCAGGTTCATCCAGTCTATAGACCAGCCATCAGGTGTCCATCCGATCTATAGACCAGCCATCAGGTCCATCCAATCTTTAGACCACCCATCAGGTTCATCCAATCTATAAACCACTCATTAGGTTCATCCAGTCTATAGACCAGCCATCAGGTCCATCCAATTTATAGACCAGCCATCAGGTCCATCCAATCTAACTCTATTCATCACAAAAAATACTGTTGAGAAAATAGTTATTTTGTGTATTTCCTTTACTCAATTTACAGATTTTACTTAAATGTGTCTGTTTGGTTGTTTTCATGTCTTTAACCAATTGGTGAGCTATGTTTAACTTTCTCACAATTTCTAAAATTCTGTCATTATGAAATGCTAATAAGTTATTTTTTCTCCATAGAGGAATTCAGTGACACTACTCAGCTATCTGTAACAAGATGAAAAAATGATGAGTTATTCTCAGGTAGGCTTAACTTCTACCACCATACTACCAACATTCAACTCCATGTTATAGACAAACTTAACAGAATAGGAGGATATTATTTCTGAAGCAATGCTTATGTACACACACACACACACACACACACATATAAAGATTTTAGCTTTAAGAGATGAATATGTAGATATTCATGAAATAAATTATAATCAAAATTAATCTTTAAGGCTTTCTTCTTGATATATATATATATATATATATATATATATATATATATCTTGATCTATCTATCTATCTATCTATCTATCTATATATATATATATATATATATATATATATATATATATATATAATAATTATAACCAAAATTAATCTTTACGGTTTTCTTCTTGATTATATATATATATATATATATATATATATATATATATATATATATATATATATATATATATATATATATCAAGAAGAAGTCCTTAAAGATTAATTTTGATTATAATTTATTTCATGACGATAATGCTCCAATACATACTGCTCGAGTGGTTAAGAATTGTATGGAGAGTATGAAAGTGAGCTAGGCCACATGGAGTGGCCTCCCCAATCTCCAGATATCAATATTATTGAACATCTGTGGTGCATTTTGGAGCGACAAGTTAGGAGCCGCTATCCTCCAAAATTGTATCTTAAAGAGCTGGAGCAGGTGTTAATGGAAGAATGGCTGAAAATTCCTCTGGATGAAGTCAGGAAGCTGTATGATTCCATTCCTAGATGTATTAAAGCAGTATGTGAGTCTAAAGGAGGACCAACTCCATATTAAATAAATTTTCTTTGAATTTAACAAGTGTTTCAATTATTTTGTCCAACCCCTGTATATTGAAGTGTGCTGAAAGGTCTCTGTAAAACCAAGAAAGAATTCTCAAATAAATTCTGCTGTTTTGCCAGATTTTGGGAAGTTTAACATAGTATACTTCAATATATGCAATAGTTACATATTATATATACACACCTACCACACACATATATACATGTACATATATATATATATATATATATATATATATATATATATATATATAATCATGCATTGTTATTCCTGCAGCAAAAAGTGAATAGGTTCAAGCTAAAGTCCTTTTGATTCAAGTATTAATTTGAACCTTGCAAGGGGTTTATTCCTTCACATTCTTTCTCTTTGCATGGAATTCACTTATTCATTTATTCTGCTGTCATTATTGTGATTTTGATTTCCCTGTCAGTTTCCTTATCCTGATATTTAAAGTCAACCTCAACTTGCACGAAAAGATTCATTCACATCTGCAAGCAAACATAAGGATAAAAAGGATAGCATGCTTAAAACCCGTCACTTGGTATCAATGCTTAGGCAGAAGCTTAGTTCAGTGAGGAAAAAAAATGGAAAAATTTCTCAATGATAGAAAAAAATCTTTCCTAAGGTGTCGTCAATAAGAACCAATAGTTTAAGATCATAAAAAATGTATTATTAAAAGTATTAGAAGGTGTATGCATAGATACATATATGTGTGAAAGTATGAGTCGGGCTGTGTAGATATTAATGTATCCATAGATATACGTAGCGAGTTTACACCTATATGTGATGCTACATTCTGTTCTTCTTTCTCTATGTGCTTTGTCCCTTCAGGATGTGAACGATCCTTTCCTCAACATCTTATACATTATAGCTCTAGTATCTGTCTATATTTCTGAGATGAGTTATTATGTACACTATTTACATGATTCGAACTATTGTCCTCATCTTTGTTGCTATATTTATTACAATGTTTCGGCTGTTGTACACTCCGGCCATCTTCAGGTGGTTGGAATGTCAAACTGAACCCTTTATTTCACTCAATGGGGTAGACTGTTCTAGTTCCACGTGCCATGTCTAATGGATGTCAGTTATCTCGTGTTAATTCTCCTTAAGGCAGTGGAGAACTTGGAGAAGAGAATTAACAGGAGATAACTGATAAAGTTGGAACTAGAACAGTCTAGTTCTAGTTGGAACTAGAACAGTCTACCCCAGTGAGTAAATAAAGGGTTCAGTTCGACATTCCAATCACCTGAAGAAGGTCGGAGCATAGAACGGACAAAACATTGTAATAAATATGGCGACAAAGATGAGGACAATAGTCTGAATAATGTAAATAGTGTATTATAGCTCTAATCAATATTTGTCCTCTTAAAATCCTTCACAATCTCTGTTATCTACTTACGCAAACTTATTAGGTAGGTTAATCACTGCTTCAGTAAGTCCTGTTAGTGTCAAATTCTCCAAGGTTTCTTTTCTCATTATTTCTCCGTGAAATGTTTAAGGAAATGCCTCCTTTTCATTGCCATTTTCCTTAAAACTTTCCTGTTGTTTTTGCTTAGGCCATGGCATTCTCAGCATCCTTCTGTAAAACTACATTTCTGTTGCCTGAAATACAAGGATGAACTGAATGTTGTCACTACCCTTTTTGAGCAGTAAGTGTTAGTAGCAATTGAGGCAGGCATTGTATTTTGTCATCAATGCTGTTGAGGTTGATTTTACTTGATAAAGTATCTTCTAGATGAATAATGCAAAGCAGATCATTGTTTCTATTGGCATATTGTTTTCTCATACAGTGTTGCTGTGTCATCACATCCTCAGAATAACAGTGTTATCCAATTTATACAGGAAAATGTGAAAAGAATAAAATCTGGTGACGTTTTTCCATTGATATATGGTTAATTTCTGACACTTACAAGCTCACTGAACACATTTACACTGATGAATATCGACTAGCATGGGTACTCTAAATGGCCAACAATGTACTGTGTGTTGTGACACATTCATTTATTCACTTTGATTATTTGGCTGGAAAGTCTCTATTTAATTTTAACATTATCAAGTATTGATCATTCAATGCCTTAAACTACTGTTGATAGTCACTCACATTAACTGAATGTGAGTGATGCACAAACTATTTTGGAAATGCTCAGAACTTGACTTTTTCTCATAACAATTTTGCCTTTATCAAAATTACTCAAATTTTTCTTATTGCCTATCAATGCCAGATTCAACACATCAAAATGAAGTTGTTGGAGTTAAGTTATCTGATTATATAACTTTGATTATGATGTGCATTTGCCATGAGACTGTAGCTGTCATTCTTACATGTCTCTGGTCATGTTTTGGCAAATCAGTGTATGTGAATGGATATATATATATATATATATATATATATATATATATATATATATATATATATATATATATATATATATATATACAGATAGAGAGAAAGAGGAGACATATTCACTCTCTGATTGGCCAATCCTATTTCCAATTATATTAGCAGGCCTTAACAAGTGTATACATTCCTTAGCAAGTTCATAACTCTTTACATTGCATAAAACCAACTAATACATCTGACATACCCACATCTACCAATCTAAGTCAATCTCTTTCCATTAATTAATTAATTAATTAATTATCATAATGATAAAACAGTAAAATAAAACTCAGTGTCTGATGACAAAAAGCCATCAAATGATTGAAAAATTAATTTTGTGTTTAACAAATATAAAATATAGAAATATCATATGCTATCCATGCCAAAGGATGATGATGGTTGCTTTCCAGAAAGAACAAAATGTATCTGAGTGGATTTAGATAATTTATGATTATGATTATGATTATGATAAAATTATGATTTTGATTATAAGATTATATTATGATTATGATTATAAGATCATGATTATGATAAGATTATTATTTAGATTTATGATTATGATTATGATAAGATTATGATTTAGATAATACATGTATCTGAGTGGATTTAGATAATCAAGAGGTTACACATATCCAAACCAATCCAACTACCCCTGCTGCAATTTGAACTCAGTTTATAGATGTATGTTAAGTTTAGCTGAGTCTGGCATAAAATGAAAATGATAAGAAAAAGCAATAGGAGGATTGTATTGAACCAATGTTATTGCTTTATTTGAAAATCAGCATTCAAAATCATTTATTTTAGGACACTCTACAAGAGCTACTGATATCATGTAACCTTGTACTACTTGTCATATATTTGGGCCTTTGCTGATAATTCTTTCCCCACACTAGGCTAGAACCCCCCACCCAGCAAGATTAAAAACATGTCAAAGGATGGATGAACCTTCTTGTAGGGTCAATGGTCATCTAGCACAATGAAGTACTAAGTTTCAGAGCACTAAGACTAGGTTTCATAGCTATGTATGCAGCATGTGTAGTGATGACCTGACATGCTTTTTAGACTGAAGTCAACAACTAGGGTGGTGGATTCCTCCATTGAAATCAATGGCTATGTGTCCGTGACCAAAGTGAGTCCTTAATCTGTGGGAGTGGCTATGGTTTGTCCTGAAGACTGATGGTTCCAACAGGTCAACTTTCCCAAGGCATGCAATGCATAAATGAATACTTCAGCTTTCAACCCAGATATGTAGAAGTAACTGGCCAGCTAGTCAGTTGTACAGCAACCCTATGACCACAACTGGCCACTGGAATAATAATGATGATGATTAAAACAACAGTCTTTTTTAAACTAAGGTGTAAACAATGGCTCCAGATTTGAGCTAGAACAAAAATCTAAGAAGACATCTTACAGGGTGCGATGGGTAAATTGTCGCCAGTTTATATTTTTAACTTTGCACATTGCAGGTTGTTTGTTTATGACTCAATCGACTGCACAGTATAGTAGGGTCCGTTGAGCACCATCTGTGAGAAAAAGAGAACCATGATGCGATTCACTCCAATTAAACTGTCATAACCTAGAAAAGGTTACTGAATCAGGAATAACCAAAATAGAGGTTGGAAATGAAATGGTAATCTTTATAACATCAACAAAATACAATACTGGCCAGCAGCATGAATTAGGTAAACCATTACTAGTAGTGAACTACTTAGACGGCATATTACCCCCACCACTTACAATAGTGTCCAATGTATTTATGAGGATTGGGACATACCCATTAATGTTCATAGGTCTGCTATATAACAAATATGAAGATGTTATTTGTGCCAATCTTGGTCGGCTTGGAACAGGCTTGAAGAGCCTTGCAAAGAATTTGAATGAATTGACAATACATTTGAAAGTCTCCCTGATGGCATCACCACCTTCTTTGGGGTCAATGCCCATTGGTGACAAATGTATTCTGGATATTTTCTCTCCAGTGGGACAAGTTGAAGTCTATCGTATTTATACTTTACAAACCTAGTATCTCTATCTATATCTAACCATTTTTTACAACATTTGCTCAACAATTTATATATGCTGGTCAGTTGTACATTTTGTGTAGGTCTATTGTATTATTCTAATGGCTATTTGGTGGGCAATGATGGTTATGTTTGAAATCATTATAGGGACTACTTATTAGAAATAATTGTAGTTCTGTTGTAAATTAGAAAGGGTTACTGAATGAGGAATAACCAAAATGGAGTTTGGAAATGAAAATGGTAATCTTTATAACATCAACAAGATAAAATACTCACCAGCAGCATGAAGTAGGTAAACCACTACTAGTGGTGAACTATTTAGACAGCATATTCCCCAATACTTACAATAGTATCCAACGTATTTATGAGGATTGGGACATACCCATTAGTGTTCATAGGTATGGTATATAACAAAAACATTTCAGTGTGTTTGGGTGTCAATCTGAGGACAGTGCAGAGGATCCAGAAAGAGTTGGATGAGTCCAATGATGATTATGAAGGTACAGCAGCTTGGAAAACTCGCTCTCATCATTCTGATAAAAAAAGAACTCCTGAATTAGTTGCTGAGGATCACAGGCTCAACATGGAGGCCTATATCAAGTGTCTTGAGGAGGTACTGCTGCTCTGGGTCAAGAAGGTGGCAGTGGGAAGACACTGCATGTGGCAACAGGACTTTGCACCAAGCCACACAAGTAGGAGAACCCAATCATGGCTGTCAGACAATTTCTGCAACCATGTCACCCCTTATATCTGGCTATTTACTCCCCAAACTGCAATCCCCTTGATTACTATGTGGGGGGTGCAGTTGAGTGAGAGTCCAACAAAACTCCTTTTAGCACCAAAGATGATCTGAAGGTATGGATTATGGCAGCATTCACCAACTTAAACAAGGAGATGGCCAGAAGAAGTGAAGGAGATTCCAAAGTCACCTGGAGGCCATGGTTGAAGTCAACGATAATTTTATTGAATAAATTTACTGTTTAGTATTTCAATATATTTTTGTGTAATTTTGATAAATATATCTGTTAAAATGAGATTTTTACTAGTGTGTCTTTAGTGACTTATTTGTGTATAACTCTATCCATGGTTTCTGCTACCATTTCTAACTTTTGATCCCCACAAAGCTGTGGATTTGATGGAATTCCTGCAATAGTTCTAAAGAAATGTGCTCCTGTACTCTCTGAACTCTACAATAAATACCTTCCTACTTCCTACTTTCCCACTTGTTGGAAATCCTTCTACCTGTTTTTGACAATATACTACATGTTTTAATCAACTCTGAATTGGTTAAGCATTTCACCTCACAGGGTCACCTTTCAGCTAAGCAATATGGTTTTCACTTCTCTAGATCAACTGTTAATGTATTAATGATTATGACTGAAAGTGTCTATCAAGCTTTAGATAAGACTAGTGAAGCTCTGGCTGTTGCTTTGGACACATCTCAAAGGCATTTCACATATTTTTGCTTATTGATCTTCTTCACAAGTTGAAAAGTTATGGTATTTCTGGATAAATTTTTGAACTTTCAGTCTTTCTTATAAAATTGCAAAAAGAAAGTTGTCTTGAATGGCCACTCTTCTAGATCTTTTTGCATTAATGCAGGTGTCTCCAAGAGTTTTATCCTTAATGCTAAATTGTTCCTAATTTTCATCAACAACCTTCCTGATAACACCATTTCTCAATTTACTATATATGCTGATGGTACAACTATTTACTCCTGTCTTAATGGTAAGTCTGATCAGTTTGATAAAGTCAAATTGGCAACTAATCTAAAAAAAATGACCCACAATATGTTGTTAACTGGGGCAAGGAATGGCTTGTTTTCTTTAACACCTCTAAAATGAGACTGATGCTAACTTCCCGGAGAGTGACTCATTGTATCTTCTTGGTCTAATGTTTCACACTGACACAAAGTGGAATAATTATATTGAAACAATTGTTAAGTCTGCTGCTAGGAAAGTTGATTCACTTATTGTGGTAGACAATTTTTCTTTTACATATTTATAAGTCTACCATCCATCCATGTTTTGAATATTGCTGTCCCATCTGCTCTGGTGCTTCTGCTATATATTCAGAGATTCTTTATAAAGTCCAAAGAAGAATCTGTAATGTTATTGTTTTTGAACAGGCATCTCGGTTTCCATCACTTTCCCATTGCCTTAAAGTAATTTCCCTTTGCCTTTTCTATAAATAGTTTCTTGGTAATTGATCAAATTAACTTTCCTCTATGGTACTATTTTGTTTAATTTCTTGTATATAAATTGTATTCATTGTAAATATTCATTGCAGTTTCATTTTTAAATGTTATGTTATTCCCCTCCCCACAGGTAAATCATACATATGGGAACTAGTTAGGGCTACATAGAGACTTTGAGGTATTATGGTGCCTGTAGTAAGAATGGTAAGTAATAATGTGTTATTTTGATGTAAGGAATACTGTTTGGGTCATTAATCATGGCTAGCTAAGCTAAAGATAATACAGATTGAAGACTAGCCTTCCCCTATCCTCATTTTTGTTTTGTGCCCCATTTTTTATTAAAACAAAATAAATATTACTTTCCACAGAGGTACCTAGACTTTATGAATGTAAGTGCAGTACTAAATTGGTGATAAGGTCTCATCATTTTACAATGGAAATGGCTAGATGTATCTGTATGTTCTATGCTAACAATTTCTTTTTCTCACACTTCTCACTTGTGGAACTTTTTTTCAGCTTCTTGCTTCATAGACAACTTTGATCTTCAAAAATTGAAATGCAGTGTCAATCATTATGTTGTCTCTCAAATTCTCTCACACTCAGCAATCCATTTCGTCTTGGTGGCTTTATTGCCTTACTTGGGGTGAAAAGAAAGGTAAAAAGAAAATTTAAATTAAACTAAAAAATCAAAACATCCGCCCTGGGTATGACGATAAACTACGTCCAACAGCATTCTCAAACAGAGATCTTGTCCTGGTTATAACGATAAACTACATCTGCGTCCTGGGTATGACGATAAACTACATCCGCATCCTGGGTATGACGATAAACTAAATTCACGTTCTGGGTATGACGATAAATTACATCCGCATCCTGGGTAAGACGATAAACTACGTCCAACAGTAGGGCCTCTGATAATACATTTTTGAAAAAATAATGTTGCCAGCTGTACGTTTTTGAAAAAAATATTACCAGCTATACTTTTTTTTTTTGAAAGAATAGTGTTGCCGGCTGTATGTTTTTGAAAAATAATATTACCAGCTATACGTTTTGGAAAAATAATATTACCAGCTATACGTTTTTGAAGAAAAAATATTAACAGAAATAGATTTTTGACAAAACAAAAATATTACCAAAATAAAAAAAAAAGTTGTCGGCATTAAATGACCCATTGAGGTTGATGTGCTGTAAAACAAAACAAACCAATCAAAACATCCGATACATTCCAAACAAGTTATAATAAATATTTTTAATAATGTTTGATATCAGAAATTCACAAGGCCACATAAATATATCGTGAAATATTTCCAACATCAGTTAGTCAAGAGTAATTTTATTATGAAAACATTAACTTTCACAATAACATTTGGTATCGCGTATATTGTTCTGTAAAAAAATAAATGCTTATTTCCTCATTAGCATACGCACTTATTGATATATAGCTATAACTACATATATTTGTGTATGTGTGTGGGGGGCATGAAAATTTACGTATGAATATAGAATATATAAAAAATATATATCAATGAATGCATGTGTGTTTGCATGGATAGACACATGTGCATATAAATGTGCATTCATATAGTTTTATTCATGCATGCTTGCTTAAAAATAGGCTTGCTGGCATCAAATTTTCTCTCTGCATCATTGCAGTTCTTCTCTACCTGAGATAAATCCAAGGTCGTAGCAGAAATTCTACAGAGAAAAAAAGGGAAAATTCCAAGAACAAAGCACATTGTTGGCACATGTCTTTCTGAGTCTGCGCAATTCCTTTTCATTCTAGAGCACCTGTAATACCCGCTGCAGATCACATTCAATTACATTGTTTTTCTATTTCCTTGATACATTCCAGGTAGATACTTTCTCAACTTTACTTTGTCTGGTGCTGTGCCAGGCAATGATCAAACTCACTACACTGGTCTGTGAGATGATTTTGCTTAAAATTGCACAGAATACATGGAGATGTCAACAGAATTTAGTTTAGCCTGGCGCAAGGCCAAAACAAAAAAGCATCTCGGTAGGATGAAACACGCTATAAAACTGAATAACAGAATACTTCAAATTTAAGAACAGACACTTACTCCACAGATATTTACAAAGCTTAGCTTAGTTTGGCACAAGGTCAGCATAAAAATGTACCTGAACTTATAACAAATATTTGTGAACTATTGGTTTATCATTGGTATATATATATATATATATATATATATATATATATAGCTCTTCTTTGATTCCCTAATTGTCACTAGGAATCTCTCTCGCTACACCATAAATACTGGGCGACTTCTTGACTCGTTCTCTTTTTTCTTCATCATTTCAGCAAACACTTCTATAATGTGAGCTCTCGCAAAAAATAGCATTTCCCATTTGCGGGAGACACCATGTACATTATACACACATACACGTACGTACGAACATTCACCAAGGAACAAACACAAATGTTCACACACACAAATGTTTTTGTCTTTGTCCATTGTAAAATTGTGTTGTTTAATACATATATTTGTATATATATATATATATATATATATATATATATATATATATATATATATATATATATATATATATATATTGGTTTTGTTTGTTTTCTTTTCATCTTCGGTTGGACACAACTAGAGTCCGACATTTTCTTGTTGTTGGACCTTCTTCTAGCAGGAAATAAAAAAAAAATTTAAATATGATCTCATTAACAGAATTTCAGTTGAATTCATAGAAAGATAGATCAGTCTATCAGAATCTATTAATATTTCTTTTTGTCTTTCTTCAGTAAAGGATATTTATATCTGTCTGATTCTCTCTCTCTCTCTCTCTCTCTCTCTCTCTCTCTCTCTCTCTTTCTTTCATCTCTTCTTATGCACGCATACACACACATACATGTGTGTTTGTTGGCTCAAATTCAGGATTTGTTTAGCCTTCTTTCAGAATAACATTTGAATTAAGCAAAGACAATTAACGCTCCAAGACAAAATGTTGTCTTAATTGTTTCTATCATCCTGTTGAAAATTGTTCAAAGTTTTTTTTATAATTTCAGAAATAATATCAAAAGAAATGTAAAAACTATCAATTTTAATTTCTAATATTACATTTTTTGTTTCTTCATCTTTCATTAATATCCCTTCCTTTCGTTACCTGACTTGTTCAGATTACACCAAGCATACACACACCAAAAAAATGCAAATAGAATACACACATCATCTCAACACATAATATATACTACCACAGTTTCCCCATCTCTATAGATAGATAGATAAAAAAATCAACCGTAATAGCCACAAATCTTTAAGTTGTACTTCTAACATAGGTATATGTATATTTATTAATATAGACTTCTTAGCCCTGTCTAACCACATTGAGCAATGTTTTGTTTACACCTTAAATTAAATTAAGTAAATATTTATTCACTTACCTGTGTATGCACACTAACACATGTCTATACAGCTGCTAATATCTAATTATTTGGTTTAGCCCCACATTTATATCTATAGATAGATAGATAGATAGATACAGTGTGGACATAGGAATCAGAATTACATGGTGACTGTCAGTTTCACACTTCAGTATAATCTTCAGATCAAGCACCCTTAAATACAGCATATTTTAAACAATATATATATATAGGATTGAAACAAAAGTTCATATCTACTCAGTTTGTATTAGAAAAGCATTTTAATATATGAATTGACAATGAAGAAAGTTTATATTATTTGCATAAATATTCAAACCCTTCATTTAAGTAACATTTAAGAATCCTCTGGCACCAGTCACCACTAACAGGCATTTTCTACAGCTTTTATAAGATCTCTGCATTTCTCAACTGGTATTTTCAAATATTCTTCTATGCTGAATCCCTACACATTATCTATATTCAATGATATTTATATTGAATTTTTTTAAATCATCTAGATTCCATATCTATGCTGAATCCCTACAAATTATCTAGATTCAATGATATCTATGCTGAATCCTTTCAAATTATCTAGATTCAATGATATCTATGCTGAATCCCTACAAATTATCTAGATTCAATGATCTCTATGCTGAATCCTTTCAAATTATCTAGATTCAATGATATCTATGCTGAATCCTTTCAAATTATCTAGATTCAATGATATCTATCCTGAATCTTTTCAAATTATCTAGATTCAATGATATCTGTTTATTAAAAGTAATTTTAATTTTGTGTTACAAATGTCCAATTGGATTAAGGATTAAGTCTTTTAATCTGCTTAAACTTACTCTTAAACCACTCTCAGGTGATTTTCCATCTGCTTCATAAAATAAAGTGTCTACTTCCATGCTTTACATGGTTTACTGTAAGGACATTTATTTTTCACGTTGTTTTGTTTTTACCTTGATATGTAATGTTGCGAGATTCCTCTGACTAAACTCAATAATCACTTCACTGATTTAAAATCTTTTTAGCAAATGCTAAAAATGTCTTTCTATGTGTTTCTTATTCAGTCATTTCATGCAATCCATCTGTGAAATCCTTATTGGTCAATGTTCTATGAATTGTTTGCATTTTTTCAACATCCCTCAGCTCTTCCTGGATATCTTTTACTCCTGATTTATGTTTGACCAAAACTTCCCTTGTCATATTGGCATCATCTTTAAACAACCTGCAAGTCTTGATATGGTACTAATTTCTTTTCATTTATAAACACTGAATAAGAAAATGAAACAGTGTCAAACAAATTGGAAAATCTCTTATAGCCTTTTTCACTTCCTCTGCGCACTTTTAGATTTTTATCATGATTTCAAAAATACATGTTTAAAATATGTCTATATTTCTCAGATGAGGTATTGTAACTATTTACATTGTTCAGACTGCTGTCCTCATCTTTATTGCCATATTCACCTTCAACATCTGTCTTCTGTCCACCAGGTAAATTGCTCAAGATCCACATGCCATGTTTTTTCTAGATATTTCAGTTTCAGTTAATTCCCTTTAGTAACTCAATGCTCCAAGTTTTTATTCACCTCTGCTGTGACCTGGTATTGAACTCACAACTCTTTGTGTCAAGTCACTGGATTACTTCAACCAATGCTTTTATCCACTGGACCATTTCGGTTTGAAATTCTAATGTATATCACCTGAAGAAGGCCAGAGCATACAATGACTGAAACATTGTAAATATGACAATGAATATGAGGACAATAGTCTGAACAATGTCAATAGTGTAAATAAATGTTTAATTTGTAAAATTAATTTGTATAGAAACTTCTAAAGAGATTTTGAGGATATGAGAATAGCTAAATTTTATTTAGTAATATAATTTAAACTACTGCCAAATTTATTTTTTGCACTGAAGGTTGAATGCTTATGCAAAAGTTATTATTTTTTAAATAAAATAATTAATAAAACCAATTCTCTCTTATTTATTGTTAATTCACATCTTAACCAGATTTAATTATGTTAATTGGGTAGAAAGATATAATGTCATCAAATGAAATACAGATTAATACAAATAACAGTGGTTGAATACTTTGGTGTACTAATATATATATATATATATATGTGTGTGTGTGTGTGTATGTGTGCGTACATATATGAAGAAAGAGTGATAGAGAACATAATAATGAGAGAAAAAGTAAGAGAAAACAGGAGAAAGTAAATGAAAAGAACAGAGAAAGAAAGAAAGAGTTAAATATAGGAATTGAGTTAAGGAGAGAGAAGTATACATTTTCTATCACTTTTGTGCAAACATAGTAAAACACAAAAATTACTTTTTAATAAAATGTCATCCAATGAAAAAAAAAGAGAGACAAGGCTGATTGTCTATCAAACTAAATCTGTACTTGACGAGGCAAAGAAATACATTTTATGACAAGCATATCTTGTAAAAAACACAAAACAGGAGAATTTCTTTCTATTTTTTTTTTTTGCGGGGGGTGGAAAATTCTATTTGAGTTAAATTCATGAATAACTAAAGAAGAGAAATAAAACAGATATAATGCTGAGCATATAAAAATACAGCAATAATTTGCAAAGAAATTCATTTGGGAATTTAGACATTGAAATGTGGTTGCAAAATCAGGAAAAATCAACTTTACAGACTTATTCTCCACTGTGTTTAATTTGATACTTTCTAGAAAAAGATTGTGTCTAACATAAAATTTACATTTACACAGAGAGAATGTTTATTATAGTGCAATGGTTAACAAACTAAACTAGTTCACTGATTGCAATTTTTGTGGCTTCTATCCTTACAAGGTGCTTCATGATTGAAACCCTTGGCCAGATCAAGTTTCTTTTGGTTTCCTTAATATAAAGTATTGATTGTATCATAAACCATTTATACTATTAGTATATTCTTCCCTAACAACCACAATAGATCATCATCATCAGTTTTGAATTCAGAGTTGTCCTTCTCCTAGACCAGTTGCCACACAAGGCTATAGAACCAAGTCTGTCCTGCTATTTACCCATAGTTGGGAGTGAAGAAAAGAATTCATAATTTTCCCAAGGGTATTAGCATGTAAGATAATTTAATGGATCTGACTGAAATTCTAACACAGCTCTCCAAGTTGCTATCCATTACTCCACCATGCCTCCTTAGATAATATTACATTGACTCAGTTATTGGTTAATAGTAGTCAAGGTTATAGAGTCATAATCTTGTAGATGGCTGTATAGAATACAAAAATTAAGAATTGTCCTTCTTGCAGACTGATTGTCAACTATACCTAGAGAGTGCAGTGTTTTTTGTTATTTAACCCATAGCTGAGGAGAGATGAATTCATATCTTTACTAAGGGTATTTGTGTGAAAGTAGATGTAAAGAACTTAGCTGGATAAAGATTGTGTCTAACATAAAATTTACCTTTAGACAGAGAAAATATTTATTATAGTGCAATGGTTAATAAACTAAACTAGTATACTGACTGTAATTTTTGTGACTTCAATCTTTACAAGGTGCCTCGTGATTGAAACCCTTAGCTTCCTTGATATAAAGTACTGATTAGCAAGATTGTATGTTAAACCATTTATGAGAAAAGTGAGTTTGATCTTCACAGGGAATCAAATTTCTATCTCCCAAAGAATGCAAGTGTTTACAACTTATATACATATGTAAACAAAAACAAATAAGTAAGGAGACATATATGCATTCATAGGGTACAGAAAATTTCTTGGTATGACCAAGATGAAAAATCTCAACTAAAATTTTGGAGAGATTGTAGGGAGTTGTTGTGAGACTATTAGGCATCTGTTTTGGTTTGAGCAAAGATTATTAAGCATATATATATATATATATATATATATATATATATATATATATATATATATATATATATACAAGTATAGGATTGATGTATACAGAATAAACATTTGATCTTAATGTTTATTCCAACTTAATTTTAATAAAAACAAAATAAATAGAATAACATATGTATTTTTTCTTTTTTCCTCAGTAATTTTATAATTTTAAACTTAATATAGATTAAATTTAAATTTTAAAATCGGTAATTTTTAATTTGTAATTTCAAATTTCATCATATAATTAAATATTTATTAGTTAGAATGAATTCTATTTTAGTCTGACCCCAACATTAAAGCATTAAATAATTATTATGACCATAGTTCATTGTCAAGTTATTTGAATTCTTGTATACTTGTATTTTTATTGGTCATTCCACATTAAGTAACAGTGTTTCTCTTAGCATGGGGTTTTGATTGATTTGAACCTTTTAAAATCCTTTATTCTACATTCAACATCATCACTTGATAAGACACCAGAAGTGTTGAAACAAAATGGCTATTTTTGTAGTGACTTTATAACATATTTATGTTATAAATTTCAAATAAATAATTATATATATATATATATATATATATATATATATATATATATATATATAAACAAGATTGATTCTATTATTATATTTTTATCATATACTTTTATCATATTTTATCACATATCTTTATCATATATAATATATATATATATAAATAAAGAGAAAGAACAAACAGATTAATAATCTACAGTTCTTAGAATTTACCTTTTTAAAAGTCCTCAATACAATGTTGAGCAAAAGATTATTATATTTTTATTATAATATTTTACATCACTACACAAAACCTTTCATGCTTGAAAAAAAAACAAAAAAAAACACAAAACTGTGGTAGCCTCACCAAATATTTTCTGGCCACAAATCAATGTCAGTCATGTGTGAAAATAGTTAATTTCTTTTTAGACATTTTTACACATTAGACATTTTATTTTATTTTATTTTTCTGCAAAGATCTGATCATTCCTGTGTTTCAATAAAAACAAAAACACTGCCAAAAACTAATGCTCAGGACTGACTAAGAGGAAAAGATGTAACATTAACAAAATCGGACAATGGTTGAGAATGGATCAACAGAAAATCTAAAAATCCACTTTGATGGCTCCTTGTGATTGAAAAGTAAAATTGTAACTTTTTTGTATAATACCATCTTCATTCAGGACAATAGAATCAATCATGGATCTCTACAGATTACTTTTCTTTATCATCTGTGAATTGTCATACATTTCTCTAGCATAGATAGGGGAGCAACTTCTCATTGCCTGCATTATTTACATTACTCAGAATGTTATCCTCATCCTCATTGACATATTCACAATCTTTCGGCCGTTGTATGCACTGTATAGACTAGATTCCACATAAGACTAGAGATAGATTCATACCTTTCAAAAAGGGATTTGTGTGAAAGTAAATGCAACAGAATAGACATCATAATTTGAACTCAACTTTCCAATCCCACATTCAACACTGATAGCTATTACACTACTTTTACTTCTAAAAATTATGACAACAATGTAAAATAATAATTAGCAAAAGTAAGAAAAATTCATGTTGAATGATGCAGTATTATAATTTTATATAATAGATTTGATTGAATGATAGACTTTTATTTTTTCTGCTGTTTGGCTTAAAAAAGTGGAGGAAAAAATTTGATGTAAAGAAGGAAAGAAAATAATAATAACGAAATAAAAATGCTCAACATTTCAAATGCTAAATGAATGAAATGATTAAGACAATAGGAGAGAAAATTAAACTAGAAGATTGAAGGAAAAAGTAAAAGAAAGGAGAAAAGGAGAAAAGGAAGGAAGGAAGGAAGGAAGGAGAAAAAGGTAGAAAGAAAAAAATGAAAGAAAGGGAATAAAAGAGGGAAGTAGGGAAGGAAAAATGGAAGGGCAGATGAAGGAAAAAGAGGAAGGAGAAAAAGAATGGTAAATGACAAGTAAGGGGAAAAAGGAGAGAAAAAGAAATGAGGTGGCAGTGGTGGTGGTGGTGGTGGTGGTGATGATAAGAAGAAATAAGGAGAAAAGAAGAAAAAGGAAAATTTAGAAAAAGGAAAGAAAATGAAAGAAAAATGCAGCAAAAAATTTTAAGAAAGGAAAAAAGAAATAAGAAAAATGAAGAAAAATTTAAATAATGAAAATGAACTGAAGAAAGAAGAAGAAGAAGAAGAAGAAGAAGTAAATGACAATTTAAAATTTGAATAACAAGAAGAGGAGAAGCAAAGAAGAAAAGGAAGAGATATATAAGTGGAAAAGAAAGAACAATAAAAGTAGAAACTACATCCTACTTAGTTATATTTATTAAGTAGATGAAAAACTAACATCAAATTGAAGAAATGTCATTCAGTCAGAGGAATCTGTTAGTTCTAACACAATTGTAATCCAAACAACAGTGCAAGTATAAAATGACACAGTTTCCTTCCTCTCTTTCAAAGATGCTGTGTCTCTGAAGACAGATGGATCCTGCAATATCAGCATCACTGGCAGAAGGAGTGTATAAATTCTTCTTATCTTGTCATAGAATAATATAAAAATGGACCAAGAAAATGGTAAGTGGCAAAGGAGCATGTGCCAGGAGAGGTTGAAGTAAAGATGCATCTTAAGACTCTGCCGTCGCGCCGGTTAATATATCAAAGCTTTTCCTAAGCTTAACAGCTTCATATACATATACACACATTCTAACCTAAAGATTTTGCTGAGGTTTCTCTAAGAGCCTGGAAGAAGAAGAAGAAAATCGTTTCAATGAAAATTGCATGAGATTATTCAAGGAATTATTCTGATTAGATTCCTCTATCTACTATTTAATACAATATATTCTCCATTTGCTGGGGTTTATTAAATGTATTTTTGTTTTGTTTTTTTTTTTTGGCAAAAGCTTATTTCATATATTCAGTTGTATGAATATTAGTTTGTAATCCTTAACGATGAAAGTGAGACTGGCCAATCACAAAATTAATATACATACAACTGAATGTGTTAGCTCTATCACTGATATTGAGCACTTTCCACTAAGTACTGAGCATATAACATATATATATATATTTATATATATATATATATTTCTTAATTAATGTTTGGTTTGTTTTTACACTGAGTTCTCTGGATTATATCCTCTTTGGAATTATCCATACAGATTAGCAAATAGTATGATTATCATTATATATATATATATATATATATAGTAAGGGTAATAAATCTATTGGTATATAATCCAAGTAGATCCTAGTAATATAAAATATTAAAATTGATCCACCAAATGAGCTCAATATATTTATTATTACAGAGCAAATAATTAATACACAATAAAATCCAAAATTACCTCATATGGGGAATGAGGTTATTTCAACCAATGAAAAAATAAAATATGCCAAGGTTGAATAAGACTGACAAATTTTATTTTTTCGGGAGTTGAAGTTTATTCCCCATCTAAGGTAATTTTGGATTTTGTGTATTAATTATATATATATATATATATATATATATGTTTCATTGAATAATATAGACATAGTGTGTCTAGTTATTTTTATTCTGATCTTTTCCAGTTGTCTAATCAATGTTAAGATGAATTTCATTGAGGAAGGACCATAGTATTTCTTAACCCAAGTATTTTGATCTTTTCCAAGATTATCTTCAGGGGTAAATTACAAAGACAAACTTATTGTAATTGCAATAAAATCAGCATTTGATTGTGATGTTGGTTTTCAAAAATACAAACTCTGTAATTATTTTAAAATTTAAAATTGATCCATTATATCTATGAAATTTTGTGCAAAACAAGCACTTCAATCTAAGAGAGCTGGCTGGAAATGGGTGGAAATGTAAAATGACATTAGATGTTATATGCACTTTAATATGTTGTTGCTGCATTTTTAATAAATTTTGTTGAGTGTTGGTTGGTTGATTTTGATATAGAGGTCCTCAAGGATTTTATCACAGGTACAAATGTTTGTCGGTGTAATTTACCTCTGAAGATGATCTTGGAAAAGATCAAAAGTACTTAAGAATAACTATATGTCTATTATTCAATAAAACACGTTTGAATGAAGATATGCTGTCTAAATACACACACACACACACACACACACACACACACACACACACACACATATATATATATATATATATATATATATATATATTATTCAGAAGTACCTTTTGTTGTTTTGAGATTCAAGCAATTTTGAAGCAATATTTTGAACTCTGTCACAAAGACACTAATGCAGTTCATATAATTCACAAAATGGAAAGAAATGAAACATTATCTGATTGTAATGCTCAAAAAACCTTGAAATAAGAAGTAGGCAACCCTCAGTTGTCAGTTATGAAACTTTAAGACCTAAAGTAGATGAGAACCTGAGCACTAACATTTGAAAACTTTCAGAATATCTAGGATCATTGAAAAATACCATATGTAGAGCCTTATATAAGTTTCAGATAACATACAGAAAAATGCAAAATTCAAATACTTTTAATACACTCAAACATTTAATTCTGAATCTTTGGCACTTAGATCTGTAAATTGTACCATTTTTGGTCGTAGAATAAGGGATCAAATAGCATGAAGTTCAATGAATGCAAATAACAGGAAGACATCAATAAAGAGGGACAAGTGCAACATAGTCAAGAAAATTCTTAAATTATAAAAAAAAAGTTGAACAAAGTAACTATAAACAATTTTTTTTTTTTGCTATCCTCTGCCAGCCACAATGATGGAGAAAGCATTAACTCGAACCATCGCCAGTAAGACATGCTGCAAGAGCCACTCTGTTTCACGAGATGCAATCGCGCCAATCCCCCGAAGGAACACCCCAGAAGTCTCCACTGCCACAGGAGTAAAAAAAAAATCTATCAGCAAGAGAAGAATATTTAACTATTTTTTTTTATTTCTGCATCCCGGGCAACGGACACCGGCTCAACTGTGGACCTGATCAAATTACCGTCCGAAAATGTATTTTATATTTAGATTATTAGCTTTGGCTTCAATGACAAAAATCTGAGGTGTTTTAAAATGAGGCTTCCTGATGGCTGATGATGCCGAAACAGTAAAGGTATGATACCATCTAACTGCTGTGGGAAAAGTATAAGAATTATTTTTTCTAATAATCAGGTTTTATCAGCAGTGTCCTTTCTCCTTAATTCGGATTCTGTGCGTTTTCTAAATAAAAAATAAAGGTTAGGCATGTAACCTTATGTTGTCGATTGGTTATAGTCATTAACATAAAAGATAAAAACCTTCTTTAAGGTCACTTTTCTGTCACTCTCGTCAATCTTGTTAACTTATGAAAAGTTCAGTAAACAATAACACTTTTGGTAGCCTTCCAGTTTGGCATATGATGTTTCCAGAGCAAATGAATGTTGTAGAACATGGCACTGTATGTATGTATAGCTGGCCACTCGTATTCAAGGATACCCATCTACTAGGGTGGCTAGCCAATCCCTGTTGCAGGTGCTAGATCAGGCACATTTGTGTTTATTCAACACCCACAGAGCCTACCTGTGGTTTATACTGTATGTTGAGCAGACCTTAGTTACAATTTCTGGGAAAGAGCATGTTATCTAGCATGATCACCAATTTGAACAAAGCCAGCACGCTCAAGCCCTCAGCCATGATGACTTGTAACTTCATGCTAGCAGTGCTATCGATGGCCCCCAAGGATTCCGTCTACCCAATTTCCCTCACAAGGCTTGGGTCAACCCGTGGTATAGTTTTCAGGCACTTTCCAAACGTGCTGCACACTGGGATCGACCCCACCTGTTCGATAACATCAAGAAGTCTCTTTCCTGATGAATCGATTGTAGCGCAATTTGAACTTGAGTCTTATGGTCAGAATGTGAACATTCTAACCACTCTGCCACATTTCCATGAACATTGGCATTAATCTAAATAATTAATAGCAATGGTTTTTAAATGTTTAAACAATACGTAAAGACTGAAGAAAAATATGGTGACTGAAGCAACAAAGATGAGGGTACTGATGGGAATAATGAATTAAATAGTGATAATCCAGCATCTCGGAGGCTGGGGCAAGTATGAAGATGGCTGAAGCATACATCAAGGTATTGGTCAAAACAATAAAGATGAAGTTTATCATCTGAATAATTTGTGGAATAATCTTAAGACAGTCTGTAGAATATATATTGTCCAAAACATTCAAATTATAATCAAGATGAAGATAATAGTCAGAATGAATCAGGAAATAGCGATGATAGTTCATCTCAAGACTCTAGACAGCAGTGAGAGGAAATGACTGTATTAAAGACAAAGTATGAAAAGTTTGCCATTATAATTGCATAATGTTATCATAAGGTCGATTTTTATCTCATACATTTTCTTTTACTGTCATAATAACGGCTTTGTTGATCTAATCTCACCTGGCAGCCTAATGTGAGGCCATTAAAAGGTGAACTTCAATTGGATTGATAGATTTTAAGCCGAAAAGAAAGCAAAGTTTAGGCATGAATGGAAACAAAAATGAAAAATAATGCATATACAAAACTGAAAAGAAATATTTAATTTATTTTCATGTTGTTCTATTTAATCCCAAACATTTCTTTTATGAATTCATCTAGACCTGAGTTTGTTCATAAAGCAAAAAAAAAAGCAATGATGGTAACCAACCTCATCAGTACTGTTATGACTAATTAAATCTTTTTACTACTAATTATTAGTTATTACTGCCATTAATGAATATTCACATCAGTATCTGATGGTTTTCACTAGAGATCAAGTGACAGTAAGTCATCACACTCTCTTCAGTATTCTATTATTATATTTATATAAATTTTCACACCAGTAGTATGTAGTGGTTCTTGCTAGCAATCAAGTGACAACAAGTTCTTAATACTCCTGGACTCTCAAAAGTAATCTGTTATTATTATTATTATTATTATTATTATTATTATTGTTATTATTTCCTTGTTAATTTCTTCATTATTGTATATTATCATTTTATGAATTTTTATAGCAGTAATAACTGGCCGTCGTTTTGTGGGAGTGCCAAAGGACAACAAATCTTTTTATTCTGTTCTCTTCTTTGCATTTTACTATTATTATTACTACTACTTTTCTACATTAATTTTTCTTATACTGAATCAGCTTGAATACCTAGAATACAATAGTAGTGAGGATACTTACTGTCACTTGACCGCCAGTAAAAAAAGGCCATCAGATACTACTGGTGTGAAAGCTCAATGTACATAAATACCAATAATGCATTGTCAAGAATAATGAAGAAGATCTCAAGTAGAAAATGTTACTTGTGTGTAAGTGCATATAATATGACTATTTTTAAATGTATTTTATTATATTTAGTAGTAGGATAGCTAAAAGTAACCTCTCCCTCAGTTTTATTCTGTATTATTATCATTAGTAGCATCAATGTTAGTTGTACTAATAATGTAAATAGAAGTTGGAATAATGTTTATGTTGCATTTGTATTCTCTTCCTCTTGTCTAATAATAATAATAAACTTGAGATCAAGCTATAACAAGTTTTATCATGACTCCACCTTCTTTATTTTATAATAAATATTAATTTATATTCATATTTCTTTTGATATTTATTTTAAGAAGTTTATGGATGTTCATAGAATCTTTTGTGTCAATCATTAAGTTATAATAATAATAATAATAATAATAATAATAATAATAATAATAATAATAATAATAACATCAACAACAGAATACTGAGGAGAGTGCTGAGTTTTTGAAAAATATGCTATCACCTGAGCTCCCACTTAAAAGTCACTAAATACCAGTTAATGTAATAATAATAATAGTAATAATAATACTGAGCCAAGTGCTTCACTACTAACAATGTCCTGTGACTAGAACAAATACTGTAGCCAAATGTTTCAAAATAATTTGGCAAAGTTAAAGTAACTATATCAACATATTTTCCATTATTACTATTATATATATGTCGTTTCACTTTGTTTATAGCATATTGCTTTCAGAGAACAGTAAATCATTCCAGTACTTAAGCACTTTCCTCAGTATTCTGTTGTTGTTGTTGTCATTATTATTATTATTATTATTATTATTATTATTATTATTATTATTATTATCATCACCATCATCATCATTATCATCATTATTATTATTATTATTTTATTTTACTTCATTATTATTGTTTTTTTTATTAAAATTGTCTTCATTCATCAAGATGGTAGAATATCTTGTGAATTATATGATATAGCTATTTCATATTTTTCATTCATTTTAATTAAAAAAAATAAAGAAGCAGTTATTGAACAATGTAAGAAGAAAATAATCAGTGCTTTGAAAATTTCTTGTTTTGCTTAACATGGTTTTATTTTTTAATTTTGCCATATTTAGTTCCTGCTTTTATTCATTATAATGGAAGATTTACTTGTGGGGCTTACAAAAGAAACAGAAACTGTGTAAAGCCTTTTCAGTCTAACATCCGGACGAAGAGCAAGTTTTATTATTGTATACAATACATACTAAGAGCACACACGGAGGTGGAGAAATAGGAAGTAGAAAAAAGGGAAAGGAAGAAAGAAAGTTAAAGCAAAGGGAAGAGGTGAATTAATTTCTACTTTCACTTTCACTTTCTTTATACATACTGCTTGAAAATGCAGGAGTTTTTGCTGTGCAGATCTAATTCATGCATACACACACATACACACTCGCACACACATACACACTCAACACACATGTTCATCAGACATGTGCCCATCGAAATGGTAGACTCAAAACATAAGTCAACAAAAACTGATTTAACAGTGAAAGATGCAAATAAAAATATTGAGACATCTTAATTAGTAAGGTAATTATTGCATAAGTTGAAAATAAATATACAGTATAATAATGATAATGATGACAAAAAAAAGCAGCAACAACAACAATAATAGCAACAACAACAGCAATAATAATAATAATAATAATAATAATAATAATAATAATAATAATAATAATAATAATAATAATAATAATTCCAGGAAGTCTACATTTTCTTCATTTGGTTTTTAAATAAAAAGGGGAGGTAACACACCATCATACTCTTACAATGAAAGCCAAGAAGTATCGTAAACAAAGGTGAGTAAGGAAAGAGATTTAGTCCCACTTAAAAGCTTCCATAACGTTAAAAAAAAAGTTGCCTTTAAAATGCGGAAGACGAACAAGATTCTTAGCCAACATATACTGTTCTAAGTAGTGTACTATGTACAGAAAAAAGATCAATTCTAATTTGAAATTAATTTAAACTAAAAGTCAAAGAGGGGAAATTTATTAAAATCATCTACATTAGTCACGACTGATACCAATACAATGAATACCGTTTTTACTTTTTAGATGATAGAATAGAAACAGTTATCTGAAGAATTGAAGACTATATCTAAAGAAATGTTAGAATTGTTCATCATTTGAATTAGTAGAAGTCACACGATGTGTAGGTAAAAAAAAAAAAAGAAAAAAGAAAAAAGTAGGTACTACTGTCAGGATGTGCGAATAATTCTTGGATTGTACGAGATAAGTAAAACCGGAAAGAAGAAAATTGGCATTTGTAAGAAATGCAAATTTAAACTCAGAATTTCTGTCCGTATAGAGATAAGTTAAGTAAATCGTTGCTGGTTGTCATCAAAGATATTGTGATTATTAATCTCCCAAATTAATTGATCAAGTTAAAAAAAAAATCAATTAAGCAAATCAGTAATAATTACAATTATTAAAAATTACGAAAAATCTCAGATATATTCATTCGTTTATGAATGATCATACGATATTGCAGTCTTTCATCTTAAATCTTTTATTAGCTCGTTTGTTAAGAGTTTTTTTTTTTAATAATAAATGCATTATGTGTACACATGCAGACAACGTTTGGTATTTATTTACTGAGTGATACGCATACACATCAGTACGTGCATATGTGTAAAAAAAAACGTCTCACGAAGGAAACCACGCTATTCATACAAATAATTGCTGAAGTACAGAGGAGGCAAATGAATTACAATGTATACAACAGACAAGAATATAGATAGATAGATAGATAGATAGATAGATAGATAGATAGATAGATAGATTTGAACAGCTTGAGATATGAACTAATTGATAAATACATTGAAAAGAGATTTCATATTTTTTCAGATTCTCTGGGTTAAAAAGAAAATGCTTTAAAAGTGTGTTACAATACGTACATAATAATGTGTACATAATTAATGCTTGATAACAAGTGTTCAATGAACACGCATTTAGTGTACACACAGCATACATGCGTACGTCTATGTGCAAATATTAAATAATTATATTGTCGTGTCATGCACATACGCGTGTGAGAATGCGTGTTTTCAGTTGGTATGAGTATGTGTGCATTTTATTCGTTCAAATTTATACATTTCTTGATATAAAATTAAAAATATAAAACAAAAATCACCTAGTTGCTTAAATGAGTAATATGCCAAAAAATCAACAATTGTACATGATACTATACTGCAACATTTTTTTCGATAAGGATTCATTTTGGTCTTAGTTTTGTTTGATAGTTTGTGTGTGTGTGTGTGTGTGTGTGTGTGTGATGCTAACAACGAGGGAATGTAAGCGTTCGTGATTAGTTTCTTTTTTTCACCATTTAAAAAAATTCATGCTTAAAAAAATCTTAAAAAATAATTTTCTTTTTCATATTTTTCTTTCAGTCTCTCTTTTAAATCCTTACTCTCTCTTTCTCTTTTACTCATCACTATCTCTTTGCTTATCTCGAAAACTATTTTCTTTTTATATTTTCTCCCACTCTCTCTTTACTTTTTAAAGTTTCTTCTCTTTTTTTTTTTTTTTTTTGCATACAATCTTCTCTCTTTTTTATCTCCTTTCTCTCTCTCTCTCTCTCTCTCTCTTTTCTTCTTTGCTTGAAATATACAGTTTTCTTACCGAAAGTGTAGGCTGTCCCCAAGGAGAGATGAATGAGTATACCTCCAAATATGACCAGGCCTGTCCTGACGTTTCTATTATTTGGATTAAAGAGACGGTCAGTGAATAGATTCGGCATGACTGACTATATCGACAGACACACCAAGACACAAGTAATTTAAAGGGATACCACCACCCCCAACTCCGACAATAGCAGCAGCAGGTGCTTGTGGTACGCGCGTATATGTGTGTCTTTGAGGGTCTCTACTCTGTTCCACAGTGTTCCACTGCTCACAATACCAAACAGAACTACCACTGTCACTACGATTACTACGACTTCTCTTCAACCCGAAATATTAAGAACTTTGCCACCACTGCCGCCACTATGACTACTACTACTATTACGAGAAGTGCCACTATTACTACTACAATTGCGACTAAGAAAACAAAGAATATTATTACTACTCTTTCTCTTTCACTGCATGAAATACAAGTGAATTCAATGAATTATTCTTTCTTTCTTTTTCTCTTCTGTCTTCTTCTCCTTCTTTCCATTTCATCTCTGAATTTCTTTCTTACTTCCTCTTCTGCATTCACAATCATCTTTCTCTCTCTCTCATTTTTTCTCTCTCTCTTATCCACAATCTTTCTTTCTTTTTTTGCCCCCCACATCTGTATTTTTTTCTTTTTGCTTGTTCTTCCTTCCTTCTTGGTTTTCCTCTATTGGTATTTGACTAAACTCAACTTAGAACAGCACAAAGCCAAAGAAGAAGAAAGGACAAGAGAGTGATGTGTAAGTCTTCCAAATGGTGTTTAGTCTACTTGCCAGCCTTGAAAATCAGGATTTGAAATCATAGCCTTTATTTAAGTACAACCATGGAGTTCAATGAGCAATACACAACTATCTCAAACACGAGCCATCTACAAGATAAGCTTGCTTACCCCTGAGTTACAATAGTTGGGGTTTCAGGAAAAGATATTTATTTGCTAAGCCATCTAAAAGACAAGCTTACTTAGCTCTGTGTCACAATAAATAGAATTGCGAGGATAGATATTTCTTTTGCTAAACCATCCACAAGACAAACTTGCTTGCCCATATGTGACAATAGGTGTGAATTCGAGGAAAGATATTTACTTGTTAAGCTACCTACAAGACAAGATTGCTTAGCCTTGTGTCACAATAAATGTGGTTTCGGGAATGGATATTTAGTTGCTAAACCATCAAAAAGACAATCTTGCTTACCCCTGAGTCACAATAGGTAAGGGTGCGAGGATACATATTTATTTGCTAAACCATCCACAAAACAAGCAATAGGTGTGGTTGCGTGAGTAGATATTTAGTTGCTAAGCCATTTAAGGAAAATCTCGCTTAGCCCTGTGTCACAATAAGTGGGATTGCGAGGGTAGATATTTATTTGCTAAGCTGTCTAAACGACAAGCCCGCTTACCCTGTGTCACAAAGGATGAAGCTGCGAAGATAGATATTTAGTTGCTAAGCCATCTACAAGACAGGCTGGCTTACCCCTGTGTCACAATAGGCGTGGTTCCGAGGATAGATATTCTTTTTGCTAAACCATCCACAAGACAAGCTTATTTATCCCTGTGTTACAATAGGTGTGGTTTCGGGGGATAGATATTTAGTTGCTAAGCCATCTAAAAGTCAAGTTTGCTTACCCTGTGTCACAATAGGCGTGGCTCCGAGGATAGATATTCTTTTTGCTAAACCATCCACAAGACAAGCTTATTTATCCCTGTGTCACAATAGGCGTGCTTTCAAGGATGGATATTTTTTTGCTAAGCCATCTACAAGCCAAGTTTGCTTGACCCTGTATTACAATGTGTGGTTTCGGGGATAGGTACTATTTAGATGCTGAGCCATCTAAAAGACAAGCTTGCTTACCTTTGTGTCACAATAGGTGTGGTCTCGGGGATAGATATTTATATGCTTAACCATCTACAAGACAAAATGGCTTACCCCTGTGCAGTGGCATAGTTAAGGGGGCGAGGGGGGCGGATCGCCCCGGGTGCCAGCACAGGAGGGGTGACACAATGTCACCCCCAACAAAATTTTTCAACCAGGCTAAGGTGCCAAAAATAGTCTGAAAACAGTAGTGGAGACACAGGGTTTCGCAGGCGAGCATATAACCCCCCCCCAGAAATAATTTATGACCCCACCGCCCCAGTTTTGTCCCCCTGTCAGAAATTTTCTAATAAATTGTCGGGA